>JAWNOF010000012.1:13600000-14200000 GCA_035046165.1 Drosophila rubida | reverse complement strand
CCGCTGGCTGTTTATTCCGCATAAATAATAAATATTTTTGGTTATTGCGTCTGCACAGCATTAATAATATTTTCCACACAACCACACACACGCATCCATCGCATAGACAAATACACATACACACTCACGCACACATTAACATGCATCCTGCGAGGCTCTGCGAGGCCATGAGCTTTAATTTTAGCTCATTTTTCGTTATCAAAACATTTGGTTTATGTGTGCGTATTTGTTTTTTTTTTATGCATACATAAATATTTGCAATTAAATATGGCACACATACTCGGAACCCACAGACCCACACACATAAACAGAACGATAAGTCCTATGCGTTGCAACATTTTCGACTTCAAACTCTATGCGGCACAAAATATCAATTTTTGGTAATTTGTTTTTTTTAGCCGTAGTCGAATTTTATAAATTTTAGTGGTCGCTTGGAAATTAGAGCTACCGCAAATTAGCAATCCAGAAAACATATTAATATTAATTTCTTTTTCGGGTATCTGCAACATTCTTGAATAAAAGCATGAATTCCACATTACAATAAATTCCACAAAAATGTAAATGCAATCTAAATAAATTACAAATCAAATTACAAATGCAATCATTTTAATAATGAAAGCGTTATTACATATTATTTATATTCTATACAGTTTCTGAATTGGCTGAGGAAATCACCCAGTCATCTATTGACATACTTATCTGCTTGTGAAACTTCCCCTTCCCGCTAATAATAAGTAAGCACTACGTACTACGTAGTAGCACGCAGTTCACTAAGGAAATCTGCCCGCCAAGTGACACATACTTAGTCACATAGCAACCTACACACATGTGTACATACATTGAACTTGTACATGCATATGTAATGCTGTGTGATGGCGAGTGCAACTGCACCCGCTTACAACGGGGCCAATGAACAACAATAAACGCTTATCAGTAACATAGGCTCACATGTGCGAGTCGCAAGTCGCAAGGCGCTGGATTGATTAAATTTCAAGTGCCGTTGACAGCTAATCGGGTCGATTAAGGCGCGAGCAGGCAGTATAATTTGTTCTTCAATTGTAATGTACTTAGAGCTAAACTATTGCGGCAGCAACAACAACAAAAACGACGACGCACTTTGCACACGACTACAGCGAGAGAGCAAGAGAGTGGAAAAAGAGCGCGCATTCGTGAGCGCGTCAAAGAGCGCAAGGTTTTGCAAAGGACAGAGGCGTACTAGTGAAGCAGTGTTCAAAGCAGTAATGCGGCGGCCCCCTACAGCTGCGCCTCTGACCACAGCGCCGTTATCATCTACAGAAACAACGACAGACAGTCGCAGCAGTAGCAGTAGCAGCAAGTGCACCTCGGACCACTCAATACATTGTTGAGTCGCACGTCCGAGCAGCTGGTCAGCACAATTATAAATTAATAGCCGAGTATAATCAAAGTGTCGAACAAAGTCGTGGCCATGGCTGACGAGTCAAGCGCAAGGCGGGAGTCCTGCCCCGAACAATTGCATTTTGTACGCGACAAACTGCAAAAGTTTCAATCGAAAATGCTGACTGAGTTCGATCAGCGCATCTCGTGCATGATTGAGGATGTGCTGCAGGACATGCGACAGCAGGAGTTGCGAGCCCACGAGTTTCGTCACTTTGACAAGCACAAGGACAGCGCAAACAATGCAACATCCACTTGGCACAATCGCAAGCCAAAAGCAACGTCAAACCCTGACGTCACTCCAGATAGTCCAAATTGGCCAGCGGATGTCCAAAACAAGACGACGCCAGCACAGCCAAAACAGCAACAGAAACAACAACAACATCAGCAGCAGCAGCAAAGTGATCAGCCAAAGCAGCTGAAAGCGAAACAACGACGTCAACTGCCGGACAAAGTTTTCGTGGCGCGCGAATCGTATTTGACGGCGCTGCTGCAGGTGGAGCACATGCGCACCATCTATCACATCTTCTACATTATTCTGGTCATGTTTCTGCTGAACGTTGTGTGCTACGACTACTTCGTCGAAGGTCGCATCAACCTGGGCCTGGGCACCTTCCGCGGCGGCCTACGGCGGCTTCACTGGGTGATGGGCGTCTGGCTGCTGGAGCACGTCTTTGTTCTAGCGCTATACTTTGCCTTCCAAGGCTGGGCGCTGGTGCGCGCCAAGCTGCAAGCACACGGTAAGTCCAATTCCCCAGTTTAATCAAGCAATCCCCATTTTAATTCTCGTCTCTCATTTGTCAGCCTCTCTACAACGCTTCTGGTCGCATAGCTGCCTGATCATGTACATCAGCGCCCAGCTGGTGTTTGGATACGTCTCCACATCGCTGTGCCTGAAGTTTCGGCTACCCTTTGTCAGCGCCTGCGTGCTGCTGCTCGAGAGCACGCGTCTGCTGATGAAGATGCACGCCTTCGTCCGCTTCAATGCCGAGCGTGTGCTCAAGGGCAAGCAGAAGTTGGATGACGATCCCGCCACAGAGAGCGAACAGCCTGGAACAGCGAACAGTGGCCGCCCCTATGTGCCGCCCCTGCAGTGCTATGTCTATTTCCTGTTCGCGCCCACACTTATCTATCGCGACAGCTATCCGCGCACTGCCCACATACGCTGGAAGTTTGCGCTCAGCCGCCTGTTAGAGATTGTCGCGGTCGCCTTTCTGTATGCGTTCATCCATGAGAGGCATATCCACGAGCATTTCGGGCAATTTGGGAAGGAGGCGCTGGGTGCCTCTCAGTTGATCGTCAAGCTCTTTGGCATGATGCTCCCCAGCGCCGTGATCTTCCTCTGTGGCTTTTATATGATTCTGCATTCGTGGCTGAACTTCACGTCGGAGCTGTTGCGTTTCGGCGACCGCATGTTCTACAAGGACTGGTGGACATCCCACACCTACGACAGCTATTACCGCAACTGGAATGTCGTTGTCCACGACTGGCTCTACGAGTACGTCTATCGCGATGTTTATACCCACATCTTCAAGGGCTCCAAGGTAGCTGCTTCGCTGCTGGTGTTCATGATATCGGCGTTGGTGCACGAGCAAGTTTTGGGATTTGCTCTGCAAGTCTTCTTCCCCGTCATGTTTGTGTTATTTGGTGTAGTGGGCGTGGCGCTGGTGTTCCTCATGCGCAGTGCACCCAAGACGCTGGGAAACATCTTCCTGTGGTTCTCGCTTATCCTGGGCAACGGCATGCTGATCTCATTATACGCCATGGAGTATTATGCCAAAAAGAACTGTGGCCATCTGCGCTACGAGAGTTGGTCGGACCACCTTACGCCCACCATCTGGCGTTGTTACCATTAACCAACTGGCCGAGCCAACGAATTTTAGTCTTACTGCTTTTAATTTGTACACTTTGGCGTACGTTTTATACATGTTTTAAGGTAATAAAACAATGGAAATTATTGTTAATGTAAATGCCTTCAAAATGCAAGCACACAGCGCAAAATTGGTAACAATATGGATTGCTTACGTTAAACTTATTTTACATCAAGATACCTGATGGCTAAATCTCAATCTTATCAAATACTGTCTAACAATAGCCGCTGCCAATTTATCAGCTTTAAGCGGATACATTGACACTAGTAGTGCCGGTGGACGTCTGCAATGTTGGCGACTCCTCCTCGTCTTGGCGCTTGCGTCGAAATAGAAGAACATGGGGCTCCGGTGCATGCATCATGTAGTGCACCCAACCTGGACTTTGCTGCACTCCCAAGTTGCGCCATTCGGTCTCCGTCATTAGGTGCGACTTGGGTACATGTTTCGCCAAATCGGGCGGCAGAATAACATGCCTGCGGACGTAAATTTTATATTAAGCAATTGCACGATTTTCAACAAATGCTACACACTACCTGTACTCGAAATTGTCGTCGAAATATTTCTCCGAATACTGAATTTGATCGGCGGGCATCTTGGCTTTTTATATATTTTGCTTCAGGAAACTATCGATTGCGGCGACCTACTATCAGCACTCCAGTGTTGGAAAATGCAAAGCCTACTTTGATGTTGCTCCACATGCTCCACTCCATTAACATAAATTCCAAACACAGTAAAGTAATCGATCTAAAAAGCGTCAAACTATCATCTAAAATGATTAAATAAATTTAATTAAAAAGATTAAATCTTAAATCATATGTATTTCAGTTAGAACATAAATATTTCTACTTTCATTTAAATTGAAATCGGAAAAAAAGCTTGACTTCAAAAATGCTCCTCACGCAGCTGATTAACACTCGCTTATCGAACAGTTACAAATGATTAATTCTTTACAGAGAAACATTCAGTATAATATCGTTTTTCGTTGAAACCAATTTATCAATCGATACTTAATTTTTATTAACAGCTTGAGAGAGATTAATTAGTTGATAATACGAATTGTTTGGAAAGCGCATTACCGATAACAGAATCGGCCCGTTGCAGGGTTGCATAACAAGGTATCTTATGTTGACCAGGGCAGCAGTAACAGCTATACAGCTGTATAGCTACACTCCACATGTGCAGCCCCTTTTGGTACAACACAGCACCATAAAAGCCAAAAATTCTAATTTATTTACGTGAAAACCCAAATAGGGCCCATAGCGAGACTGTAATGTGTATATGAAGTGTCAATTCGTCTCGAAGCGGTTGTGTTTTCTGTGTGCGAGTCAAAAAGTTACGCGGCATCGTTGTGTTGTGTTGCACACGCAAGAGCAAGAAAGAGAGCGAATAGCAAATAGTAATTTGGAATTTATATAAGCGCCATCGTTATTTTTCAACAATTTCCACGCATATATGTAATGCAAACGTACGCACACACACACGCAAGCAAACATATAGACATTTAGTCACTGTGTTGCCACCACAACAAGAAGGAGACTCCCATGACAACGCCAGACGGGTAACAACAAGAGCAACAACAACGGCAGCAGCAGCAGCGATAAAGTAAATATACATATGGGCAGACATAATTAAAAATACACCAAGAGCTGAGCGCCATTAACGTAAGGCAAAAGCAGTACCAACCCTACACGCACACGTTGACACACACTGAACACGCATACGAATAGATGCAAGCATGTGTGCGTGTATGTGAGCCACCTGCTGCTGCAGAGCAACTTTAAAACGAACATCCAATAGAGCGCTGCTGCTGCTTCAAGCTGCCGCGGTGACAACAAAGCAACGTAGGGCACAAGCTGCCCTAACTTGAGTGGTGGAACAAACAGACATCAAACAAAAAGAACAACAACAACAAGTAAAGAAGCGGCAGCAGCAGCACCTACAACAAAAGCAACATGAACGCCAGCCTTATATATGAGATACTCATGTATTTGAACTCATTCTATTTTGGCATGTACGCCGCCTTCGAGGTGGGGGTCGGGGTGCTAAAGGCAATCAATCTGAATTACGGCGAAAACGTTCTGTCACGTGAGGCAACCATTTTGCTCTCGCTGTGCATCATTGAAACGCTGCGCATTGTCTTTGGTCGCAAGAGCAGCCTCAGCGATCGAGGTGAGTAATCCCAAAAAAAAAAGGACACACACACATTAATACATCTCCTCATACACACACACTCACACAATTAAGCATATGTGGCCGCATCTTGTATTTGTTTACTTAATGAGTTGTAAGCCATGCGAGCAAACAAACTCAACAGTTGAGTGCCGTCAGTGATGTGGAGCTGGAGGCTGCTTGAAGCTGTTCGTTCGATTGTGGATGAGGTGGATGAGGCTGCTATGATGACATGCTCGAATTATTTGCCGCGGTCTCAATGGCACGACATTGTCGTCGTCATTGTTTGCTGGTATCAGCATGCCGCCCCACGGCTCACTCCCTCGCAGCCCTCAACCTCGCCCATTCGTGCACAGTTCTAAAAACGCTTTCACTATCAACATGGCGTATGCGTAATTTTGCCTGCTTGCATACACATATGTATTTGCATATGTTTGTGTGTTGTATATAAATACATATGTATGTATGTTAGTATTGTATCATTGAAATGAAAGCATAAATATGTTATTCAACAGAATCACTCAATTTGCGAATTTGAAATAAATTTAGTTACATTATGTGTTAACCTCACCTTGCCAATTAAATTGATATATTCCCTAGATAGAATATTATCAGATCTTTTAGAAAACATTTCACTAAAATATTCTGCTAATAAGTTGTTTGAAAAAGCCTTTTCATTAAAGTCAATACTAAAAACCAACTTAAAGAATATCGAATTTAATTGAACTGAATCATTCAATCGCAAATATATAAATAAATAAAGTTAAATGTTGTACTACATACATACGTACGTTTGAGATGTTTTCTCGGCAGACTAATTAAATCATTAAAATTTAATGAGATAAATGTGGATGATATAAAAGCTTTTTGCTTTGGTTAGGGCCAACATTAAGTATACGACACATTCTTTTTTTATTTTGCAAACACATACTAATTATGCTGAAATTCTCATTTCTCTCTCTCTCTCTCTCCCTCTTCTTGCACACAGGCTGGCAAGCGACCGCATCCGTAATATTAACACTGCCCAGTCTTGCTATCGTTATCTATTTGTGTTGTTTTCAAACTTTTGTTCTCAAACTCGAAATTCTTCTGAGTGCCTTAATGATCATCCTTCAAGGTACTGAACTAGTCTACGCCAGCATATTCATTTGTACAATGTGTCGACCCGTAACGTACACCTAGCAGTTGATCAACGTTGCCACGTCGTTGCCCAAAACCAAGTTGCCAGCAGCAGCATTAGTTAAACCGGGAGCTGAAGCTGGAACTGAGGCTGGAATAATGCGACGCCGACAACGCAGCCTTTGGCACAACTATGTCAAACAGTTTTCATTTAAATTGAGCGACTTTGATGTTGGCTAAGCCAAATTAATCACGTACGCACCGGAGACACACACACATTCAACTTTAGGGATCGATACAAGACGAGATATTAGATGAACAACTACAATACGCTGGCGTATTCCTGCAGTCAGTCCACCACAAACACACACCGTATAACACCACAACAACCCGAACAAATTTTCAAATACCAAAGAGGAAAAAACATCCACAAAGAAACCGAATTAAACGCTTTTCTAACGAGGTAGGTAGCGACGTCAAACTTGCATGGTATTATCTATTTTATATAAGTTGTATATTACACGATTACACTGCACAACACCAGCGCACTACTTAATGCGATGCGATCCGATCCGACGCGACTCGTCCGTTTCGATTAAAAGCGGCATTTGATTTGAATTCAGAGCGCATTCTTTTGTCCGGTTTTTGTCGCCCGTTGAGCGAGCCATTGCTCGGACTCGTTCGTTGTTGGTGTATTTTTATACGCCTATAATGATCTAAAATTATATGCACACACAACTGCAACTACAACCACACTTGCCACATAAGTAGTCTGTCTATGTGCAGCAGCCTCAGCGGCAGCAGCATCGGTTGGCATCGTTGTCGCTGCTCATCAACGGTGCAATGTACACTTCTAATTCAAGTGTAATATATACGGGACCAACGGCTACTTTGACTAGGCCAGCTAGACCAAGAAAACGATCACTAATTTAAAGTACAACTCTTTTCAGAGTTCCTTACTAAACTTTAATAGTTCTGCCAGTTAGTTAGTATACTGAATTTGAAGTATCTTGAAGATACGTGCTATTCTTGATTACCGGCAACTGTAGCTGAGCAGGTCATTCGTTAGGCATCCCTGACCAAATGAATTTAGACAAAACGGCAACTATGAAAGAGATTTTAAGCACCGAAGGCGACAACGACCAACAGCACATAATTCAATTCACCGAAATGCAACAACAAATGAGCAACAACGACGACCAGCCAATGGCCAACACAGCAGGTCTACATTATTATTATGGTCGTCAGTCTAAAAATACAGCGCCCAACGTAAGCAACGCGATGCGCATTGCGATCATTGCCGGGATCAGTGCGATGATACATTGAATCTACGAAACAGATTGCCAGCTAGTGAACCGTTAAAAGTCAGTTAAAATGCCGCCAAAGCGACCGCCGCCGCTTGTGCCAAAGAAGCCAAATCCCAGCATGAACTACGAGGTGTTAATCTACCTGAATAGCTTTTACTTTGGCATGTTCGCCTGCTGTGAAATGGCCATGGGCTTGCTGAAGGCGATCAATCTCAGCTACACTGGCCACTCGCTTGCACAGGACTCGGCCGTAATGATAAGTTTTATCGTGCTAGAAACGTTGCGTTTGATAATGGGGCGCAAGGGAACGTTGGCCGAGCGAGGTAGACAGATACATCTATTTATAGTTCTTATCACTAGTGTTGTCTATTTGTTTCTCATTAATTAATCTCTCACTCAATCCCTCTCTCTATTTCTATCTATAGGTTGGACTGCCATACTGTCGGTCTTTCTGACCGCCCCCTGCTTTCTGGGCGTGTCGTATCTGCTGATATTGCAGACCTACAAGCTGCGCCTGGAATATTGCCTTGGCACGTTGCAGATCGCGCTCTACTTGACCGAGGTGTGGTATGCCATAGTCTTCGTTTTCTCACTGTGTCGTCCAGTAACTTATGATTAGTAACATAAAAGCAAAACAGCAAGACGAGACATTTATACATTAACTACTTACTTAACTAAAAACTAAAACAGAGATTAGCAATATAATAAAAGAAAAACCAAAAACAAAAACAAAAAAAAAAAAAAAGAAAATTGAATTATGAGAATTGAGATATGAAATGGTCCCCAAAGCCAAATATATATATATAGATATATATTATATACATATACATATATATATGCATCTCTACTTGTGTATAGTAAATACTTCTAACGGTTTTATATTAAAGAAATTTGTTAACATCTAAGCATCAATTGGAACCAATATAACAAGACAACTACTACAACAACAACAAGGAGAACAACAAATATTATGAACTTGAATAATTTTCACATTTGTAAGAAAATTTTTTGTATAAAATGCATAAAATGAATATACATGTGTATGTAAAATGTCTAAGAGAAATCAAAACAAATTAACTTCAATCCTTGGACAAATTAAAGATATAATTGTAAAAAGCAAAACAAAGAGAAACGAAAAATAAGAAATCAATAGTCGCAATTTTAATGTTCAACCGAAAGCAGTTAAAACAAACAAAAATTTCATGAAATTTCAAAAGGCAATGTGTGTACTTTAATAAAATGTACTTTATATAAATCTAGCATAAAACCAAGTAGAAAAAGTAAGCCAAATAGAACAGAACCGAAACAAATAAAAAAGAAAACAAACTGTACTTAGACAGCATCTCAAGCAAATAATGCAATTCAAATCCAATGCTAGTCAAACACCATTGGGGATACCAATTCAGGCTTCTCTCTTATTGCGCCCTCTAGTCAGAAGGAAAATCTCATGCTCTCTCATGCTATCATGCCTCTCATCCTTGTATCAATTAGGCGTAGTGCAAGCGAACCCATTGAACTATGAACTAACCTTATGTTGACAACTTTAATTGTATAATATTTATATAAATTTTCTGTTGAAATGCAAAATGTTAACATACATTTTTAAAATGCGCTAGTCGAAAGTCGAATAACCAAAGAATGTAACACAATTTAGTTATAACAAACCAAAAATAAGATTTTACGACAAATTATATACACTTGATGAAAAATACCAATTAAAGAACAAGAAAAACAATATATGAAAACCATGACTTTTCATCTCTAAGTAGCAACAGTAGTATTTGCAGTAGGCTATGCCAACTAGTATAGCATCATACCGGGCATTCATAAATATTTGTTACATTTACAAAAAAAAAAACGGGAAAAATATACACGACACACACATTTGTTGCTCTAGATTTCCATAGGCTTCAATTTGAACACTTAACACCAGAAGATCTCAAGCTCTGTAGCATTATTTTGCAATGGACAAGAAACAAATGTCTGGTAAGCTTCTTCCTCTCATCACAAGCGAAACCTAATAAAATTTCAAATTTAATTTTGTTTGCGCAGTGGAGAATGTGATGGAATCGCAATCGAGCAGCAGTCGTCGCGTGATGTGGAAGGTGGCTGAGGAAGAGGAGGAAGTCTTTGATTCGGTCGTCAACTATCGCCTCCTATTGCCGGCCAACCAGACCAGCTCGAATTCGGAAAACGAGCAGCCAAGTCAAAGCAATGCAACGCCTTCAACTGGCGAGAAGGTGGAAAACAAAGGCAAGGGCAAAGCGGCTAGCCTGGGCGTGAACTACAAATCTTCGCGCGAGTCGCTCAAGGACGTGGCAAGCAGCCGCAGGGCTCGTGTCGTGGGCTACTGGCATCGTTTGTTTGATCGCCTACGCATTCAGTCTTCACCTAGTTTAGCTTTACGCTACAAACCATCCCACGAGTCGCTCAAGCATCAGCACAGCAAGGAAGCGGTGCAGTCAAGATCGACAAAGGAGCCCGACATCAAGTTGGAGACTTGTTTTTTTCCACCCTATCAGACAGCTGTGGTGCGCGAGGTGGCGCCCACGTTCGCGCATCGCTTGTACATGCCAGAAGATAGTGACTCTTGCTGTTCCGGCTCCATTGAGTTGCGCATTCCTCTATTGAAAGCCTCGAAAGTCGGCAACAAAGTGTCCAATGCCAGAGCTGTGCACGAGAGCACTTCGACATTCAGTCAAGCAGCAGCAGCAGCAGCAGCAACGACGACGACGACAACGACAACAGATACTACAAAGTTTAAGCGCCGCAACAAAAAGACGGTGGGTTCTTCGATTGCTGGTGCTGGTGGCAATAGCTCAAGGATCAATAGCAGCAACAAGTCAGCATCCAATGGAAGTGCCAACTGCGTTTTGCCCACATTGCGGCAGCGGCAACTGGAACTGCATCGCTATCGTGTGCTCATCGAGAAGCGACGTCTCGAATTGCTGGACCTGAAGATAGTACGCGAACGGGCCGATTCGTTGCGCCATGAGATACTGTTCCACAAGGACTTACAACTCAAGCACAATCAGATCAAAGCATATGAGGACAACAACAGCTCCCAGGCATAAGATGATCTCCGCAATATGTTCAATATTCAAAATCAACAGTCAGTAGCATGACAACAAATTTTCAAAAATTGTTTTAATACAGTGCAATAAAATTACTGGTTCCTTAGTACATCCCCAAACAAAAATCTGCATATGTTTAAATATTCAAATTTTGTAATATCCGTTAAAAGCGTTGCTGAATGTCGGCGTGTCTCCGCTTTTGTGTGACTGTCGACGCAGCTGTTTCGACGACAATTTTACATGCAATTGCATTTTGATGAGTTCGAATTACAATAACGCTCGGCGTGCTCAGCAGCATTCTGGTGAAAATGTGTCGCATCTGCGGAAGAAGCATCGCTTGCGAGAAAAGTAAAAATCTCTTCGAGGCGAGCAACAGGAAGTTATTGCGACACATTCAAATGTTAACTGGTTTGAGGGTACACAATTAACGGAACCATGTTAAGAAAAGTAATATTTAACATATATATTTGTATACAGTTGGACGATACACCAGATGCACCCCACTCCATTTGCTTTCGCTGTCAGGCCGACCTCAAACTAGCCATGTCATTTCGTCGGCTTTGCATAAAAACGCAAAAGAAATGGCAGCCACCAACCATCGACGACAATGATGATTCGTCCATAAGCGAACAGGAGGGTCCAAAGAGGAGTCCTACTCCGCCAATCATGCAGCGATGCAATGAGCCGTGCATTGATATGGACTTCGTTGGGGAACCGCAGCAAACTATACAAGTTCTAATACAAGAAAGCAAAATACACAGCAACTTGGTGAATGCTGAAGTAGCTCAGGAACACGATCATCTCGATTTAGACTACAAATTGCAGGCATATACAGATGACGAAAATAACACAAGGGATGAGAAGCTTATTTCCATCCAACCCAAGATCGTACATTCCATGAAAGCACACAATAAACTGCTAAAAGCCAAGCAAGAGATTTCCTTCTATATCTGCGAGTTGTGCGGGACTCATGTGATTAGTAAAGCCTCCTTCGATCGTCACATACGCAAACATACCGGAGAACGTCCATTTGGCTGCGAGTAAGAACTCCATATCTCAAATGTTGCATTTACATTCCTGCATATGTACATAAATTACATGTGAATATATTTCCATAGAGAATGCGAGGCGCGATTCTTGACGGCAGCTGAATTGCGAGCACACCATCTCAGCCATACTGGTGAACGTCCGTTCCCATGTCGTTACTGTGATCGTCGCTATGTAAGCTACATGGGCAGGCTGAAGCACGAGAGGATTCACACCAATGAGCGTCCTTTTGTGTGTGCGGAGTGCGGCAAGGCGTTTACAAACACCTACATACTGAAGAACCATATGCTGGTGCACACTGGCGAACGGCTATTTAGGTAAATAATATTAGATTATTATTTACTGAGTGTCATTTTAATTTATATACACAGGTGCGAGCTCTGTGAGCGCTCTTTCCAGAGAAAAACTCACCTCAGGACACATTTTCGTTCCAACACACATAAACTAAACGTGGAAAAGCATCAAGAGGCACGGGCAACAGCATAGATTGAATATATAAGAAATTCTTAGAATTCTTGAAACTACGTGAAACTATTTTAAATTGAATTCGGCTGTAACGTACTTTTCCGTAGCAATCAGCTTATGTTTCGCAGCACTTGCGTTGGTGAAAGCTAATAGGATGGTAAATGTTTCAACAATTCAAATTAAGAGATCAATTTTTATTTAAATGCCGCACCGATTGGTTATTAAAATTGTTCACTAAGGGGAGTAAGTAAGTTGACAGTATCTTATAAATAATATAAATTGGAAATTGTGGGCGGAATTGAAACTGGGAACAGTCTGTTCTATTTTTGAACCAGTGTTGAACTGCGACAACAACCTGTTGGCGTCTCTGGGTGAATGGCAGGCCTATTAGTGAGTGGAGGATAGCTGTTTTGTTTACAATTAAAATTACAATATTTAAAGTACATTTTGTGCATACGATGCAACAAAACATTTGCCGCATTTGTGCAAATGATGCTAAAGAAATAACTAAACTCTTTGAGAAGAATGCACGAAAAATGGTGCGACAAATAAAACTGCTCACCGGTGTTTTCGTAAGTTAATGAAACCAAAATTGGTACAATAATTAATGACAATGCTTACCGGCAGCTGGAGTCAAAGCCAAACTTGCCCGATATGATTTGCAAGAGCTGTCTGCATGACTTGAAATGTGCCATAGAGTTTCGTCGACGTTGCCTGCGGAACCACAAGCGATGGCATCTCACAAAATCATCGGAGCCAGAATCGGCAGCTGGAGCGCAATCCACACATGTGATTTGTGTACGACGTAGTACTAGAAGTCGTATGCGATATGGTGAAGATGCAAAGCCACTAAGTCCAGTTGAAGTGCTGATTGCAGTGGAGCATTCCAAAGGCGATCCTATAGAAGATGACGGCATCGATCACTTGCAACCCGAAATGCAGCCCGAAAATGGCAATAGACTTGACATTTGCGTGTCTGAGGAAGAGCTTTATGTGCCATCTACAAATACACAGACATGCCTCTCCTCAAATCAGCCGCGCACTAAGCAGAAGCTGCCAGTTTTCTTCTGTGATCAGTGCGGCAACAACGTAACGGGCAAGTCAGCTTTCGATCGGCATCTACGCAAACACAGCGGCATTCGACCCTTTCAATGCGAGTAAGTTTAAGTATTAAGTATTCCGACTATTTTTAAATATATCTTTCCATCTTCTAGGCAGTGCCCAGCACGATTCCTATCCGCCGGAGAGCTGAAAGGTCACCAAGTAATGCACACGGGAGATCGCAACTTTCCCTGTCGGTACTGCGATCGCACCTACGTCAACTACAGCGGACGATTGCGACACGAGCGAACCCATACCAATGAGCGCCCATTTGCGTGTGTCCAATGTGGCAAGGCTTTCACCAACTCCTACATTCTCAAGAACCATATGTTGGTCCATACGGGTGAACGCATGTATAGGAATGTATTATAATCACAGATACTTTATTAATGTTTCATTTGTTTAATAGATGAATTGTTCGTTTTACAGATGCGATTTATGCGATCGGGCTTTCTCGCGTCCAACGCACCTGAAAACACACTATCGCTCCAACACTCACAAGCAGAATGTCGAGAAATCAAGCGCTGAGCAACTGCAGACCATTAAATCGGATAAATTAGAAACGCAAGCTGAGATATCCTTGCCGTATTCAGATAGCATAGAGCTACAGACCCAATTGATTACTACTGCTAATGTATCTTAAGCATCTCAAACACTAGTCTTAAGAAAAATATGTATTTAAGGTCAATAACTGGATAAATAAATTGTAAATATGCAAAAATCGAAATTCCAATTTGAATCTTTGCACTACTCAAAAATCATTCTTCTGCTAGGCATATAAAACTGTAAGATAATTGGAAATAAACCGTATTTGAAACATATTTTTGTTATATATTCAGATCATTAAATATAAGTTTCACATTCATTCAGATGAAATTCACAACAGCTAGCTAACTAACTAATACAATAGTGTTCATGTCTTATCCACATTGCAATCAACTTTTGAATTCCTGCTGCTGACGTTCCATATTGCGCTTGTGTGCACTGGATCGATAATGCGTAACCAGATGTGTTTGTCGTATGAAGGATTTGTTGCACAACTCACATCTAAAATATCAAGAATAGGATTAGCGTTCTGCCCCACAGAATTAGGGAATAAACAATGCATACCTAAAAGCACGTTCGCCGGAATGTATGAGCATATGATTCTTGAGAATATAAGCGGTCGTGAAGGCCTTCCCACAGCTCTGGCATGCATAGGGCCGTTCATTGGTGTGTGTTCGTTCGTGCTTCACCCTGGTGCTGTAATCTGTGAAGCAGCGCTCGCAATACTGGCAGGCAAAGGGACGTTCCCCAGTGTGTCTTCGCATGTGGCGTTTCAACTCCGAGTTGGTGCAGAAACGATCACGACAGATGCTAAAGAAAGTTGAGCATGAATTGCACTTTCATTAAAGCCAATTAGTTTTAAAACTCACTCGCATTCAAACTGTTTGTCTCCACGATGACGCCGACAATGCAGATCGAAAGCCATGCGTCCAGTTATATGATTGCCACACTCGTCGCAAATGAATATGAGACTGCCGACGCGCTTTCGTCCAGGTTTCTTTTTTACTGCATTGATATTTTGTGCTTCTGCAATCTCGTCATTCAGCACGCGATCCAGCATTGCACAGTCTTCATCTGAATCTCTGTCGGGTAGAATATAATCAACACTTGACACATTCTCCTCGTCCTCTTCAACAACTGTGAATTGATGTTCCTCCTCTACTACTTCCACGTGTTCTCCGTCTTCTGCTGCTGCTGTTTCCTCCTTGACTAGACCATCATCTATGATAATGTCATACTCCATTAAATTTTCATGTTTCTCGTGCTCCTCTTCCTCGAATGTTTCTCCTTCTTTGTGTTGTTCAATGATTAGATTTACATCTTCCTCGGGCGTCTCAATAATCTTCGATTCGATTTCAGTCTCACTATCACCATCAATCGTTCCTCTTTGGCTGAACTCCATGACAGCATCTTTGTACTCTGTTGGTATTTGATCCAGCTGTTCCTCTGTTAAGCCTGTAAGCAGTTCATGCTGTGCTCCAAAGACTCGGTCACGAAATCGAATCGCTTCACGTAATTCGGTTTGACAGCAAATACATATGAGATCCGGCAAGCATTCTACATTTTCTAGCTACAGTACAATTATTAAATAAAACACCTTCAATCACCTTCCAAACGAAAACTATTAATATGATTCTTACTTACAATCATGCCTGTGAGAATTTGCAGCTTCCAAAGTATGTTCGGGTTCTCAAAGATGCGCATAGATCTCTTATAGGCTGCGTATCTGCCACACACTCGGCACATATTTTTAAGCATATTGCAACTTTTGGAAATAAACAATTCGAGCCCGATGTGTTTGTTTTATGCGTCTGTTGTTTGCACCTCCAGCTGTGTTTATAGATTAAGCCGTTCACATGTTGACGCAACCAATCACATTTTGATGCCAGTGTTGTAAAACGACATCTCTGCAATACAAATAATCGGATGTTATTTGTTAATATATTTCATTTATTATCATCGATCAAAGCTCGCTACCGCCAATTTATATTTAACATTTATAATATACGAACATAATGTGATTTAATTGTTTTTATTTTACTTTTTTTTTATCTAGATATAAGTATGCTGCAATTTCTTAAATGTAGTGTACAGTTTCAGTAAAAAAGGTGTTTTAATCTTGAATGTGCAAGCTTTCTTCGTCCATTTCCAATTTGAGCTGATGAGCTGGGTCGTGTTGCATTTGTTGCTTCAACTGATACTTCTCCACAGTCCGTTTATGGACTCCGGTACGCATATGTGTGCTTAAATGAGTCGGCAGCATGAACGATTTGTCACACAGTTCACATCTACAAAAAAAGAGCAATAAAACCAGATATAAATTTACAAGCAAGTTAACTTGAACCGAGTGAGCTCAACTATCAAATACCTGTAACTCATTTGATTGTGGCCATAGATATTGTTCTTGATCATCGGCCCATGTATACAAATGTTGAATAACTTTATTACAATCACAACAAATTTATAAACAGCTATGAGCATGACTAGATCATTTTTGCTGCTGACGCTGATTATGAATATATACTACATTGAATTAGAGAAGCCTCCGGCTTTTATTAACAATGAGGTTTCACAATAAATTATAATTGCCTCTAATGTAAAATCTTTACAAATGTTGTGTAACGTATTGCAAATCAATTGGGTATCTTAAGCACTTCTTGCCTGAGAAATTTAATTGTTTATACGGACAGACATGACAATATTTACTTTATCAGTTGATGTGATTGATTAAGATATTTACTTGGTCCTGTCTGTTATTTAACAGTGGACAGTTAGTTTCCCCATTAGCTACTCACCTATACGATCGCAAGCCGGAATGTGTCAGCATGTGGTTCTTGAGGATGTAGCCGGTTGTGAAGGCCTTGCCACAAGTGCCGCATGCATAAGGCCGTTCGTTGGTGTGCGTGCGCTCGTGCTTCACTCTGGTCGTGTAGTCGGAGAAGCAGCGTCCACAGTACTGACATGCGAAGGGTCGCTCTCCAGTGTGCTTGCGCATGTGACGCTTCAGCTCTGATGTGGTGCAGAAACATTTGTCACAGATTCTGAGAAAAATAATGGAAATAAATTATTAGGAATTACAAAAATGAATGCAGATATAACTTACTCGCATTGAAAATCCTTTTCACCGCGATGGCGACGACAATGAAGCTCGAATGCCATGCGGCCCTTGATGTGGTTGCCACACTGATCGCAAATATAGACGCCACCCGCTCCGCGTCTACGTGGATCATCCGCTTTGATCTTTGGCTTTGGCGGCAGACTGGACTTTTTGACAACCGTCTCATGCTCGTACTCATCATCCAACACATTGTCCAATACGGCCACCTCGTCGTCTGAATCATACAAATACACTTCAGTGGGATCGGGCACAATCAGTTGATCGGTCATTCCCTCGATTTTCACCACATTGCCATCGTCATCGGCCATCAGACATTCATATTGTTGTGCATCCTCCTCCACTATCGTGTCATCTTCGTCGCCGTCATGTTCAATAATGTCCGCAATGTCCTGGTCTATCTCATATTTAATTTTAGTTATCGCGCCACCTTCGTCTGGTCCATATTTGATAAATTCTTCGTCCGCTTGGCTGCCATCTGGATTAGTTTCCCCCTCAGCATCAGATTCGGTGTCAGCAACATGTCGTTCCCGTTCCCGCCGCGTAGGCGATGCATCGGTACCCATGACGAGAGCCTTGTACCTCTCCGGTATATCATTCAATTGCTGTTTGCTCATTCCTTCAAGCAGTTCACGTTGTGCACTGATGCAACGGTCGCGGAATCTGATAGCCGTTGTCAACTCGATGTTGCAGCATTCGCACATTAGTTCCGGCAGGCCAATGTAGCTCTCCAACTGTAAGTGAAACCGAATGATACAATTATTTTTCACGATAATTGGGGGAGCGCATTTTTATTTTACCCGCAGACCCGTCAGCGTCTCTAAGTTTCCAAGCACCTTTTTGTTGGCCTTGTCGAAGATTTTAAACGATTTTTTGAAGCTCGCATACTTGCCACACACTCTACATGTGTTTTTCAGCAGTTTATTCGTCACTTTTGCCATTGTTTTTTAGAGAAAAACAAATTTTATACCAAGAATAATGAAGCGAAAAAAAGATGCGCGGACGTCTCGCGTTGCCAACTATTGGTTTTGTACAGTGTTGTTTTGCCATTCACAGCGAATGTTAACAATGCTGTGGTCTTGAAACAGCATTAAAGCACCCGATCTTTTCCGAAGAAAATACGTCTGAACTCATCGAAAAGTATAATTAATCTAATAATGAATCTTTCAGAATAATGCATTTATATTATATTTGATCACAAAAACATCGATAAGATATCGATGCAAAAAAACATCGATGCATCAATAGTGTCATCGATGTTTCTCCACCGCCACCATGTCGTCGTTGGAATGGTAATTTTTATTTAGAAAATATAAACAAATAATTGTTGATAATAATAACGTTGTTTTACAGGGCTTGCGCACCTCGCTGCTATCAAGTCACCAAAAATCACCTACGTAGTCATGCGACCCAGGAACATCCGCTTAAGCAGATGGCTGCCAGTGTTTCGGTGAGCGAATAAATCGTATCCACTGATTGATAATATTAATAAGAAATTATTTATCAGGTCATGGAGAACAATCCGCTGAGTTTGGCCTTGGCTCTCGAAGGCACGGATCCGCTTTCGAAATTTGCGCGCCAGGAGCAAGAACTCAACGATCCATTATCGCAAATGGCCAGCGAATTTGTTAGTATTGTTAACCATTTATTTGTTTGTTTTCATCACACATTGTTTTGCAGACGCTCAAATCCAAACGCAGCAATGCAATTGAACCTGAGGATAACACGTTGAACTGGAGTACTCGAAGTCTGGGAATTCTAAACCGATTTACCACCAATGAGAAGCTATCGCTCTCCACAAGTTTCCTATGCACGAGCAACTTGGAAGGTGGTGGCGAGAACTGTAAGATTTTAAATTCTAATAGTGAATTCTATTAATAATGGCATCACTGCAGTTAAGGCCCAGACGGTCGTCGCCGACAAAGTCAAATATCGGCTGGAGCAACTGGATCATTTCGATGATGGCAGCATGCGTCACATGATGGATTTAACACAGCAGGAGTACATACAGCGATTCGATCAGCTGAAGCAGGAGCTAGTTCAATCCTGGCACAGTGATCAGCGTGTCAAGGCTCTCAAGATCGCCATACAATGTGCCAAAATGCTGTCGGACACCAGCGTGCTGCAGTTCTATCCTAGCCAATATGTGCTCATTACAGACATTTTGGATGTCTTCGGTAAGCTGGTCTACGAGCGGCTGCGTGCCAAGGCAGCTGGCGTACCAGGAGCATCTGCAGTAGCGCTGCAGCGGGAGCGCGAAGCTGCACGCGACACTTGCCAGAATTGGTTCTATAAGATTGCTTCCATACGCGAATTACTGCCACGACTTTATCTCGAAATGGCAATCTTTAAATGCTACGAGTTTCTAACTTCATCACAGCAAGAAACTGAGCAGCTACTGTTCCGGTTAACGTGTCAACTGCGTGGCATTGCTGATCCCTTGGTTTCCAGTTATGTGCGTTGCTACTTGGTTCGTGTAGGAGTTCCTGTGACGTCTAGCAAACAGTATATACGCGACAACTTCAACGACTTCTTCATCATGTATCCGCAGGTAAGTCTAACTATTCAGAGAATTTCAGGCAATTAGCTAATCCTTTATCATTGGCAGATCTTCCGTTTGGTGGCGCGCTACAACTTGCATCCAGAGATCATAACGGCCAGTGCCTATTTGCAACTTTATGCGCCCTCTCTGGACTTTATGCTGCAGTGTCTTATGCATAAGAGCGAAGTGTACGCTGAGGAGATGCTTAGCGAGTGTAAACAGCTAAAGAACAAGTAAGTTCAGCTATCGATGCCTCCAACAAGCTGCTTAATTCTGGTTTTCTTCACCATTCTAGCGGTGCTGTGCTTTTGTCCATACTCAACTCATCAAAAGGCGAGTTCATTGCGTCACATGCTCATGAGTTTTTGGAGTTGATCAATAACTGCGATACACCCGGCATTTCCAAGTCCCAATTGCTGCGTCCGCTGGGCAGTTGTGTCAGCAGCTGTGCTCCGTTGCAGGAGCAGCGTGTTCCTTTTCTAAATGCTGCATTTCAAACCATAAATACTCTCACCGATCCCAATGAGTACATCAACTGTGTGGAAACATGGACACCCTTTGTGGCACAGTACTTTACTGTAATTATACCTCAATACGCTCCTAAAAAAGTCAATGTGGATGTCGATTTGATTATTCAACTTTTGCAGATACATGAGGTAAATCGCTTGCTGGGTGAACTGAACAGCCGCATGTGCCTGGGCAAGGCCTATGAAAAGCACTATGGACAGCTGCAGAGCATCCTAACGAGAATTATGCAAAATTATCGCAGCATTGAGCTGCTGCTCATACAGCCGCACTTTCTCCCCTACTTGGATCTATTCCATAAGGAATCGGTGCGTGTGGAAGTCTGCAAATCCATACTGAGTTACTATCGGCAAAATAGCGAGGGGCAAACCTGTGATGCTGTCGTCACCAATGCACTCATGTATCTGGGCAAGATTCTCAATGACTCAGTCAAGTAACTGAACATTAAGTAGATCTTGATAGCAAGTGTAACCTCGTATGTTTTCGTTGTAGTGCACTCACTGTGGAGGATGAACGACGACAGATCTCGCAGCTCATCAACGGTTTCATTAACAAAGTGCACTTCGGCCGGGATTTGGAGCAGCAACTCAGCTTCTATGTGGAGGCACGCGGAACATTTGGCAACTTGGATGCTGTTTATATAACCCTCGTGCACGCCGTCTGCAAGCTGACCATGCGAACATCTAATCGACAATTGTCGAAATCGTTGGGTTTCATCAAAGCCTGCATTGCTTACTGCTTCATTACTATTCCTAGCATTACTGCTGTCCAGCAGAAAATGGATTTATATCTTCTATGTGGTCAGCTGGCGCTGCGACATCTCTGCCTAGGACAGGGTAAGATTTTTAACTTAGCTTTGAAGTTTACTGATTTGTTTATTCTTGCAGCTGATGCTTGCTTTGAAGCTGCACTGCAACTGGTAAATGAGTTGCCCACCGTGGCTATGGACTTTGAGGGCAAACCGCGCTGCCTGGAGCGCTATCTGGTCGCGTATTTGTGCAACATGCTCGCCACACTCATCGTGGTGCCCGACAGTCCGGAACAGGGCGTTCTGTATTTCCTGCGCCTTCTCTTGGATATTGTAGGTAGGCGATCATTTAAGGTAAACAGCACAGCGCCCACAATCATCTATCTGCATGCTCTGGACATGCTGTATGTGCAAAGCTTAGAACAGTTTCCATACCACATCGACGGAGGTAAGCCGTAGCTATCCCAAGGAAATGTTTCATGACTATATACATATTTTTGTTTTAGTGGTTTCCAATGATGCACTTTATGGCCATGATCCCAAGTTCCTAGTGGAGGTGAACAATCTGTGTGGCCAGGTCGTGGATGCCATTTTGCTGCAGCTGAAATCACTTGGTGCTGCTCAACAGCTGCGCACACAAGCACAGCTTTCCATGGAGCTGTTTATGCGCATTGTGCGCTACGCAGATCTGGATAAGGAACCTCTCTGTCAGCTGGCAGTAAAGCTCTGGTTGCTGGCCAATAAATCGCAGGCTGAACTTGACACTGAGACCATTGTGCGTATATACATTGTATTAATAATGTCTTCAATTTCAAGACTATATTGTTACACTTTTATTGCAGCCCCAAACGTTGTGCAGCGTGGAGCATTTTTACAAACTGGTAAAGGATGCGTCACCGTCGAGGGCTCAGACGATTGCCAAGCTGCTGTTGCGTATGCGGGATAGTTGAAACTAATAGTATTTGTATAAGTTGTTGTGAATCAAGCGCGGATAGCGGCTGGGTTACCATCAAAACTACTTGAATTTCGTTGTGCAATCAAATGGCTGAATTAAGACTTACAATATTTATATAAAGAATTAATCTTATGACTTACTGGCAACATTAAAAGTAATTAAACACCATTAACAATGTAGTATTAAATGCGCAGTTTTTGATGCGTGTTTATTCAAATGTTGATTGCTTTGGGCCCGCTGAGACACAGCCACCAGAGGAATCTAAGCTGTGCGTTTACGACATTTGCACGCAGCACCTTATCGCCAATTGGCATCTGCTTTTCGCGATGAGTCGTTGCGTCTAAGGACTATCTATGTACGAAGGTGTAAAAATATGCATTACATTTCTTTGCTCTTTATCATTTGTGTATAGTTTAAAACATTTGAGGCAATTTGTAGTTTTTTGTTTCTTTTGTTTGCGTGTGCATTTCAAAAATGGCTAAAACTATGGCTGACGACGGCTCGCAAGGATCACGATCGATCACATATATATAACATATGACATCTGACTGAACTTAAAAAGAAGCGACACGAATGGAATACCAATTAAATAATAGATGTATGGATGCATGTATATTAAACTACATAGCTATGGTTACTTGTGTATGTATATATTTTTAAGAATGTGGTGAGTACGTGATGACGGTGATTAGAAATTGGTCTCCTTGAATTCCTTCGACTGTAGCACGGGTGCCACATTGGCATGACCGCCACCACCTCCTCCTCCACTGCCCGAACTATTATCCTCAACAGTATCCGCTGACGCACCGCCCACAGTGTAGGCAAGCACGGTGGCGTGATCCAGTTTGCCGGGCAGTGCGGAGAAGGCGCTGCTGTCGACAACACGCTTACGCGCTGCTCGATGCTGCATGCGATTCAGCTGCACCTCGCGCTTAACGCCATCGGGTCCTGTCGACAGCTTGAAGAAGAGTTCGCGCTGTTCGAGTGTCTTGCGACGTGCAGAGGTGATCATGCGCACGAAATCGATCAGCAGATGGCACAGACGTCGCGCCGATGAGCAAGGCGAGAAGGTGCCGTTGATACCATAGCTGAGCAGATCCTCCAGGCGATAGAGCGTCAGTGCATGTCGCTGCGGCCCCGTCACCAAGGGCAGACCCATTGCTGACTTCGGTATACGTTGCAGCGGCTGAGCTGACGCATTGGCTGGTGCTGTCACGCCGTGGCGCGCATCGATCAGCGTCTGCGAGCGCATATACTTGGGTCGACTGGGCACATTGCTGGGCGGACTGCCGGCCTTCGGTTGGCGCGTTCGTCCCGGCGGCGTGGCCGATGACGGATGCAATCGTGCGTAGATCGCCGAAGCACTCTTGTTCTGACGCTTGGAGGCCAGGTTGCCGCCAGTGTGTAGCTGCTGCAGCTTTACGTCTGGCGTCCAGGCCTCGGCGAATTTGCCCACCACCGGATCAAAGTTATCACTGATGCCGTCCGACGTAAGAAACACTATGTCGCCGCGTTCGAGGCAACTCATTGAGAAGGTGAGATTACTCAACTCCGGCTTGTTGCCGTCCGCAGGCCCCAAAGCGCCCAGCGCATCGCGCATGTCCCGCATGGAGCTAATATCATGGGAGCCTTGTGTCAGCTCGCGAACGCCATGCTTCTTCGAGTACACGTAGCCCAGCGAGTCGCCGACGTTGCACGAGCACACAACATACTTGCCGGGCGCACCGTCCAACGGCAGCACCACAGCAATTGTGAGTGTGGAGAGTGCGCCGCCCACCTCGAGAATGCAGCCATGGCCCTCCCACAGACTGCGCAGCAGACTGACGAACAGTTCCTGTGTGGTTGTCGCCAGGCATTCCCGTGCCTGTCCAAACACGGCGCGATCCAAGTAGTCCAGGCAGCCGTGCACCGCGGAACGGGCAGCCAAACGAGCGCCATCGCCTAGAGATTGTTGAAAGAGAGACGGATTTTATTGAAGAGTGGACAGTGGCAAGCAGCGACAGCGACGGCGACTTACCCCAGTTGACGCCATCGGCCATGGCCATGGCAGCGGCTTCGCCGCGCACCACACAGCCGTAGCAGTCGGCAATGGGATTGCCCATGGGCTCTTTGGTTAGCATGTTGTTCTCGTACAGCGACACCGAAATGCCATAGGCGAAGTCACAGTCCATCTGCCAGTTGTCCACGCCCGCCACGGGCGAGCTGGTTGTCGTTGTGCTGGGAGTGCCGCTCTGATTGCTAACTGCCTCGCGCAGCAGACGCTCACGCTCCGCGCTGCCATCGCCGGCTGCGCGGGTGGCCTCAGTCTTGGCATTCAACAGATTCTTATTGTTCTGATCCTGTGCGGGACTGCTGTTGCTCACCATGCTCACTACTATGGTGGTGGCCTTGCCACCGGCCTCGCTGGGCGCACCAGCAGCTGGCACGGCATTGAGGCTGTGCTTCGAGTTCTTTCTGGAGCGCATGCCAGCAGCACTTGCCGCTGTCGTGGCGCCCGTTCCCGCCGGTGGCTGGTCCGCATTGCTCTGCCGCCTGGAGCCCGTCGGTCTGGCGAACTTGTTGCTCAGCCGAGTTGAAGCGTTCAGCGCCGAGACGGGCGGTGTGCTCTTGCGCACGCCATAGGCATCGTCGTTCTCCTGCTGGGTGTCGATGAAGTCAATGTCGTCCGCGTAGCTGGCGCTTAAATGCAATTTGGAGCGCTTGATGCCAGTGAGGCCCTCGTCGGGTCCCGTGCAGGCGGCAGTGATGGTGTCCGAGCCGCTGTCATAGCGACCCAGCTTCAGCACGGGCATCTCTGTGGGATTCTGTCCATTGTAGATCTCCGGTCCGCCAGGCAGAAACTCGCGTTCCATGCGACTGCAAAAGAGTTGAATGAATTTTGTGGCGCCAGGATGGGTGGCCGGGTGGATGCGCACTTACCCCTCGAGATATTTGGTGATGAAGCTGCCATCGTCCTCGCTCTCCACGTTGCCATTGACCCGCCGGCGGCCGTCGCGCGGTTCCGCAATGAAGCTCAATTGTCGAAAGTACGTGGTGACCTTTTGGCGCAGGGACGGCATCTTGGTGCCAGTGAACTCGTCCAATTAGAGATGAGTCTTAATTACACTCTGTGTGCGGTATGCGGGCGGGGGCTGTAACTGGGCTGGGGGGAACACACCGCCTCCAATTATGGTGCATTCACCTCATCGGCGGAGCAATTGTTGTGAGAAGTTGTTGCCTGAAGCAGAAGAAGAAGAAGTCGAGAGAAGTTGAGAGTTTAATTATCAATAAATTATGCAATTAAATGCGGCATCATCTCTTGGCAGGATGCGCACTTAGTCGCCACGGGGCAGGCACAGAGAGAGACAAACAGCTAAAAAGGATGATTACCCTTACTCCTAATCCTAAAGCAGTTCTCCCTCTGACTCATTAGGCCTCAAAGGGGCTTTCATTCCAAGCTAAGCTCATTTCGGATGCAGAACGACAGTTGTGACGCAGGGAAACGGAATGAGGAAGACACAACGTCACTTTTGAGTTGAAAATGACGCAAGTTCTGTGGGATTCGCATGATTAATGAACTGCTTAATGGCCGTGCTCGTTGGTTTGCGAAAGATTTCTAAAGATTATCCCAGCGAACAGTTGTTAAAGATGCCAGCTTAAATTGCAACTACTTGGCATTCTGCTGCATTGAGATTAGCAGCAATTCTGTTATCTGAACAAACCCATATAGTAATTACAGCAAAATATATAGCCACGAACAGCTTCTACGGGCTAAATTAAGCACGACTGGAACGTGCGATAATCTTAGAGTACAATATATTGCAGTGGAAACAGTCGAGCATACGATGAATTTGCGCTCAAGCGATTTATATAAGTAATCAACAAAGCCAGCAAGATTTGCAAGAGAACGACCGGCAGTTACCCTGTGATATCATTAGGGCAATTATCATTCCTCTTTGTACAACGAAGTAATTAATATATCCGAACTTTATTAAAGTACAAGCTGACAAAAAGAAGCATAGGAAAAGTTGCGTCGCCATATCTATGTCGATCCGCCCTCGTATCAAATTTGCCACGCCCTTGACTAACACCAATTCTCACACCTCTGACAACTACTTGATTCCACAGAGTCGAAAGTACTAGCTTAGTTTGTGCCACTTGTTTACGTATGGAAATTAGATACATTCAATTGTGTTCGCTTGCGAGTGACTTAAGTGTGTACAATGCACATCTATAGTCATGGGTCAGAGAGTTTTGATATTACCCCACTGGTACACATATTTCTGTACACAGTACAATTAATCAAGCACAATAGCGGCTGTCAACTGTTGATGTTTGTTTTTCCTAGTTGAAATTTATCGCACTTGATGCTTGGGATATAGAAATTTCATATTACAATTGCCAGTTGGCCCCTTTCTATGCGATTCTCCTCAGATGTTGTTTACTTATAAAGTCGCACCTTGACAATAAAGCCGAGACTTGTCGACCTTAAGCCAATCTTTTTCCATTTGAGTAGACAATAAAATGCAATACTCGAGTTACTTGAGACCCATTGTGGTTACTCAACAGTCCATTAGGCACGTGCCTCTGTGCGACAAATGGTCATTTGCAACAGGGTTGCCAGCATGTTCCACTTGATTTTTGACCGTTTTTAAGTTTGTAATTCCCACAACATGTACATGCAGTGTAATCAACAAATGTCGTTAGACAAAGTAGCATTGTCGTGCAGACTCGATTAACTGTGTCGCAAAGTTGACAACTCTAGCGAACCGACATAATTATGAATGAAGAATAGTTTCATGAGTCTTTTGTATGCAGATGTCTATTGATGTTGTTCCTCGTCGTGTTGCTTTTGATTGAGAGCGACAAGAGGAGAGAACTGGGCTGTCTACCAGCTGCCAGGTGGCGCTGCAAAGTGGAGCACAGAGCACATGAATGGAGAAATATAAATATAAAAGGGAATTATGTAAATTGTTTGGGTCGCTCGACGCGGATGCTGTGGGTGCGGCAAATCTCTCTTTGAGATTAATGTTGTTGTTACCGTTATTGTTGCAGCTAAATTGAATTGTTTGTGGCGCCGAAGTGCAACATTTCAATCAGTCTGATTGATTGCGGCAAGCAGGAATGGTGCTGCACTGAAGGCAGCCAATGCGCTTTGTTGCGCTTCAATGCATCGATGGCAACGTGCAATGTGCAACGTGCCACATGCAACAGGCCAGCGACAGAGGGGGAATTGGTTAATTTCATTCGAATGACAGCGCAATCGTTGTGGCAATTACAATTCTAGCAGTTCAACCAGAGCTCGCCTCTGCTGCGGTCTCATTTGCCTTGGCTATATAATTAAATTACTTTCCTTGATATTTCGCCATGATTGATGCGTGATCCGACAAGGGGAAGTTCAATTCAATTGCCTTCGACTTGCGACTGCCGAGCTTGGCATTGAGCAAAGTGATTACTGCTGCGACACGATTGAGTTTCGATGCAGACCAAGAGGCAGATAGAAGAAGAGTGGAAGGACCTGAGAGGGTGTTAAACAAAGGTCTTTGTTTCATTTGCAGTCTAACCTAAGTAAAGTGTAAGCTTACACTGTGGAAACGCAATAGTAAGCATTGATAGTTTCTATAGTCCCAATCAAGATTGACAGTTTACTCTATTTACCATTTAAAGTCTATCCGAACCTATTAACCATTGACAGTCCGCAGACATTATAATTGCTAATTAGAAGTCTGTATGCCATACACAAATGCAATCGTACCCATCTATAGATAACATAAATAATAATAAAACACAAACAATAAAATGAGTAAGATTTTTTCCCCACAACATATTTCGTGTCATATTGTATTATTTACTGAATACGTGATTGACATATTGCCCAATACACAATTTCTTAAACTTTAGCTGTTATAGGCTTGGATCAGTGTATTTCGTAGTCAGCTATGCTTGCTGTTTATCAATGCTCGCATATTCTCGATGCGCTGCCATGATTCCATTTTAATCAACAGCCGATCCCCACGTTCCCCACACTCGTGTGTGTGTGTGTGTGTGTGTGTATTTTAATGTTCTCCCAGTCGTGTGCCACATTTAATCAACACTTTCCGCGGGCTGTTCATATTCGAGTCGTCAACATTTTCAACACTCTCTGGTAATCAGGCGTGAAAATAGACCCAAATCGCCAGCCAACAATTGCGTAAGAAACGAGGGAAAGCAGAGGGGCGGGGCAGATAACAGACACCAGAAAGGGGTGTTGAAACAAATGCAGATAAATATTAAACACATTAAGTAGTATTTGAAATGCGAGCAAAAAAATAATAGTACGTTCACCGCACTCTCCTTGCTTGCCCACGATCTATAAATAATTAAATGATCGTATTTATAGCAAACAATGCCAGATGGCAGATGGTATAAAAATACACGAGCAGCACACACACACACACAGAGCAAACCCAACCCAATCAACGATGTGGCGACCTGAACCCAAACCCAACCCGATCGACCCGCTGTCTGTCTTGCGTTTAATTTGTTTCTAAATTCGCGAATGCGCTTGAAAGATTTATTTCTGTTTGTTTACGCGTCGCTGTTTGTTTGCTGTTGTTGTATTATTTCCGCTAAAAGCGTATAAATAATTGATTGAGTGAACCCATTGAAAGAGTTTTCCCTGGCCCCGTTAATTGTGTTTGCACTTGCATCTCATCAAATTAGTGCGACGAGGCCGCAGATCACACACAAGCTGCACGATGCAAGGACAACTGCAACTAGTGGCAGCCAGGACTCGTGTAGCGTTTTTCTAAAGCGCAGAGACCTTGTGTGGCATGGAGGCAGCTTCTTTTATGTGTGTGCTGAATAGTTGTTGATTTAATGCTCAGCCAAGCGGGAAGCGTGCTGAAGAAAAGTCAACAAACAAGTTAGCATACAGTTAACTGCGAAATGGGGGAGGCGGGGAGCGACACAGTTAATAGCCGCCGGCTGCTAAAAGCCACAATGACAAATGCGTCGACAGCACGCTGAAAGATGACGATGCTGATGTGCGGCAGCGACTGAGGTATCTCAAGGCGGCCGCTGCATTCATTCGGGGGTCTTGCCATAAGTCAAGTGCAGCTCACAGACACTGCGAATTGCTGCTAGACGAAAAGCCATCAACACACTCGCACACTCGCACACACACGCAACGCACACTCGCGGAAAAGAAAGTGAATGTTTTTTGCGCTTTGATTCATTGTCAGTTTTAGCCAAGTTTGAGCTATGTTTTTTAGCCCAAAACGAAAGCTGAAGGCCATCAATTTATAACTTTGTTAACTGCCAGCACAAGTCGTGCATTATAATGGCTTAGTTTCGTTGCTGGCTTCAACTTTAAAGCGTATCTTGAGAAGAGCTTGCTTCTAAAGCAAAATTTCAATTGAAATTCTTTAAGTTAAATAGTTCAGTTCAAATACCACAACATTCGATACTGACATAGATCTTTAGTCTTTCTAGTATTCATTTCTATTGATCTTAAAACTAAACGAACTCTTAAATGAGACCTATGATTGAACACAAAAATCTATATAAGTCTGCTCTTTGTCGAAGTTAAGCGCAAATTATTAAATCATGCAGCTGTTATACAAAATAACCAACAAAAAACACTTTTGATTTATCTGGACACATCTCTGCAGGGGAAGTTAATCATCAGCATGCCACAGATTTTCTCTAAATTTCCTAGAATGCCCAACATATGTGTGAATGGTTGGTTGTTCCCCACCCTAAATATAGCCGCTGCTCGGCAGAGGCTGTGTCTATTTCGGTTCCATTCAGGCGCCGTAAAATGTGTAATCAGGTGTAAAGACGCCAAAGTGAATCATAAAAGACGCCAGCAAAGTCACAATCCAGGCTGCTCGCTTCTATTTGCAGAGTCCAGCCACCGCTTGGGGCTCCATTAAAATCCGTCTAATTAAAATTGCATGTGATGCAAATGCCATACCAACAACGTGGCACACAATGCAGTTCCTTCACCTCGGCGTCGTGTCGCTGCCTTTGGGGTGCAGCTGGAATGGAGCTGGGAGTTCGCCCCTATTCGTGCCGTGGACGTGGAGACTGAGGTGGCAGTGCCAGTCTCTGGGATAGGCTGGGGCAGTGCTTCAATTGCCAGCTAATTGGCTTTTGAGTGGCTGTTGCTGGCTATTGCGTGGTGCGTCTCATTTCCTGCAACAACGGCACGCCAAAAACAATTTGCATTAATGCTAACTCCACCCACTCCTCCTACTCGGCAGCCATCAATATTTGCAGCTTCAGTTCGTCGAGCGTTAAGTCAACACTCGTACGTGCCGAAACTGAAAGTGCGAAATAAAATCCATAAACGCAAAACTTGCATTCAGTTCTCTATTTCGCTATTGCATTCTGTCTGATTCCAGGGCTGCTAGCAGATGCCAGGGAGGCGCCATCAGATGGCATCTTACTGTGTCAAAAGTGCACTTTCACATGCCATGCTTGATGTCGAAGTCGAGTCGATGGCGATACTTGAAGCCGGGGGGGCCCGTGTTTTATCGCCTGCCATAATGACGCATTACTTTTTGCCCCTTTAAGGGGGTGCGCCACCCCCTTTGGAAATATGTCAGTGCGCAACTCAGTGTATATGTGAATTCCATTCTCTTATCGCCCATTTTCGTTGCATGTTTCAGCCATGTGCTTTTGGGGTCGCGCCTGTTGGCCCCGTTTCTCGAGGGGACCCCAAAAACTTGAACGAACTTCTTAGGTCTAAGTAAGTACAGTAAATACTTGAAGCGAGTACAATGCGACTTAGACTTCGGCTCGAGTAAATGGGGCGAACAGGGTTCTCTTTTGTTTTGGGGCCAAGTCGACAAGCGGTAATTACCGGTTTCAACTGCCAGATGACTAAATGAGTTCTACGCGGGTTTTTACCTAAAACTGCAGCAATATAGTAGACGAAGAGGGAAGACCAGAGAAGTCTGTGAAGAAACAGTTGCGTTTACTCGACTGAGAGTAAACACAAATTTCAATAACGCTGCCAACAATTTAAGCTTTTTAAATTGCTTAACTAAATTCAAACTTTGTTCGCAATTTTCAGAAACTGTTGTGACAGAGGCACGAACTTATAATACCCGTCTACACAGCGTACGGCGCATATAATTAGTTTTAGTTGATGCCATTCAAGGCATTTTCCTTCCTCGTTCTTTTCAAGCAGAGTTGGCGTTTCTTGTTCAATGGAAACATGACAGGCAGTAGCTCCAGCTCCATGTAGGACTTATGATTGCAGCACAGCACAGCACATGCATAAATTAGCCAATGGGCACGGCCTAGCAAGGCATGGCTTCAGCTCAGCTCAGTTCAGCGACAGGCTTGTCAGGCATACTAATAAGTTTAATAAGCTGCCGCAATTGAAAAATTAACTGCTCAACTCCCCAACGCAAATGCCAATGCATGGCGAGTGGGGGATCCGGAAAGCAGCAGGAGAAATACAAAATAAAGACACTCGGCTGCAAGACAAAGCCCAATTACCAAGTGGAAAATGTAAATGAAATCTAAATGGTTGCGTATCAAATGCAAAGAAGTCAAGGCCCGGCCAAAGAACTGTGCGAAACAAAAGACCCCACGACAACGAGCAACGACCAACAAGGGCAACAACAACTGCCGCCCCCTCTCTGTTGTCTGGTGTCAAATGTCTGCCCACTGACGTCGCCAGCGGTCGGTCAATTTAGCTGCGCCAGGTGTCATTGCCTGGTAACCACACTCCTATGCATCGAGCAGCTTTAATTTGAGTTTCATTGGCCGGATTAGTCATCGTGTCGTGCTGGACACGACGCGTGCTTAGAGCGAAGTACAAATAGCTAAAGAATTCAATGAACTGTGGATTTCAGAGCGCCAAAGCTTTGGACTAATTGCTTTCAATGATCTTGATGAGCGTGAATCATCTTCGAAAGGCAATTCTCTAAGCTTAAAACCAGAAAGTTTGGCAATTTATGGACTGTGCTCTCATCGATAAATCGTTAACTTATTGCAAAAGCATGAAGCTCTAGAATGCTCGTTCTCTCTGGCTTTAAGCAGTTAATGCATTGGGAATAAAAACGAGCCAAACAAACTATGTATATCATAAAATGCCACTGAGACAACAAAGGAGAACCCGACTCAATGGCTGCTTGGGTGGTTGCTGTCTGGCCACCGAGGCTTGGGAGCGCACGCCAGCTGTGGAGGGAGTTAGACAGACTGGGGAACAACTTTATGCAGCATCCCCCGTCTCGGGCAACAGCGGTTGCCCGCACAAACAACCCCAAAAAGGGACCCCCCAAAACGTAGCATGTGGAGTGCATAGTTCAGTGCCAGCTGCTCGTACAAGAACAACAGCAACAACAGCACTACAAGTACAGCAGAATTCTTTTTGCCTGCTGGCGAAAGTGATTGAATTCCAGCAAGCTTCGTGGCGCCCCAAGAATTGTGGGCTGGAAAAACTTTCTCGAATGAAATTAAGGCAGCGGTAATCAGCTGGAAATCTTTTTGACACGAGCACGCGAGATTCAAGACTAAAGATCTGTATTGAAAGTTGTAAAATGCAAATGCAAAGAGAAACAAATTTGCTAGTAGAAATTTACCTAGCTAGTCTTTTGTTTTTTTGAGTGGCATGTAAATGAAATTTGAGTTAATATCGTGTAGAAAATTGTTTAAATGCCAAAACTTTAAGAAAGTTGATGTAGTGGCAATAGTAAAAATCCAGTCAACAAGCTGTTTTGCAAATTAAAAGCTTCCGCATATACATATATACTACACTATTTCCCCATTAAGTCTTAGGGTTCCATTTTCCACCCACTAAGCGGCCAGCATGTTGTGGCTGGACAGGGGACACAGAATTTAGAATTCATTTCCTGTTATTTTCCGCTTTTCGCTTTACACAACCGGGCGCCCAGAGAGCGACCTCGCTTAGTATCTTCCCCCAATCAATTTGTGGCATGCCGTGCAGGTTATCCTTGGCAAGTGTGCAGGCTTAATGCTTGAGGCAGCCGCAACGTCATTTCGGCGTCATCATCGCCATCATCATGTCGAGTCGACCATCGAGTCGGGCCGTGTCATGTGCCGCTTTCACGTTGCCCTGGTGGTTGCACGAATGAAGCAAAATGAATTGCCTGCTGCATTTGGAAATTGCCAAATGTTCTTTCGCTTTTTGCGCAGTAAAAATAACTTAACTGACGACAGGAAATCGAACACAAGGGAGGAGGCGGCAGGGCGACATCAAATTTAGCAAAGTTTATAAAAACAAGGCAGCTTGCTTTACTCTTTGTGCGCTGAATGATGCCCTGCACTTTCTCCACATGTGAATCATTTGCGTTGCTCAATTAAGTATACGTAATACCAAAGATCAAGAGCAAAAAATATTTAACAAAGATTGATTTAATCGCCAATCTCTCCACTAGAAATTTACATTTTTGTTGCACAACCAAGCCTTAGAACAAACCTAAATTTTCGATGCTTTTTGCAACAAGCATTAAGTTTGTTTAACACAATTAATCAATAATTTAAAAATTACGTATACTTTTATAATTTAATCCCACACAACAAGCATTGCATTACATATAAGCCGCTGTCGAAGCGCTAGTGTTGTAAAATATTACAGAAATGACAAGTGGAGAATGAGCAGGAAATTATATGATTTACAGCTGCAGTTGAAAATTAACGCAGTTATCACAATTTGACACTGGAGCCTCTTTTAGTTAGACCAATTTAACGCCATATTCAGATAAACAATTGAACAAGTTATCACAATGTTCATAACGAAATAAGAAACCGGTTATTACTGCAACAACAAAGGCAGCATCAGTTGTGCGAAAGCTTTTGCGTAGTTGTTGTTTTTGTGGTCGTAGTGTGACGGCGGCATCGAAGCAGCTGAGATTTTGCAGCTGTCTGCGAAGCTCTGAGCAGGTGAATCAGAGGAAGGCTCCCCCATACAAACACACACTTACACTTGCGCAGGCAGCCAACGATGCAGCATAAGCAACAGTAAAAACAATGAAGACATCGGCCAAGTTGAATGACAAAAGCAACAAAAAACAAACACAAACACATACGCATAGCATACCCATACATTTTCACGCACACTGACGACTCAAAGTGGAGCAAGGCACAAAACAAAGTAAGACAAAAACAAAGAGTCAAAGTTGATGGCCAAGCGAGCGACAAACACCACTAAAAATCAATAGAAGTGGGAAGCTAAATAAAGGATACCAGAGCAAAGAGCAACAGCATAAAAAATAAATACATATACTTACAGTAATTGTTGTGGACGCTTGTTCTTATCGTGTGCGACTACGATAGATGCTTTTACATATGTTCTTGGTTGGCGCCACACACGCACAGTTTGTTGGTGGGTTGGAGGGTGGAGGCGGGCGGCTAACTAAATGTCCACTAGGTGGTGGTGTGTGTAAAAACTTAGCCACTGAGGGTAACTTATATATTTCAGTAAGCTTCCAGTTATGAAGTGTACAATTAAAATTTAGAGCAAAATGTTAACGATATTATTTGTCGCATTGCCGTTTGTTTATTCAAATGTCAACTTCGCCCGTAATTAATAAAATTTTGAAAACATAGCGCGCACACCCAACCGCATCGACTTCTGAATTGTAACTATTGCCGTTGCTAAAAGACAGCGTGACCACAACTTCAATTTCGAAATGGGTCAGTAAATATGACACGAAAATGAAATAGCTGGTTACACTTAAAAAAAGTATATTAGCGTTTTAAAAAAATACTTTGGAAACAGTGCAATAATTTTGGCGGATTTTTTTTTTAAATTTTGTCTTTTAAAAAATTAATTGCCTTGGAAATTTTTTTAGAATTTGAATGGCCAAAAAACAAATAATACGGTTAAACAGCTGATCAGAGTACACAAAAGTATTTTTTCTGAAATGAGGTGCCAACTTGTTTCACTGAGCTGCCGATAGTTTAGTGGGTGGAAGGGCTATCGATACATTAACATGTGTGCATTTATCACCATTTCGATAGTGGCAGCGCTATGTGACCATTTCTACACGCAAATATATCGATAAGCTAGCGATAATTCCTCTGTCTTCTTTCGCATTTGGCGGCGCTTGCTCGCATAATTTTCGCAAATAAACGTAAATTAATTGTTAATCGTGAAAAAGCAGAAAAGCAATTGGTTTGGATAACTACACCCAAAGTTTGAAGGTGAGTTATACTTAATGGGGGGACATAACAACGTTAATACTTAAAATTCGCAAAACGCACACACATACATTGGCGCATGCAGCCAAATACACTCGTATATGAATTTGCGAATCTAGTGTGTCCAAACGCTGTTTATTGTCTTAATTTTATACAAAGTGCAAATATGTGAACTGCTACGTAGTTATCGTGTTAATACATTTTGGCCCAATTGCGTTGCCGGTGTATGTTTCTTTTGCGCGGGTGGCAGCGGTAAGCGGCGAATGGCGGGCTCACACATACCTAGCGACGCGCGCACTGACGCACACACACTCGCGCACACATGCATAGGCACGCACTCACACAGGTGAATGAACTTTTTTGCGTTGTTTTGTAATCTTGATTTTTTAGTCGTACATACATATGTAATGTATGTAGTAAGCACGTATGTGTGTGTACAAGTATTCATACATATTTAATTGTTTTGAGTGCGTGCTAATAAAAAGCACTTTATCTTTACATGGCCGCACTGCTAAGCTTGTTGCTCCTGAGCTGAAGCGAAGCCAAGCAAGCCGTTGATCCTCGGATTCGTTCGTTTTCGTTCGCTCATTCGTACAATTTGGCAGCTGCATCATTTTGCCCATTTATTGATATTGGCTTGGCGCTCTTTTTTTGTTTTGTATTTGTTTTTTTTTTTGTGTTCATTGTGGCGAAAATGTCGCACACGTTTTCTTTACTTTTCTTTCCTTCGTACGGTGGCTGGCGGGTTCATTTGCATATTTGCTTAATTTGTTTCAACAGCAGCAACGACAGCAACTGGCGAGCTCGCTTAATGTTAATGAACCTGCGGTCGCATTTTGCCTGATATTTGTACAATACAAAATTTCATAAATTTCGCACAATTTTCTGTCTGTCGCTTTGCACGCGTTATAAATGATTATTTATAGATCACAGTCGTGTGTTCCTCTTTCTCTCCCTCCCAAAAAAAGATGAAATTGACATGCTGTCGCTTAAAGAAGTCGCAATATTTTCATAATTTTCGTATTTATTAATATTTAATTTTAATTGTTATAATTTTAATTTATTTTTTGGTTTTTGGTTTTCTCTATTTAAGGCAAAGCGTTTGCATAAAAATACACTTGTTGGTTTAGTTAAAGAACAACTTGTTGTTATTCTTTCGAAATACAATAAGTTGAAGTTGTGTAAACCATAGTTTAAACTTTATAGCACTCTATGAATATATGGTTTGATGTTGTTATTTCCCGGAACTACAGGATTCGCCATCTCAAGCTTCGATATAGAAACACTGAATAGCTTTGACGTTTGTCAAGCGATTAGCTTGTGTAGGTGCGTTTTGGAAACGTCAATTCAGTGCAATTTGATCACTGAATAACTTAACACCAAAAGAACGTTTCGAAGTGGTGACTTTGTTTATCGAAAATGATCGGTCAATTGTAAAGACGCAGCGTGCGTATCGACGAAAGTACAAAGGCAAAAAAGCGCCTTCCGACAATACTATTCGTCATTTTTTTTGAACGCGGTTCAGTGGCGAACCGTGAGCCACACAACCGACCACGTCCGAGGCGTTCCAGTGATGTCATAGCGGCTGTATGAGATAGTGTTGAGGAGGATCCCACCGTATCGTACCGGCACCGTTCGCAGCATTTAAACGATGCGGCAAGCCGCGGCGGTTGGCCTACGCCCAAAAAGTAACCAAGGTTCTCGAAACGGACCCCAATTTTTGACATGAAATTTTGATGACCGGCGAAGCGCATTTCACCCTGTCTGGCGACGTCAACAAAGAGAACTGCCGCATCTGTGGCACTGAGAATCCTGACGTCATTCATGACGAGCGAGTGACAGTTTGGGCGGGTGTTTGTGCCTCAACAATCATCGGCCCTTGCTTCTTCAAAACGGACGAAACAGTCGACGGCAAGCGATATCGGTGGATGCTGGCGCACATTGTGTGCCCGGAGATGCGTCGAAAGGGTATAGAAAACTGCTGGTTTCAACAGGCCCCATGTCACACAGAAGACGATACAATTGAGTTTTTGCAGCGAAAATTCACTGGACGCGTTCTGTCACAAAGAGGCGATATCGACTGGCCGCCACGTTCGCCGGATTTGACACCACCGGACTTCTTTTTGTGGGGCTATTTGAAGAGCAAAGTGTACGTGAGCAAGCCCAAGAAAACGACAGAGCTCAAGGAGAGTATTCGCACCGAAATGGTCAATATATCGGCCGATACGCTCGAGAAAGTCATGGAAAATGCTCGAAAACGGACACTCTTTGTGATCAAGAAGAAAGGTGGACATTTGGTCGATATTGTGTTCAAAAACAATGAATCTAAATAAACATAAAACATTTTCCATGAATTTTTGTTTTCCAAAGTTATTCAATATTTTCATACCGAAGTTCGAGATGGCGCACCGTGTAAGTTGAAGTTGTGTAAACCATAGTTTAAACTTTAAAGCACTCTATGAACATATGGTTTTTTGATGTTGCTGTTGTTTCCCGGAACTACGTTTTGCATATTTGCATAGGCCCCACTAACTTGACATTGGTAATGCTCTAGAGGCAAGCGGAATTGTTACTAGATAAGCGCATCAAAGCAAAAGCCCCGTTTGGGAATTTGTAAATAAACCCCGAACATTTCACGTTCTACATTGTATCGATAGTGTATAGTTAGTAGTGTATAGAGTTTTCACTTGTTTTTGGGTTTTGACATTCTTCTTTTTGATTCGTGTAGAATAGCTAACTGTAAATATATATATATAATGTATACAAAAATTTATGTGAGAGAGTTGTAAATTTGATTTACAATAAGATTAAGACATAATTTCAATAAGTACAAGTATAAGGTATAATTTATACGTATAATATAATATAAGAACAAGGCAATTGATTTTTTGTTGCGGGTAGTTGTAGGTTTTTTCTTGGTACATTTTCCAGCACTCTCAACCAAATCAGAAGTGGCGATAGTAAAGGAAAAATGCGGGAAATACAGGTCAAGTTCAATTAGAGGAGCAGCAGGCGTTGAAATTAGGGGAAGCTCAGAGTATGTATTTGCCCTTGCCCCGATGCTCCGCTTGCCGCGTCGACGATGTGGCACCCACACCCAGCAGGTAGCTGGCGCTGGCGCCGCTGCTGCTGCTGTTGGTGCTGCCATAGCTGCCATAGCTATCGTAGCTGCCATAGCTGGCATAGCCGCCGAGCGGCAGGGCGTTTAGCTAAATCATCAGGGCCGAGAAGGGGTTGTAGCGCATGATCTTGGACAGCAGGATCCACAGCACCGATGTGATGGCGCACAACACCACACCGCCCCAGCCCAGATCGAGGCTCCACGAGGTGAGGAACACGCGGGCGCCCAGCAGCGGCTTGGCCACAATGGCCACGCCACCGGGACGCGCCACAATGCCATCGACGGTGCCGTCGTAGTCACTGTCCAGCATTGGGCGTCCTTGCTGCCGTTTAAAGTGGATGATCATCAGCGTGAACAGCGCAAACAGAGCTGAGAGTGAGACAAATAAGAAGAATGGTTACTAAAGATTTTAATGGAATGCTTGAACCAGCTGCTTACTCACCTGCCAATAGATACATGACACCCGTGATGAGGATGGCGCTTATTTGGCGCTGGCAAACGCCAAAGGCGCCCACCAAAGCAGCGCTGCCCAGTATGATGAGGCACACCAGCGAACAGGATATGGACAGGTTTTGCATTCCTTGAGCGCAGGCGAAACAAGTGTATTTGATTAGTTATGCCGCTCTCGACTGGCTGTCGTCATTGGGGAAGTTAATTTACAAAGGATGAGGAATTGAAACGCATAAATTCACATTGCGAAAGCCAAGCTTTAAGCGGTTGAAATATGAGTGACGGATTGCTTGATTATATTGATTGCCCAATTGGAAAGCCAATAACTTTGGCCGCTAAGCCTGCATCACAATACAGCATCAGGAACATAATACCCGCAATCAGAACAAGAGTTAAACCAATTACCCAATTGAGTGCACAGACTACGTCAATTAAATCTCACGCAAAACTAACTGGCCCAAAACCAAAGTGTGAATTACGATTTACAACGTTTTGGGGCATGAGTAAAAAAGCTCATGTCCAAGTCCAAACCGCAGGATGACCTATTTTTGGAGCAGCTTAGAATGGCGAGAGGAGGAGCACACGTGTCGGTGTGCAATATCGACAATGGGTTGCTGGTCAACAGAGTTAGTGACTGCCGGTGTAATTACTATATGTGTTTCATGTCGTTATCTGCGACACACACACACACATTTATTATGTCCTCTCGGTTCGCCGGGTATTGTGGTGGCTACTGCATAATGTAGTCCGATGGACATGTGGCTCTTTCGGATTCTTTCCTCTGGGGGATTTGTGTTAATGACTTGTGAAATGTACGGACAAAGTAGGTCGAACAATTTAAGCCAGTGAGTGTGGATGAGCTGATCCAGAAAAATGTACAAATGTATATGGGATGTGTATGGTATGTGAATGCGGTATGCTGTGCACTGTGCGGTGTTGTGGTCTTGGCGAAAAGCGGAATAAAGTGCGAGAAATACGAGTAAGGAATTTTTTTTTTTTTCTTTTATGCTGTTTGGCTTGTTTTCTTTGCCGGTCTCTACATACATCTAAGGTGACGTCTAGGGCACAACCTCTACAATCGTTTGTTTTTGTTTTGTATTTCGGGGTGGGAGAAAGGAATTTATGCTTGGAGGCTAAAGATGAGGCGCCAATCGAATGAGGTGGCAATCAAGAGGGTAAATAAAAAATGACACAAATCAGTAGAAACTAAAGGGAATTACCAAATGATTCACGTTGTTAATACCCTTATCATTCAATGCATGATAATGACAGCTTGGAAACCAATCTATGCTGTTCATAAGCCTTCAACCTTGAACCGATTAAAACCTCTCTCAATCATTCACTAAATTTCTATTCTCTTCTACTTGCAGTTCACTTGCCATAGAACGCAAAAATGTCCGCTGAAGCTGAAGCCATTGTCACAACGGCTGCTGCCGATGATGCAGTTCCAGAGAAGACAGCCGTGGAGCCCGTTGCCGCAGACACCACGCCCGAGAAGGCGACTGCGGCCGATGGCGGCGGCGTCAAGCCGGAGCAAGATCGTGAGGAGAAAATACTGAAGGGCAAGGAGTTGTTCAGTCAAGGATCTCGGAACTTTCTGGTGAAGAGCTACGACGAGGCAGCCGACGAGCTTAGCCAAGTCTGTCAAATATACGAGGAGGTCTACGGCGAGCTGGCCGATGAACTGGGCCAGCCACTATTGCTGTGAGTATAGCGTAGTAGTCAGCGATTTTCGGACACACTGAATTGATTGTTTGTTTTGCTTGGCAGCTATGCAAAGTCGCTGATTGCGATGGCACTGGATGAGAACAAAGTAATCGATGTGCCCGACGAAGCGGCCGACGATGATGACGAGGATGTCGACGACGACGACGACGACAATGAGGACGGCGAGTCGAACGATGAGAAGCCAGCCAAGGCAAACGGCGCAACAAACGGAAAGAAATTGGAAAGCATCAAGGAGGGCACTGCCTCCGATGAGGCGGACTCCACTGGCGATGCCGACAACTCGAGTGCTGATAAGAAAGATGGCAGCTCCAAGCCACCCACGGGAGTGGATGAAGTTAGTAGCAGCAACGGCAACGTAGCTGCTGCCAGCAACAACGAGGACGAGCGTCCCAGTACCTCGAATGGCAACGGTGATGTGACAGCCAGCACGAGCAATGGCGCTGCAGCTAGTATGGATGTGGACCAGGAGGATGACAACGAAGAAGGCGACGGCGAGGGTGTCAGCGGCAGCTTGCAGTTGGCCTGGGAGATACTAGAGGCGGCTGCCAAGATATTCTCACGCCAGGGACTCAGTGGACTGCCCTACCTGGCCGATGTGCAGACAGAGCTGGCCAATATCGAGTTCGAGAACGGTATTCTGGACGCGGCACGCGAGGATTATGGTAAATCTGCTTGGCTACATCAATCAATGTGTCAACTAAGTTGTGCAACTTTCGTTTGCAGAGAAAGCACTGAAGATACACGACGAACTGCCCAATAAGAACCGACGTGCTCTGGCCGAGTTGCACTACAAGATAGGACTCACTTATTTGATGCAACAGCTGAACAAGGAAGGTGCAGCAGCCTTGCGCAACTCCAGCGTGCTGATTGAGGAGGAGATCACTGAGAGCAAGGCCAAGGAGAATCTCACAGAGCGTGAGAAGAGCAACATGCTCGACTTGGAAGAGACCAGACAGGAGATTCTGGTGAAGATACAGGAAATCGAGGAGACACAGGCTCAGGTGAGTTGAGCAATACATTATTAACCGAATTCCGCTAATTCTGTATTTTTTACAGACTATCGCTGAGGTGCGCGCTGCCTTGGACAGCTATATTAAGCCCATGAGCAGCAGCAGCGCAGGAGCAGGGGCCGAAGATGCAGCCGCCTCGTCGTCGACAGCAGCTGCCGCGGCCAACGGAGCTGCGTCCAGTTCGTCGTCATCGACAACAGGAACATCGGCTGCCTCCTCGTCGGCCATCAGCAGCAGCTCGGCCAAGCCTACAGATATCACGCATCTGATCAAACGCAAGAAGCCCGAGGAGCCCAGTTCGGAGGCCGAAGCTCTGTGCTCGCCAGCTAAGCGAGCTGCGGTCTAGAAAGCGGTTTCATGACTGCACATTCCAGTTAGACATCTATTCACATCCCCACACACACACAAGAACACATGTCACATTCACACATCAGCTACTTAAAACTCACACACTCACTACACTTCTCGCTCCTTTCTTTGTTCTCTTGAATATGTGTAAACTTTTTGTTTGCTGTTTTTAACTACAAATCATCTTCTATAAGTCTGTAAGATTACAATCACAATTAGTGCTAAGTGCGTTCATAAAATAATGTTTTTATATTAAACGAAAAAAGAAAGAGAAAAAGAAACGAAATGGGAAACGAGTGCGAGACGAGAACGTATGACTCGACAGAATAATAAAGGGAAGAATTGTCTCGAAAAGTGAAATGAAAAGGAAATCGAATGTATCGAGGAGCTGTGAGTCAGTAGTCAGAAGAAGGAAGGCTGGATTGCGCCACAATACGTACTCAGATGCGGCTGCAGTGTGATGACCTGTGACTCACTGTGCTGCCAATCGTTGCGCTGCTCCTCGCCACGCGCGTTCTCCATGGACCCAGCCAGGTAGTTGACACACGGCGGCGCACCGCGTGGGAACTTTGGATTGCGGCGCAGCTCCTGCAGCTGCTGCATGGGCAGATCGATACACAGTGTCCAAATACCGCCGTGCATCGGCACTAGGAACACGGAGTCCCGTCGAAAGCGATGATCAGCTGAAAACGTTAGATGTTGACGCATTGAGTATTTATTATTTAACAAATTGTTATTTATGACTCAGCAAATCGGTTGTGTTATAGTTTCTAGCTTTGCATATTCCTGTCTCACTTAAGTTAGGCTCTTAAGTGCAAAGTTTGGTTTTCCTTACTGTTTACTTACCCCTTTTATCTGGTTTGAGCACAGCGACCTTCTCGTCCAGCAGCCATTCCAGATGCAGGCCTGAGCGATTGGAGTAGCGGTCAAGACTGTTGCGATCCCACGTCACGTGCTCCCAGTGATCAGTCATGATGGCGGCACACAGCATGGCCGTGGCGCTGGTTGTCATTAGGAGCGTGACGAACAGGAACAGCACTGGCGGCGGCCCCATGCAGCAGCTGGAGCAGCAGGCGCTGGCGCCTGTTCCGCTGCCCATGCCGAGACCGTCCATGTGCGAGCTAAGTGATGTGGATGTGTCCAAGCCGGCAGCACCGCCTGCACTACCGCTCCCCCGACGCTGGATGACCTTGGCGCAACTGTTCTGCCGCAGTAGGATGCTGTTGCTGCGTCTCAGGCTCTCGACGGCAGCGGCTGCGGCCGCTGTGGTTGCTGCGTTGCCGGCGGCGTCAAATTGCAAGGAGCCGCCAACGACGGACGAGGGATGCTCATAAATGCTATTCTGCCGACTGGGCGCAAAGTAGTAGCATGTGGTTTGACGTGGCGCAATCTCCGTTAGCTCTGGACCCGCACCGCCGGGCAGCTCCTCATTGCTGCTGGAGTAGACGATCGATTGCTTGAACTGATTGGAGTAGCAGTTCTGCTTGAAGGACTGCGAGGATGGCGGCGCTGGCGGCGGCTGTTGCACGTAGAGCGCCTCGTAGTCGCAGTGGTGCGGATTGCGATAGATGACGGGCCAGGAGCGCGTCGTCTTCGAGTTGTGGCTGTAGCTGTTGGTCGTTGTCGTGCCCGTGGCGCTGTGTGTGGTGGCTGTGGCGGTGGCAGCGGCGCAACGCTCCTCCACCAGCGGTGTCAGCTCGTTGGGCGCCTCAATGTCGCCCGCAGTCGACTGCTGCGGGTGCTGCTCCTGCTCCTCCTGTTCCTGTCGCAGTTGCTGCTGCTGCTGCTGGTGCTGCTGCTCCTCGAGTTGCGTGGTGGTTGCCAGCTGGCGCTGCAACACGTTCTTGGCAGCGCCGCTGCCACTAGCCGCCCAGTTGCCAGGCTCGGCTGTCAGCAAGCTGAAGTCCTCCTCCTCGACCAGAGTGGCGTTGCCCACGGCTATGCCTAAGCCTGGCGAGAAAATGCTGTTAGACGTCGGCTGTGAGCGGCTGCGCAGCAGCGTTATGTGTTTGTTCGGTGCTTCATGTTGGAGCTGGAGCTGTTGCTGCTGCTGGCCGGCGATGGTCGGCGATGTGATGCTCACCTCCGGCACACATCGTGCCGTCACCTTGTACCGACTGCCGCTGCCCACGCTGACGCCGACGCCGACGCCAACGCCGGCGGCGGCAGCGGCAGCGCCCTTGGCTCGCACCAGTCATAAGTCAGAGCTCTCGCGTTTTTTGATCTTGTTCAAGCTCATGTGGTTCGTGGTGGATTTGGTGGTTGTGGTGGCTTTGTTGGTGACGTTGGTGGTTGCTTGTATGCTCAAGATGGATGGTTATTGAGAGTGTTTGTTGTTGTTGTTTCTGTTACTGTTTCTGTTATTCTTGTTTCTGTTACTGTTACTGTTGATGTTGCTGGGTTTGTTGCTTTGGTTACTAAATTGTGTGCGACGCCTAAAAGTCTACTATGCCAAATTGTAACTTTGCTTGTGCCACAAAAGAAAACTACTAGCGGCGTTTATTGCTGTTGTAGTTGTTATTGTTGTTCTTGGATGTTGTTGTAGTTGTTGTTCTTGTTTGTTACTTGTTGTTTTTGCAACAGGTTGAAGTTCTTGTTGCTTTTGCTTGTTTACGTATGTACCAATTTACAGTTATGTTTCGTTTTTGTTGTTCATGATTTCTTTATATATATTTTTTTTTGGTTATGTTTTCGCTTTTACTACGAATTGCAAATTTTTTTTGTCTTAGCTTGAAGCTATAAAAAGAAAAGGAATAGAGAAAACAAATGTACAACATGAGTTTTGAAAGAAGTTGAAAGGGTCGAAGGTTGACTTTAAGACAAATATTAGCATAGAATAGTGGCAATAACAAATACACTACGTATACACATACACACACAACACATATACTGATAACTTTTCTAGATGGCGTGCAGTTTTGTTGAGACAACCAGATGAACTGGCTGCCCTAAAGGCATGCGTGCGACAGAGATGAATATACAATGACGTGTGGAAGTACAAGTGTAAATAGTAAATAATTAAATTAAACAAGAATAGCGCTGCAATTGGAGTAGCTGCATTTGTCTGTTCGATGAATGCTATTCGATTTAATTGCATTTACAATTCCAAGCACAATGACTCTAATTCAATTTGATTGCGCCCAAATTTCATTCGCGAAACTCACGTAATTTTGTTTCCAAATTCAATTGTGCACTCAAAGGCCCAACTGACCTGACCTGACCCCACCTGACCTGTCTTGTGCCTCGTGCTGGCTGGTGTGCGTTGAATGTGTGCTGCATTTTGCATGAGAATCCCACAACCTCAACGCTCAGCGGAAATCCGCTGGCATGTCCGTCCGTCCCTCGGTCCGTCCGCCGGTCTGCCCGGTTACCCGGACTGTTGCCTCCTGCTTGCTGGTTACTGCTTGCCTGATAGCTGGTCTACCATCATCCGCGTTTACTGCTGCTCCATGCTTTGCAAATTAAATTCCGAGCAGATGCGCGTATTATAAGGGTCAGGCTACTTTCTGTGGCAGCGAAGCAGGTGCATAGGCGACCCCGTCTATCTATCATAGTTATGCTAAGTATTACGTGTGTATAAATGGAAATGGCGAATATACACTCGCAGCATGAACGCTATTAGTTTTGCAGTCCTTGTTGCCACCTGCCAGCAAATATGCCCGGCTTCTTGGCAAATTTGTGTATTCTACTAATGAAATTGAATAATTCAAACGCAAATAGCTCTGGTTTCTTCGCTTTGTGCAAACATCGCAATTATCTGGGGTACGTTTGAAAGAAAAGCTGCTTAGTGTTAATTTTAACTAATTGGGAACCTTAATTATGCAACTGTGCTGCCTTGCGGCAGCCATCTGCAGTGCCACACTTTTCCTTATGTATATATGAACATAGTTTATTTTAAGAATTTTAGATATACACTTGCTTAACTCGAACTGTGCTAACAACAATGCGGTGTAACACAGTTTTACACTCGCTGCGTTTCCGCATTTGTATAAGGTTCTAAAGTATACATTTTCACTTTTCGAAGTTAGATTAAAACAGTTTTTAAGCGTTAATTTGAATTATATCTTGCTTAAGCTAGATTTGCAATAGGAAATCAAATCAATTGTGAAATAATGTGCCTCGATCAGTGTTTGCTTAAACGTAAGTTATACTATAGTGCGTCTGCTAGAAGTCTGTGGTCAAAAAGAAAAAGATTTGGGCTTAATTCGCAAGTCATGTGTGAACTTTGTGCTGGGGTATCGACATCCCAAGTCAGTTACTGGCTGAGTACGTGACGCTCTGCCAGGTGTTGAGCACCTGCCCAATTTAGCTGGAGGGGCAGGCAAATCTGTTGCTTGTTTACATAATTGATGAAGTAATATGTTTGGTGTGTGCGAAGAGAGCGGCAATCCTTTGTCATTATCATGAAACTTGATGAACTAGCAGCTGGAAACTGTGTTGAAGTTGACTGCTGCCAAAATGATGCACTTTTAATGCTACCCCGTTGCTGGGGGGCACAACATAAATTATGGCACATAGCCATTTGCAGTGTGCTCTGCTATTTGGCAGGCGACTCGCTCGGAAATGGGACAATTCCAATTTTGTTGCGCCACTCCTCAATGTCAGAGGCTTACGCAATGCAATTGTGGGGCGGGCCAGCTCGTTGCAGAGACTCACGCACACCAGCGCACTGCCGGCACTCTGATGCACATCTGTATACGTGAGTGGGTTGCAAAGTTTGTTGCAGCAACAGCAGGGCACTCTCAAAACGAGCCACCACAACTTTGCCCTTTTCCCCTCCTGCTTTAAGCTTCAACAGACGAGCACAATTTTCACAATTTACACTTCTAATGGGGAAACGGAACGAAAGTTTTGCAATAAACGCAGCCATAGATGCCCTCTTAAAGTCATTTTTGGCAAAGACCAGCCGGCATAATTGTTATTATTGACTGCTGTTTACCAACTTAATTTAAATTCTTTACTGTATCGATCAGCGTATACAACGTGATTTAAGCGAATATCCTGTGTAAGTTGAAATTGCGAATTGTTCGGATTCTTGAGGGTATCCAACAGCATTTTTTCGCAGTCATACAACATGTGCAACAATCGCCGACAGACTTGTGGAGCGACCACTTTTTTCCAGCTTTTCAAGTGCTGCGGCATTTTATGCATGTAATTAAAACGGCACTTTATTACACGCACACACGTGGAGCTGGCCACACACACACACATACAATACATGCATGCAAGTGACAGGCAAGTTGATTGCGCATTTTGGTTTTGCTGTTGTTGTTGCCGTGGCAACGCTTCGTGCGCCGTTGTTGCCTTGACAATTAACAGCGGCCCAACAGTTTTTTCTTCAAACTGTTTTTTGTGAGAGCGCAACCCACCCTTGCCCCCTGCCACACCCAGAAAAGGGTCACCGTGAATTAGCCGTGGCAGACAAAGTAAGTAGTTAAGGCTCGCAGTGTCACAATGCCACATGCCGAACCCCGCGTCGCAGTGCAAATGACGCAATGCAAATGGCAAATGGCAAATGGTGAACGGCAAATGGTGAATGGCAAATAAGGCGAGCAAATTTCGCGCTGAGAACATTCCAATGCCATGAAAAGTTACTGCCAAAGTTTTCTTTATGCGCTTCCTTGCACTTTCAATTTCAGCTCTTCCGAGAGTCGTTGCAGTTTCGAGCATGCGACTTCTTAGAGACGTGCAGCGCGCAAGTTGCCACAGCACTGCCGTGATGCTACCCAAACCAGCTATTAGGATATTTTCCAAATTTCCATTTCGCATCAGTTCCACAAAATTGCGAAGCTCTGAAAGTATGCTGCAGCCACATAATTCACTTAAGTTGTTGCGCAAGTGCATTTGAGAACAGAGTTTGGGTATTTTACCTTTTAGACGTTTTGTAAGCGGAAAATTTTCGGGCTCAGACTAATTAAAACTTTATTTCGTGTTAATTAAAGGCTTAAGTCAGCGTCAGAGCGTAGAGAAATAATGTATCAAACTGTGTTGCTCTTGCAGCTCAAAGTTTAGCTTGTAATTAAAACAATATCCTTGAAACGACAGCACAAAACTTTTCCTATCAACTGTTTGCTCTAAATATTTCACAGCAGGGTAATGAATTAAGGCAATATGCAAATGTTAGAACCGTAACTTAAAGCTGTTGCATCGCATGTCGCCCCATTGTCCGTGGGAAAGCGCTGACGACTTGACTTTTCCCAAATTTTCCGCCATTGATTATTCAGGAGCTGGCCGGAAATATACGCATGACTCAGAAGCAGCAAATCGATTATCTGAATGCTAAATAAATAGATTAATGTTGATGCGTTGTAATCTGGCTAAGAATATTATAATTAAATAGATGGGAATGTTTGGTGAATGTGACATTTGGTCAAATTATCCGAAAGCGCATTTAATACACTTGGCCTAAATAAATACATGTCCATCTAGCGACTCCACAAACACGCACACAAATTCCCGCATTCAGGCGAAAACATTCATGTGAGTGGAGCATTTCTATTGTTATTGCCTAAATGCTTTACTGAAGAATACCCTCTTGATAGTTGTCCATTGAGAAAAGTGGTTCTACATACTTTTTAGGCATGCAAAATATCATGAAAATTAAAAAGTGAAGACATAAACATACAAATGCAAAATATAGTTGAGCGCAATATCAATCCAGAAATTGAATTTTGCTTTTTTGTGGCAACTGTTGAAGCATGAAGATTTAAGCTAACGAAGCGTGTGGCTTATTCCAAAACGAATTGATTTTTCCACGCTGTGCAGAACACTAAAACTGCTTGATGACAGAAATGCCATAAAGATATACTACTGCTTTTAACTTTTGGCAAAATCTGCAATTTCATTGTAGAACAAACGAGATATCCTGGAATTTTCAGCAGACTTTTAGCAAGTATCCCAGATGCTCTTTTTAATTTGCTTTAAGCTGCTCTGTTCGAGTTGGGAGTGCAGGGTATTTGAGAAGATAAAAGCAGTTAATTTTACGCGCACGCAAATGCGCATTGCGCTGCTTCGTCTCCCTGCTAGACGATAAGCTATAATTTCATTGCTGTGTGTAGTGAGTCGTGGCAAAACGCTGAGTCTTTGGAGGAAGCATTAGATTTAAGTGCCCACTGTTGGCTGTTGGCTGGTGCACTGTGACAATGCAAACTGCGAACTAATTGCAGGCTTAGAGTGCGATGCGAGTGCGGCTCGAGCAATTGTCGATTAGTTTGCTGCAACTTTCGCTCACATTGGCCCAGTTGTGGCACGTGGCATTTGCCTTGTCACAGCTTGGCAGGCTGCCCAGTTGCCAGCCCATTTTTACAGCTGTCAAACCCAACTCCGCCTCGGGATTGTCAGTGGCGCTGGCAAACGCATCGACAACGTGAAATTAAATGAGATTTTTGCAATGTTTTTTTCCACTTCGGTTTCTCGGCTGCTCGTCTGCTCGTGTGCCAAAAAGAAGCGCGTTCAAGGGCGCCGCTTGTGCACTTACTTTGGTTATTTATAACATTCGGGGCGCCCCACATAACAATTTATGCGATTTTTAACTATGGGCGCCTAGCTTACGTCTGCTTCCGTATCCGCAGACGTCCGTTAGCGTAGCCGGATGTGGAGCACTGACTCAACCGTACGACCTTCCAAGGCCAAAGCCAAAGTGAAAGTCGTAAACTTTGCCAGAATTTTGCTTAATGCACAGCCTGCCTGAGTGAGCTGGAGTTGGGCGTGGGAAAGAGAACATATGATATAGCTCGGCTTATGAACGAGGTTATGCTTTGCCATAAACTGCGCTTGATAAGGCTGCCAGTTGCAGCTCATTAGGGCAACTTTGTGGCGGCGTCGAGGGCAAATTTGCCAGCATCGTTGTTGATTGAAAATGCACCTGCTGCGATGCAAAACAAAAACAGCACGGATGGATGGCCTATAGTTGGAGTAGTGGCATGTGGGCGACGACATCTGGCGATGATGTCAAAGCCCAACTGCCATGCGGGTCAATTTGAAAAATGTATGAGGCAATCGTCCAGACATGCCAAGGCAGTCGCAATTTTCAAGTGCCTCGGCACTGAAAGCATTGTCAGCATTGCCCCCAGACGGTGGTGCCGTGACGCCTTCCGTTTCGTGACGAACTCTTCGCCAACAACTGCCCTGCCTGCTACACGATTCCTCACTTTCTCGCTCTCACACACACATACAGACACCATCTCCGTGGCGTCGACGTGGGCAAGATTAGGCTGAGCTCTCGCAGCTGCTTTGCCTGCATTTGCAATTTAAGTGCCCAAGGCCACTAAATGTCAAATTGAATATAAATATTTAAGCTCATTCCCGAATGATGCAGCAAAATTTTGCTGCTGGCCTTCGCTAGGTTTGTTAGTCAGTTGCCGTTGCCTGCTGCTGCTGCTGCTACTCGTGTTGTTGTTACTTTATCGACCAATCGAGGGCACAGGCAATTTCGCAGTTGACTTAGGACGTAATGCCATAAAATATGAATCACATTATACACTCACACGCAGGCAGACAGACATAATTGGCACGGTCAGGCAATCAGTTTTCAGTTCCCAGTATGCAGTCCCCTGGGAGTATGCAACACTTTTTGTGTTTGTGTACTACGCAAATTGCGCATACGACGCGTTGAAAGCATTCGACTGCTGCCGCTGTTAACTCCCCGCCCCGACCATTCTACATATGCAAATCAAAGTGGTGGTGGGGGGTTTAGTGTGTGTCATGGAATCATCGAGGTGCCATTTTATTTAACGATCCCGTGCATTAATATTTATGCTTATAAATTCTACGTGTCACCCCCAGCACTTTTATCGACTCAAACTATTAGGGGCAATTTGCTGCAGTATCTGCTGCACTATAAATAAATATGATATTTATAGTGGGATCAAACGCAGCTGTGCATTTTAAATTAATTGGCACACATGGGCAGCTCAACAAATACGGAATGTGTTAATATTAAAGATTCACTGTTTTACATTTCATGGTAAATTGCCTATAACGCTTATTATGCTGCAAATTGATAGCAGATTTATGACTCGCTCGCTTTGAGTTAGTCACACATAGCAGCAGCACGTATACGCCGCGTAAACAAGCATCGAACCCAATGACTTTGCTCTGTGTGTGTGAGGAGCTGTTAGCAGCAAGGAGGCATGGAGAACGTTTTATGTGCTCCAAATGCCAGAAGTTCGACTATTTCAATCGATTAAACGGAATTGCGATAAACGACGCCAATGGAATTGGCTTTTGGCCCTCTCGGAGCCCTTTTGCCGGTCTTTGCGTGCCCTGCGACCATAAACCAAATAAAAGCTGCAATTTAAAGTTGCTAACTTGGCGCCAACTCGCTTCGCTTCTCCCACCCACACTCTCTTCCACGCCTTCAGACAACAATTAGATGTGCTGAATCTGCATAATTTCGAACTTGTTGAGTACAAGTTAGCGACAAGAACCCTGCTCAATGTCCTGTCGCAGGTGCAGCTGTCTGCTTCGCGGATATTCATGAGCACTCGAATGCATTCGTAAATTGAGAAATTCCTGACCAAGCTTGGCGTGAATGCTCCCTTTTTTTTCGTTGGACTGAAAGTATTAACAATATTTGCTTTCCCTTAAAAGCAATGCTATAAAAATAATTTAAGGCTGTCAATTTAAGGTTTAAGGTAGCATATAAGGTTTCGCTGTTTTAACTAGAACTCAAGTTAAAGTGCCAGCATTGTTCTAGCTGAACTTGCAGTTGCTTTGCGTGTTTGGCTTGTGCAAATGGTTGTGTCAACAGCTGTGTATTGACGTCAATATTTAATTATAAGCTTCTGCTGCTTGTGGCTGCTCGTGTGTCAGGTCTGCAACTCGAATATGTAATGAGGCTGTGAGTCAGAGCTGCTAGTCAAATATTAAATACGCATTTGATGGAAGATTCTGTTTATTTGCATTTAAATAATTGTTTTCGGCGAATATTAAACAATCCAAAATTGAAATGCAATTTGTTAGATTAATCCCAGACGTGAATAATTTGCAATTTGTCAAATAAATAAGCAATTGCTAAAAGCATAAATAAATTATTTAAAGCGCCCGAAAACTCAATTGCTAGCCTGCGCTCGTACAAGGGGGCGTATGACAGAGCGTATGGCAGGCAAATAAACAAACTGTTTGCTTCTTTGTTTGCTTGTGTATCCAACCATCCATCTGCTGTTTGACTGTTGTCTGCGTTTCTGTTGTCTTTGCATAATTCAATGCATTTGGCCACTGACGCTCTGTGTGGCTGGCCAATGAGGCGTTAACCAGACGGGCAACAATACCAAAAGCCAATCACCGTGCGCGCAGGATGAAACAATTTCAATCAGCCGTCGAGGCACTTGTAGCAGCACTCTTGACGCGATAACGGACTACTCAACTTAGGGCTGCTTTTGTTTATCGTTAGATATGGATGAAGGTGTCTGTGTGTGGGTATCTGCGTGTTTGTTTAGTGTAAAATCGCGCCATTTATCAAGTCAGTCCAGGCTCATGCTTTATTGCCGCACAGTGTGCTCATTTTTCAAGTTCCTTTCACTGCGCCGCACATTATACGGGTTGAAGTATTTCTCAATATTGAATTTCAAGTATATAGAACTTGTTTTCGCCAATTTCGAAATGCGAATTCCGCTTTCAATTGAGCGTTGCGCCAAAAACTTTGCAGCCCAGCAACTAAACTAAAAACATTTAAGGCAAAGGACAAAGGAAAAAGTTCAGCTGTGTGATTCAACTGAATGTTGCCAGTTATTCTTGCCAGTTTGTTGTTCACTTGTTTCTTCTCTTGGTTTGGGATTGCTTGAATTAAGGACCTCGGAAAGTTGTTCTCAGGATACAAATTCGCCACAATACTCTTTCACTTCGCTGGATAATTCACCATTGTTTACTTTATCATTTAAAAATGTTGTAAAAAGGCTTGCCAGCAAAATACTCTCATTTTAGTTATATTTCTCGAATACACAATTTAATGAATGAAGCAACGTTATAATCCTCACAGCATTTGGAACAGACCTGACATTCAAGATTAAGAAGCCAGCGAACATGCTATTTAATGAGCCTTATTATGCGATTTGATGTATACGAATGCGCATATACATATATATATATATATATTATATATATACGCGAATTTCTCGTCTGCCTTGGCAAAGAAATATTAATATATATATGTGTATATATGTGTATGCGAGTATTTTAATTCCGTTCCAGGGAAAAAGAAAATAAATGAAGGCGGCGCCTTTGCTCACTTTGCATAATGAAAACTTGGCAAAGTTCAAAATTTCCACGCTGTCGTCCTCGCTCTTGTTCCTGTTGTTGTTGTTGTTATCGGTGAGTGCTCTTAAATTAAACCACCAATGTCGCAAAATGTTGGCCAAATTATAAGTACAAGTGCTCATACTCTCATACATATTTATTTACGTGAATATATATACTCAAACTGGAGAAAGAATTGAGACCGCAAGATACTTTGGAATTGGACACAATGACAGAGGCACTTCCCCATCATAATTGTGACCAAGACACAGTGGCTGCCTTTGTTGTTGTCGTTGGCATTGTCATGTGACAGGATTGTGCAATAAATCAAAACGAAACGACACGAGAAAATACCCAAAAATTGTCTAAATAAATCAATTGCTCGAGTGTCCCACACAATTTGTCCACTTTTATTTATAGGCGCGCCATAATTAAACGCCAACTTTCCACATTCATTGTGCGGTGAGCGCTCTTAGAAGTAGGCAATGCTTTTCGTTGCATACCCTATAAACGGGAAATTTATTATAACGTAATTAAAATGTGAACACTCTCTTCACTTGTCAGCAGAGAAGAACAATTAAATTTACGAGCGACTCGAGTAATAACAATAAACGCGCAATAACTACAATTATAAAGCATTGTTACGTGCATTGCACTGAATTGGTCTACTTAACTGCATGTGTGTGTGTATGTGTGTGTGTGGGCCTGTTTGGATGTGTAAAATGAAGCACAAGGCCAACAAGTCAAACAATGGACAACAATAACAAAGCGTGTGACGCGAGCATACAAAAGCAGCCGCCAAGTCAGGCGAGCTGCAAGCTGCCAATTGCACGACCTTCGGCATACCCTGCAACATGCCGCATGGAGTGTGCAGCAGACAAATATTCATCAAATATATCATATGTGGCCTGGGCAGGAACAAGAGAACCGTTTGAGTTGGCACGGATGTATGGATGAATGATTGAACAAATGGTTGCCACAGCAGCTGCCACTGCCACTGCTGCTCGTTGCACGTTGCACACACATACACACACAACGAGAGAAAGAGACATTTACGGCTCACTGGAATAGCAAATACGTGCACGGATACTGGGGCAACTCACTGACATGTCTGCCACATGTCAAATACTTCGATTTTCTCTGGAGAATAAAAAACTATTTCAAATACGAAACGGCAAGACGTCAGAGGGAATGCGGGAGGGCAGCCAGTGATGTGAGCGTTGTGTTCCGGCCCAGATTGACAAGCAGGCAATGACAACAATGCATCTGTCCATCGATCGTCACCAGTTATAGCTCTGCTTGTTGTCGAGCATGTAACACGATTATATTCATCAGGTAAGCCGAAAACAAAGGCGCTAGGACAACAAATCAAATCAAAACTCAATACAAGATGTGCATCATGTAATCCTCGACAACATGTCGTCGATATTTCACATGTAATCTTTCATTTGTAGCTTCAATTTTTAGTTATAATTGGGAGCCAATTTAAATTTTTTCATTTTCAGTTTCAGCCTCCAAAAAAACTTGTGATAATAGTAACTATTTTACTTATTTATTGTGAAGCTAGCACTACTATTTATTGATTGATTTAATTCACTTTAATTTTACTAAGAATTTATTTAGAAATTGACAACAACCCAAATACCAAACATTTGTGAGCCAAATTCTTTAAATAATTTATTCGAATTAAAGTTTTATACTTTTCACACAGCAACTCATTATTTATTGCACTAATTGGATAGCCAGGTGTCTGCCGCAGCCGCCCCCGCCCCTGCCCCCGCTTGTGGTGCCCATTGCTCAGCGTCAACGAACTATGCAAATCAACAGAACGTATACGCAATCGCATCGCGTATACGCAAGTGTGTCGGCGTCGAATAACCAAGTTGCCCCTTCAACTGAGACTGGCTTTTGGTTGCAAGTGTGGATGCACTTTGGATGCATTTGCTTAGCTGATTGCGGCACTACGCTGAATGTGGCCAAGTGAGTGGTACGAGTGTGGTTACGAGTGTACTCATATCTAGCAGTTGCACGCACCATGACAACGTGTGCGACGGATGGATGATGCGGGTTGACGTCCATGTCATGGCAACATCCCGCCAGCGCTGCAAGCAAATTATGTTTTCACATAAAACGTCAAGCGAGTAATCCACCGTTCTGTCACACACAGGATGCATGTACGTATATTCCTTTATTTAAGGACACGCTCCAACGCATATGGAAATGTCATCGCCTGACCAAATGTCAGACGGTTTCTCTTTCCTCGCTCCTTGTGCTCGTACACTTGCTCATTTATTTATAGAGCTGACGCTAATGCCATTTGCATACCGAGATTCTCGGCGGATTGTTGAGGAATGTCAATTCAATCGACATGTGAAGCAGAAGCGATACAGATGGGAAATGACAAATTTTTCGTAGCCAACAACAGTCGAACTGCGTGTTGCATTGAACGGTGAACCTCTGAATGTTTTATGTGTCCAGTAAGTAGTCGACAGGTTTTTAATTGGTAAAAGCACTTAGCGACAATCATCATTAAAAACTTTGTATCCCAATTTATCAATTTAACACAAGGATAAACACGCTCAAGGAGAGATATTCGAGATGTAACGTTACGAAAGTTACGTCAGTTTAACACACATGTGACAAAGATAAAATTCAGTGTAATAAAACAGAATCGCTTCAGCAAATTAGCGGCAATAAAACAAAAAGCGACAAAAATCTCGAGATGTTTATCTCAGTTGTTTCAACTTGAAATTGTCCACAACCAAATCGAATAAAATGAATGAAGTGAAATCTGTCAGATTATTTAAATAAAATGAAATCGTTTCTTTTATATAATAGTTATAATGGTAAATTGATATAAAAGTCAAACAAAAACTAAATTAGCGAGCTGTAGAAAATACTACTTCTAGAGATAATTATTGTTCATGCGACTAATGATGAATTAACAACAGTAGTTCTACCAAATCAACGAGCAAATTTTGAAAGCTTTCGTGTTGGGTATTTCGTATTTCTGATTGTTTATCGTATTATGTATATGAATATGTATGCTTTTAATATTTGGATTATATAGTAGGCTTGATTACAATATGAGTAGTTGGATAAATACATATTTATGAAATACGTTTATGCATAACTTTAAACGGGGTACAAACAGAACACAGACACTTACGTAAAGTTGAACAAACAGCTCAGCGGGTTGGGTGAATGAGGAGAAGTGCAGCTTGTTGAGCTTGCACCAGGCAGACAGTTAACACAGCGTAAACAGCGAGTACAGTTATGTATTTTAAGTCGTATCTATATGAGCATTAAGTAGCTGTAATTGTAGCAGTTGGCATGCTTTGGAAATTTGAGAATCGCTGGATGAGGCCGCGTGTCTGAAGTTTCACGAGGACTAAACTAGCACCAAGGCAAACACAAACACAAACATAAACACACAAACACAGGCATAGGCACAAAATTTAACATAATATATGTACATATATGTGTATGTGTGTGCGAGTATCTACATATAGAACGTAGAACTACACAACTGGCTGACAAACGTCTCTAAGCCTCGACAAACATGACGTAAACCCACAAAAAAGTATGCTAGATTTTTTCTCTGCTTCCCGCAATCGTTGCTGGTGTTGTTGTTTTTGATGTTGTTGTCGACGTTATGATTTCATATTTTTTTGTTGAATTTTAGAAACTTTCTAGTTTCTTTTGGTTTCCACTTGATTGTGATTTAATATTTGTTTTTGTATTTTTATGCTTTGTTCACCAACAGATTTGATTTTAAGCGAAACGCGTAAAAGAACGGGGGCGTGGCATTCAGACACAGCGACGACAACAAGGACATTAAATAAGGCGCAGCGCACACAATGAGCAACAGCAATACCAATCAGAATGCCAAGCACAAACACAAACACACTCACACACACATGCAAACATTTACACAGGGCTAAGTGAAAGCAGCGCAGAGCGAGAAGACAATGGAGAAGGCAGAGCACACGATCACAGTTGCATTTAATACCGATAGCTTTTGAAAACGATAGGTAATTAATCGATTTCATTGACGAAATTGCAACCAACGTCGATTACACAACTCTGCCGAGTGCAACGGCAATTGCAATTGCAACTGTGGATGCAATTGCAACTGCACTGCAGCTGTGCAGTTGCTTTCACTTTCTCTGCCAAATTTGAGACCGCACACATGCCACGTTGTTGCAACATTGGCTTGGCTAATCTCAAGCCCAACTACAACTAACGTTCTAGCCACCAGCAGTCTGCTTGTTATTGTTATTGCTTTTGTTGACTAATATTATTGTTATTGTATATTGTATCGACGATTCGTTACATGCGTCTTTCACAATGGCGACGTCTGTTGCGCACGAGAGCCGAGGACGGACTAAGCGCGAGGCGTCGCAAGCGACTCGAATTTGAGTCAAAGGACTCAACGATTGCCACTCGTTTCGGCTTCATTCGCAATCGTTGAGCGCTTCACTTGAGTTCGCTTGCATTGAGTGAGTTTTTCATACCCTTGCAGAACGCTGTTATTTATAGTCAGACTGTTTAGATTCAATGCTGCCATGCATAATAATAATATTTCATTTTTGGCATAGTTCTATTATTTATATTTGAGCGTATGAGGTAGTGTATTTAAAAGTCAAGCAAAGCTTTGAAATGAGAGGCCGGTTTCCCGTCATTTGCAGTTTGCAGTTTTGTTTTTTTTTTTTTTGGTACTCAGTTTTTGCTGCGGTTTGTGCGACAAGAAGCATTTCCGGTTTCCGTTTTGCATTAACACGAACTGCGAGGGAGACGGGCGGAAGGCGAACGAGGGGAATGGGGCCTATGCACTAATAGCCTGGCCTTTGGGCCAATTGATGCTTGCTTATAAAGAGAGTCGCAAAATCGAATAAAATGATTGTTCCATTTGCCAGAGCTGAATGAAAATACGCTTCATTTGCATCACCATCGTTCCAACGAAACGCGCACGAACAAGTATTGGCTGCTCTGCAATGGGTGTCGGATAACGAGGGGTGTCGAGGGGGTCCGCGCGAGTGTGTGTGTGTTGGGGGCGGGGTGATGGCTATTACGCCCGTGGGCATTGGGTGCAAATGAGCAAAGTTGAGCGTCCTTTTTGTTTATAAGTCAGACGCCGTTAACTGAGAATGAAAGGGCCCAGAGGTGTGTCTGTTTCTGTTGCTGTTGCCGTCTCTGTGACTGTACCCGTGTCTGAGCGTATGCATGTGTGTATGCCCGTGTGTGCATGCGTGTGTGTGTGTGTGTGTGTGTGTGGGACAACAACAGAGAAACAAATGTAACCGATGCTGAGAGCAACCTGTTGGTGCTGAGTATGTAAATATGTTGAAGTGCGAGTCGAGTGCTGCTCTTGCTGCTGCTCTTCTGTTCTTTGGACAAGGCTATTACCATACAACAAAAAATGTGTTTCCAGTTCACGCGCAATTATTTGAACAATGCTGATAATCATTTTTATATACTGTGAATAATTGCTGACCTGCAAAATGAATGAAAAGTGAAAAGTTCATGTGTGAATAATTCCTCTTTTGTGTCACAATTACTCAAATCAAATTAGAGCTGCCATCATTAAATCAATCTGTTGAGCCATTTCATGCAACAAATGCAGTATGCTGTATATTTAATAGCCTGAGTCCGAATTTATATACAACTATCCACTTTACATGACTTTTTATGCTAATTTTGATGACTAACTAAACATAGTTCGAGTTGGAATTTTAAGAAATCTCTTCTAATTTTGTAAACTGTCTTTCACTTGATTTTTTATGCTAATTTCGATGACTAACTAAATATAGTACGAGTTGGAATTTTAAGTAATTCTCTTCTAATTATGTAAACTGTCTTTGACTTGACTTTTTATGCTAATTTTGATGACTAACTAAATATGGTTCGAGTTGGAATTTTAAGATATCTCTTCTATTCAGTCAGGCCAGACAAAGGATCAGGATTTCGATTATGTGCATCTTTCTAGAGCGGCTGGAAAGCGCTTTGGAATCGCATTTGCTTGCTAGACCTTAAGTATTGAAAGGAACGAGATAACTTAATAAATTAAATGGTGGATTTATTTGAAATTCGTGTTGACAGCAGTCATTTAAAATGCCTTCCCGCCCCCTCGGCCCCCCGTTCAAAGCGTGAGCGTTGTTTGCACCCAGGGCAAATAGGTGGCCACGTTGACGTAGACCCCGGGCACATTCGCCTGGCCACAGCCGATGCCCCAGGCCACCAGTCCCACCACATACCAGACGCCATTGTTGGTGCAGACCAGCGGCGAGCCGCCATCACCAGTGCACGCGTCCTTGCCAGCTTCGCCGCCAGCGCAGATGAAGCTCGTGGGACTGAGCACAAAGGAGGAGCCCAATCGAGTGGCACGCAGCGCCGTTTGGCAGTCGGCATTGGGTATCAGTGGCACATCGACTTGCCGCATTACCGCCTGGTACGCGCCCGTCGGCCCGAAGTCGTTCTTGCCCCAGCCCGCCACCCAGCAGCGCTGGCCCACAAAGTTGGTGGTGGGCAGACAGATGGTGCCCACTGTGGAGCGGCTGGTCAGCGAGACGGCTGAGGACAGCTTCAGGATGGCCACGTCGTTCTGCAGATTGTTGGGATTGAAGGCGGGATTCACGTACACGTTGGAGACGTAGACATCCTGAGCGGGAATCGGCTCGCTGGTGCCCGAGGCATCCCACTCGCCCAAGCGCACCTTGAAGGACGTCAAACTGACAAGCAGATTATACAGCTCTAGCAACATTTCAACAACAATCATACTCACGCCAAGTTGTACACCTTGTGGGCAGCAGTCAGCACGTGTTGTGCCGTAATGAGCGCTCCGCCGCCTAGATAAACATCCGCCGTTGTCAGCAGCGCCGCCTGCCAGGGATAAGCACCGAAGCTGGCCTGGCCGGGACTCGCCAGCGTGGAGCCGGGCGGCGGCGGGAAGCGCAGTCCGCATTGGTAGCTGCCTGCTTGGCAACAGGCCACCAGACCGTAGCTGCAGCTCAGCGGCGACGACGTCGTGGCCGCCGTCGGCTGTACAACGAAACGGAATTTTAGACGTGCACTCGCTGGCCATGTAACGTGCTTACCAGTCCGCCATTGTTCACAATGCGTATGTCCAGCTGCCCGCTGCCGTCGTTGGGCGGCGTGGGCAGCGGATTGGGACACGACGCCGACGGCACGCAACGGCAGTTGCTGGTGCCGGGGTTCACGATGGTCGGCAACTGCGGCCAGCTGGCCGGCGGCACTTGAGGCGGCACCAGCGTGCCCACAATCAGCTGCCGTGTGAGCACTGCAAGCGACGGATTAGTGAGCCAGCTGCTACTGCTCTAATTGGCTGCGACTTACGCGTGTGGTTGTCCAGGTTGCCGTCATCGCTGGGCTGGGGTACGCCTAGCTCTGAGGGGGCGTCGGGGGAGCTAAAAGTCCAGCACTGCACGCCGACTGCGAGCAGGTGGAGCAGGAGTAGCAGGCCAACAGGTGGAACCGAGAGTAATGCATTCATTGCCTCACAAATGACGACTAAATCGACTCGGCGACGTGACATACGACTATATAGGGCATCCATCCTAAGCGTGGGCTCGCCACTGAATTACCTACCTAATGACCTTAGTTTAGAGCGCGCTTCGACTCAGGGATTTTCCGAGCTGTAAAGCGCAAAAAATATGATGACTGTAAAAAGCCACAGCGATTGAAATGAACTATGAATGCAACGAACCTGAGACACTCTTCTATTAATAACAATAAAGCTATTAGTGATGTCTAAAGTTAATCGCAATAAAATCATCTACTAAATTGGAAAGTGAGAATATCATAAAATTAAATTTGTTTCATAAACAAGGTTTGAGAAAATGCAAATTGATAAATAAATCAATAATAATTAGTAGTCATGATAATTACTGTGTACTCAATAAACTCTAGTAACGAATGACGATATTGAGCTGGGAAACAAAAACCTAAAAATACCTACAATAAATATATTAAATGAATGTGCCAACAAAATGTTGTGACGCAAATTTAAAAGTGTATACAGACGACCATCAATTCAGTTAATATTTAGTATATATGCAAACAAACTAACACAATAAATCAAATAAAACCTAAGGCTACAGCTAGTAAGTTTGTACATTGTGCTTAACAAATTGCTGCAACAATTTTGTGATGATTATTTAATTTTAGCTTTTTATTTTCATTTCGATTTTATTTCGATCTACATTGCGCTAGCTGTGATAAAATCATGCTTCTTTTTTGTACACTTTGATTGGATTTTAACAACTTAATAGTTTAATTGTTAAAACATTTTAATGCACACACTATACACGATCTATTATTATTCTCACAGGTGTGGGTGTAGGCTTTTTGTTGTTGCTAACACGCTTGACACTTTCCGCTTGGCTGATATCACTTTTTTTTTGTGTACTCACACTTACTAGACCCGTAAACGCCTTTGGGCTGTTGAGCCCCGGCATTATTAAGCCCATAGATAGCACGGTACATTTTTGCTTTCCTTTTGCTTTGAGAATTTGTATAGATCGATATTACTAATTGGAAAGTCGAACGGCATGGGTCACGTTGAATTGGACTTCACGGCAATACCAAAACTGTATGGGCCAGAAAATTTTTGGCATTGGAAAATGCTTCTGCGCTCCTATCTGGAAGCTGCCGAACTCTGGAGGGATGATCACCCTAGAGAGGTTTGTAAACTCATCCCAACAAAATCGTAGCAATTAACATGTTTTCTTTTCAGAATCCCCATGCAAAATTCATTCTTCTAGCCACTATTCAGACTGATAAGATTGAACCTGGCTATGAGGAAATGTCGCCTAAACAAATATTTAAAAGCTTAGAAGACCGTTTTCGTCCCTATTGATGAGAGCACATTTTTCTACTTTGCTTTTTATGTATTGTAAATAAAATGAACCGAGTAATAATGAATTTACGGAATATAATAGGTATTGGACCAAGTAATTTTGAAACGCATAGCATTGAAGTACCTAATATTCCGAAACTGAGCGATGCCCAGAACTATTGGTATTGGCGAATACTTCTGCGTGCTTACTTAGATGCCCTTGGACTGTGGTCGGGCAACGCTCCTCTAGAGGTAAAGTCAACCACTTTGCTACTTCCATTGTGTACCATTAATTTATTTACAGTGCCCCCAGAGTAAGTACATCATTTTGAGTACGTTGGAGCTTTGGCTTCTATATCGGGATTATGAAACAATAAGCGCAAAAGATCTTTTTAATGATCTGTACTTGCGTTATGGAAAGGAGACTCTAAACCGCATGTAACTAGGTGTTTTTTGCAAGTATGTTAAATATGCATTTAAAATTCAAATTTGCGCCAAATCAAACTTACGCGAAGTTGGTTGCACAAGCAGAAACTCCAATCAATATATTTAAAGTAGAGTAAATGAGTTGGCAGTCCCAGCATAGACCACACTGGAATACATTCGATTATTTTGTTTGTGTTGCTATTAAATTATCGGTATAATAATAATTTTAATTTATTTCCTAAAAAATATCTTAAATGTTGACTTTTGTTTGGTATAAAAACGATCTCAGTTTCATCAAAAAGCATAGACCCAAAATGTTACGATAGTTACAGCATTATACAACCGATATTTTTTGAAAATTGCGCTATTGTTAATGTTAATGTGTTACCAGCCGTTTTTTTGCTTTAATATATTTAGTATATTTTCGTCTTTTAATGGTGTATTTTCAAGTGACACTTGCGGTCACCCTCGAGTGATAAAATAGTTGCATCTCGGAAGTCAAGTCGAGTTGACGTGCGGAGCGCGTAGGGCTCAATTTGTTTTTGAAACGTACTAACAATGTTAATTTAGATTAAATAAATAAACGACGCTAAACTCACAAAGTGAAACACTATTTTAATGCTAACAACATAAAAAACGACGCACAATCAAAATCGTTTGCGATAAACAAGCACAAAAGTCAAAGCAGGCCACGAAAGAAGCCAAAACAACGCGACATCGGCATTGACACCTGTTTGCTTGCATTCCAGAGCCTGTGCATGAAGTTGACTGTCTGTGTGCTGGTTTGTGTATGTATTCGTATAGTTAGACGTGTGTTTGTGTGTAAATGTAAATAGGAACATGCAAACTTATTACATTTTTTAAACCGTGTTTAAACAATAAACAATTAGTTTGCTCACTCTTGCAATTGCAACATTTGGAAGCCATTTCGCTGACCACCACGCCGCGCCTGCGCAAGAAGCAGCAACAGCAAAACAGCTAAAAGCCAACAACAACAGCGACTACGTAAACACAAACACACGAAAACCGGTTAATGTGAGCCTCACACACACACATACCAATACAGAAACAAACTGAGTCGGTTTTTGTTTGCCTTTTGCTTGGAAAATAGAAATAGAAGGAAATACGTACACAACAAAGCAAAACAAAAGCACCAACGAAAAGCATAAAGAAGAAAAATACAAAAAAAAAATCAATTTCAAGTGGTGAAAAGTGTGAACAATACAAAAAGGAGCAAAAGAAAAAGAAAACAAATCGGTATTTAAAGCGCAATATAACGAAAATTATTATTAATGATTGTGCTGTGTGCGGAAATTGGGCCCCAAATGTTTGTTTAAGGGTTACATGCAAACAAGCAGCCTTATCGTTTAACCAAATCGATTGGCGCATTAAAACGAAAGTGAATTAAAGCCACAAATAATTGTAACAGTAATTGCCCAACCAGTTTTCACAGTTCCCGAGACCTTATCACAAAAAACAAACGCGCGGCCACTTGTTGATTAAACTGGTGAGTAAAATTTTCATTTAATGGGTCATTATACCAACACTGTTTGCCTTATTGAAAAGTTATCTCAGTGAGAAAGGTATTTCGGTGTGTGTGTATGTGTGTTAACACAGAAGGGATCATTTGCAGCGGGATCTCATTCAGCAGCATTTGCGCTTGCAGTGTGCCCAGTTCGCACTGGGCAGCGAAGCCCAAAGCACAACTTTCACTGAATCGCGCGCCAAAATTGGCAATGCACATACAGACACACCACACACATACGTACATACATTAGAGGTACAGCAACAATTGGTTATAAATGCCAAAAAAAGATATTGCGATGCAATCCGTTTGCTTTGGCTTTGTTAATCAAAGTTGTTTCATGTATTTCTTTTTGATGATTTTCCATTTTCATTTTGTATATCGTTGATGTAACAACGTCTGATTTGCAGCTTCATTAAACTCAACTCACCTCAAAAATTGAGTGTAAGGCGAGGCAAAGCTGATTATGAGATAATCACTCAGCGAAGTTGCTCAACTAAATTGCGGAACACGTTTCGCGCAGTGAGAGAAACAGAGTTGCAGATGTTGTATTACTTACAACAATTAAAAATAATTAAGCATGCGCTTTGATTAATTATTTATGCTGGCTTCATTTAATGTTGTTCGCTGCAAAACTCAACTAACGTGACTCATAGCCTCTATTCCATTCATACTGAATGTCGCAGTAAAAGCAAGCGAATAAAATTCCGACTTCTATAATATACAAAAAAAAAAACCGCAACAAATATTCCCACCGAAAAATGCAGAAATAAACAAACAGCAGCATTCGTAGAGCAGTCAACAACTTTATAAAAAGCAATAACAAGAAAACTATGCGCATAAAAAAAGTTATATAAAAACACGTTAACAAACCGCACACAAACAGCGAGCGCACAGAATGGGGAGCTGTTCGACGGAGGGGTGGCAATCGAAGGGGTGGGGGGTAGCGACGATGCTGACGTTGACGCTCACTTTAAGCCACGCTTCAATTGCAAATGCTCCGCGAGCAAATGCATTGACGCAGATACGTGGGCTACCAGTTGTTGTTGTTGTTGCTGTAATTGTAAATTCTACAGGTTTCGGTCTGTCTGTCTGTTTGTCAGGCTGTGTAGCAGTTGTTGCCTTAATGGCGCATAACAACAACAACAACAGCAATTTTACGCCAAAGCTAAAAAGGCGACCGATCGAATCGAAGCAATCGACGACGATCAGAAGAGAGCAGAGCTGTTCCTCCAATCGTAGCAAAACCGGGCCAGGCCAAAGCTGTGACAGAATTGGCAGCACTGTGGACAGCACTCGACGAAACTATCACAACACTCCTCGATCCCATACTGTCTGTCTAATACCCATTATTCTCGGCTCTATCTGACGACCTTTTAAATCAGAGCAATTGACAGAAAGTGTGTGATGGCCAGGCAAACAGGCCTTAAACTCTTATCAAGCACTTGTGATTGATAATGATGTGGTTGAAATGAATGTGGCTTCGTGCATAGTCAAGTGGAATGTGAAGAATACTATTAATAGCAATTTGTTAATAAGTTGCCTTTTTAATCTAAGTTATTTAACTATTTGCCCACTGTGCAGCGCTTGCATTGACATGGCCACAACGTTGCAGTAATGTGGCTTTGGGACCCAGAGCCTCGCCGGCTTGTGGCCGAGTTGGCTAACTGCTTGGCCAGTTGGCCACTTGGTGTTCGATTCAATTCGAATTCACTGCGCGTTGTTGGCCGCCGGCTTCGCTTTGGCTGCGATTCAACTCGAGTTAACTCAGCGCGTTTCAACTCAACTCAACTCGACTCGATTGGGTTTTTGCTTTGGCTTAAGTTTGGCTCGGTTCGGTTAGGTTTTTTGTTGTTTGCTCTTGGCGACTGCGAATGCGACTCGTAATTGTTTCATAAAACGCAAAACTGACCGTGCAACCAGACGAGAGAGCGGCGAGAGCGGGTGCAGAGGGGCAGGCAACCTGGGCAAACAGGTGCGCAATGCGCAAGCGCGCATTTTTTTCTGGATGGATGGAGTCTTGGCTTTTGGGGCAACACTTTTTCGATTTTAATTATGGTTTATGTGTCGTTTTCGGATCGCTCACGATATGCATGCAGTCGACTGCATACTGCCTATATACTTAAATTGAATATATGCATGAATGTAGCGTCGTCGTATGTCAAGCGGCACAAGGTTATTCAGACTGCAAGCTGCAACAGTCGCTGCCGAGATTGCTCGACGCTCGACTCTCGAATCTCAAACCCTGCTATTGAGTCGCCTTTGGGGCGTTTGCTGCGGCTATGGACAATGGAGATGGAGGCGATCGTTGAGACTGCCCATGCGTATTTATAAACCCATTTGGCTGGCTAACCAATCGAGGGGCTGTGCTTATTGGAGTGGAACCCAGTCTCCCCACATGCTCCACATTTCCAGCCATTCTTATGGTGATATTGCACACTGCACGGTTGACAATAATCAGATTGTATATATTGATTGTGGGGCAGGCAGGCAGTGCCTGGATGCGTGACAGTTGGACAGTTAGTCATTTCAGGGTTATCGCAATAGAAATCGATTCGAATAGCGCTGGCAGCATATAGGAAGATAGCAATTCCAGAAATGCTTTAAATAGACTCCAAGACGGTGGCAAAACGCGTCATCGCACTCATCTTTAATTCAGTTGAAGTGGCATATTAAGGGCAAGGTCATATAACCGTGACTCACTGTAACTATTTAACTACGAAGATTGTCGACTACCTATATCAGAGCCGTTAAATAATTGAATCACACAAAAGATTATACACAGTTACGACTGTGGCTATCAATCCTTTTGTTAATTGCGACTCAAAAAAAAAACAGGCAAGAGTATTCGAGAGTGATGCAGCACTTCATTGCAAAGTTTATAAATTTAGTGTGTGTGCTCGAATGCAAGACAATGAGATCGTATCTCAGGTTACGCGCACACGCGTCGCACTTTGTCGGCGCATTTGTGTTTACACCTGATTGCAATTCATATGTATCTGGCAGATACACATGTGTGCTTTGCATACAACGAATGCCGTTAAAATGCTGTTTTTGCCTGTAACTGTAACTGTAACTACTACGACGCTGCCCAGTCTCTTAACACATGTATCTGCTTTGGAGCCGCACTCACATTTTTCTGCATGCAACAGCGCGAGCAGCAAACCGATAAAAATACACGTTTTTTTTTTTTATTATTATTATTATTATGTTTTTTGTTTTTAGTGGCTGATGCTGTCTGTTTTCTGGTTGGCTTTTTGGCCTTATTAATATTTATCAATTTGTTATTTAACTTGTTTTCATTTTATTGTTCGCTTCGGAAACAACTTTTCGTTAACAAAACAGCCAAGCCAACAACAAAGACGGCGAATGAAACAAAAATGCCAGCAAATACCAAAAGCATTTGCATAATTTGACCTGGAAGATGGGAGAATCGAAAAGTCATCCGTAAATGCGTTTATCGTTTTTACTGCCAAATTGTATACATATGCGGCATAAATAATTAAGACTCCAAGTCCAATGTGAGGCATTAGGGTAATGCATAGTCGTCGGTCGATCAGTGCGATTCAAGGCATAACGCAATTGGACTGTGTTCGAGTGTTTTCAAGGCATTTCGAAATTAGCAATTTAACCTTATTATAAATTTATTAAGTACTTGTATTCTTGTTACTTTTAATTATTATTAAGTGTGGCTCTGCGTGTTGTGTTAATTAATTGATCAAATGGAAGGTCTCGCCGCGCATTCGAATACGTTTCAACTTGAATTCCAGCAGCTGGCGGCACATAAATATTTAATACCTCTGCGGCTTACAGAACCGTGTCAAAGCATTTAAAATCAATTTCAGAACACGATTAAAACATGTGTAAACCTCTCGACGGCAAAATCACCCAGTAATTTCAGGTGAAATCGAACCCCTCCGGCTCCCGATCTAATCGAATTTGAATACTAAAACAGAGAAATGCGATAAAAAGACGGTTTTGTTAGTGCAGAAAAAGCTGCTGTTTGCGGCTTACGGTCTGCAGCTGACAGCTGAGTGTTACAACGGTCGTTTCGCCGAGGGCCTCGCCCACGATAAGTGTGCCAATGCGATCGAAATATTTAAGTTGTGCGGGCCTACAGCGCGGCAATGCAACTCGAAATTCTCGGACTGTTGTTTCTATCTGCAAACTGCGAGCTGTGCTCATTTGTCACGCGCTCTTGAGTGTGGCAAGTATCTGCCACTAGATTTAACATACGAGCACACAACTAGAAGCACCTCGCCGAAGTCATTACTCAAGACGATTCGCGAATTTTAACGGCTCAACACTTATGGTATTGTCTATCTAATATTTGCTCGTCGCAAGTGTTCTACCCTACGGTTTAATGGCTTAGTCAAATTGCTATAATACTACCTGCTAGATAGTTAAATATCTGCGAATAGCTTACATTGTTACCAGCTGCTTGTTAGCCAAGTCTAGTGCTTGCATAAGTTGCCAGGTGAGCAGCTACTTATCTAGTTAATTTGCCAGCAATGTGCACTAAATTCATAAATCATTTGTTGCGTTATCGAATCGGATAAGCTGGAATGTGCTCGGTAAACAGGATGTTAGCCAAATGGCAGACGAAATTCGATTACTGCCTTGTTTGCAGATACGACAACGAATACGCGAACCAAAATCTAATGCTGCGTAATATTTAAAGTTCAAGCGTGTTTCAATTAGATGAAGGTTTTCCTTCAAAGTTGTTGATTTCGATAATTGAGTGAAAAGAGCTGCAGTAAGTGTGGATTTTTCAATTTCGAAAATCTGAACTCCAACGAACGATAAAGCAATCACTAGCTTTGTGTTTCATTTCCTCTCAGCTCGAGTGCTGAGCATTACGTCGTTGTCTATTGTTCGCTCCGCAAACAGTTGAGTTGAGCTAGTGTTGTTGCTTGCATCTTTGTGATGTTTCCTGTCTAATTATGAACAATCAAAGTGCAACAAATTCGAGTGCCAGGCGGGGTTGTTTCATGATTACATTTAATGGCCGTTGGCAAGCATAATCATTTCGATTAAATAATCAGGCACTTGACTGGCTGGCTAGCTTAGCAGCTAGCTCAACTGGTAGCCGAAGCGATCTTCGCACATTTGCACAGTGGCTGCAAAAAGTTGAATGTTGTATGTCTGTTGGTGGCTGCAGCTTTAGCTGTTGTTGCTCTTGTAATTATGAAAGTTTTTTCCATCTTGTTTGCAACAACAACAGCAACAGCACCAACGAACCGTTGGCCAATGCTGAGTTAAACGAACGGTATGAACTCATTTCAAAGAGTCAAGTTTATGCTGCACTGAGTCATTGCATTTCATTCATCCAGCAGCGCCACCAACAGCTCTCGGAAGTGCAGTGAAAAGTTGTCGAAGGCAACGACAGCGACAGCGACAGCAACCACAAAAGTGGCTCCGACTCTATGGCTTGGATTGGTTTGAATCTGAGTCTGTATCTGAACCTGAAACCAGCGGCTGCAACTGCAACTGCCGCAGCAAGCAAAGCGGCAACAACACCAACAACATCAGCAACTGTAACGCCTTGCAATGTGATACAAAATGCTATTGGCTTTATGCAACACAATAGCGCAACAACAACAACAATAATGGGAGCAACTGCAGCCAGACTTGGATCCCATCCCAGGTAGAGAGCGAGTGCCGTTGGCGTTGGCAACGCGCGTCGCCTTCAAAGACAAGTTTTACACCAATTTCCGCTGACTTTTTGTTTTTTCTTATTATGGCAGTGGATATAAGTATTTTTTTTATCTCGCTTTCCATGTTATTATCTAAAGGTTAAAGACTTATGATGCGCTTGTGGAATTTTCTATAATTTTTCCACTATGCTCTCTTAATGGGGCTCTAATGTGGCAATTGGCGGCGGCTAAGTGTGCGTCGTGTATTTCTCTGATTGAAAAAGGAAAATCAAGTGGAAAATTGTGCAATTGATATTTAGCCAAGCATTTAAAATGTTTCCACAAATAGTTATGTGGCTGCTAAGGTGTTACAGCAATAGATGGCCAATGAACTGCGATATCGCTAACGTGTTCAGTAACTAAGCGGGTGGAGTATTGTATCGGACAGATGCAATCAGTTATTAACAATTTCCACAAACGATTCCTTAATATTCCAAGCTGAATTTCAATTAATTAAATTTAAAATGGAAACGGTGTGTAAACGAAGCACTTAGAGTAGTTAAGTGCGCCTATCTAAAGTTGTATCATGTCATTAAACTGTGAGTATTATTATTTTATTGAATCACAAGCAGCAATCAATCATTAATCAGCATAGGGGAGCAGGGAAGGGGCTTGTTGTATACGGGCGTCGGGCGTGTTTTGTAGTCAATCAATATTTAATTATTATTAATTTAGAACTTTTTATTCTTGGATGATCGGACAATGAATATTATTCAAGTTAATTGCTATACTACTCTTGCGATCGATTAAAGTTAATCACTTACGAATGCTGTTGATATCGATTTGATGATGTTCCTCTAAAATCTGTCGCTTCTATCGAGCACACGTTCTCAATTAATGTTGCATGTTTGCTTTTTGCGTTTCGCTTTATTTATTTATTATTTTATTCGCATTGTTTAAACAAATAGTTCATATAGACAGAACAATCGCAGAGCAACAACAATGCCGTAGCCAACAAACAACAAAATCAACTATCTTTTTTTTTATTTTATTGTGATCAAGTATTTCCGTTTGCGGATTTGTGTGTGGTATTTGCTTTGGTTGTTATTTTATTTTTTTTCCTTTTTATGTTGTTAATTTTTTTTTTTATTTTTTGCTGATTTTTATGCTGTTCTGTTTATTTTGACGCTTGCTTTTGTAGGTTAGCAATGCGAAACCTTGAAACTGTCCGTCTGGCGGTTCATCTGTCTGTCTGTCAGCTTTTAACATCAGCTCTTTTTTATTTGATTTTGTTTGCTTCTCTTCCAAGCCAAACGGACACTGGGCCATAAATTTTCACACACCATTTTTCGCTGTACTTTTCCATCGTACTTGGACTCGACTCGTACTCGTACTCGTATTTACTTTAAATTTATTTATGCCAATTCGTCGTGTGCATTATTTATACGGCTTTTGCTCATGCCAAAATCGCTAATGATTGTTTTTTCTGTTTTTTTTTCTGCGGTGATTTCTTTATTGTCTGTAAACAAAATAAAAGGGTTATGAGCCGACAACTTCACAATACCATAAATTAGCATTTATATTTTCTAATTTTAGTTGCCAAATTAGAAGCGGCAAATTAATAACAAACAATTCCACATTTCTAGCACACAAAAACGTAAAATTAAGTGAAATTGCTGTTGTGCTAAATGATCAACTAACTGTCGAGGTTTTATAGTGGGTTTTTGCCATAATCCGCAGCAAGCATTTAGTTGATGTTTCGAAATAATTAACTAATTCATGTGGAAAATACAAATTTATGCATTTTTTCAAATTTTGAGTAATAGTTTTGCAATTTGCTGGGGACAGGTGAGGCCAGAGATCAGTTTACAACTTGATACAGATTGACTAATGTCTATTGCAATTCCCACCATTCGCAGTCAACTCGATCCCATGAGGAGAGAGATAGAGATAGAGAGAGAGTATCGCAAGAGGGAGATTTACATGCAACGACTTAAACAATGTTGTGGAGCCACTATTTATGCCTTTTGGCCAACCTGTTCGGAGTTGCAAGTTGATTTTGGATTTTTGGGTGCGACGCTTGATTGATTTGATTTGGGCAGCTTCAAGCTGTCCACTTAAAAGACGTACAACTCGATGCCATGCGATGCGATGCGATGCGACGCGAGTCGTGTCGTCTTGTATGTGTTTTGTGTTTTCTTTTGGTGGCCAAAAAGTTGCTGACTTGTTTTTTTTATGGGCCGAAATGATTGCGCTGATTACGTGACGCTGTCAATTGATTTGTGCGCAAAACCAAAATGAGCAGCCTGTCGCTTGGCTAGCGGGCAAACCAATTGTTGTTAACGTTAACGTTAACGCATTTGCTGGCTTATGGCCATATGAATGAAATGGGGGCCCAGCAACCAGCAACATCAACTACAACTACAGCCAACTCGCAACTACAACTACAAATTTTGTGTAAATTCGTGCGCTTGCGGTGGCTCAACAACTTTTTACTGTAGTCGTTGTTTGCTGTTCGTCGTGGATAATTTTTCACGAAGGTTTTTCAGTTGTTGTTTCTGCCGTTTCTTAGCCGGACAAAGGCCTCATTTCGAGCGTGTTGTTGTTGCTTTTATTGCTGCTATTTTAGCGGCTAAAATGTGCATTGAATATTAATTTTTTCTGAGGCCATTTTGGAATTTGTGCGCACTTATTGTAAAGTAAAAACAATTACAACAACGTGCATATACTGCACACTAATAGAGAAATTATCAACGAGTTCGCTTTGATTTGAAAATTGATCTACGTCGAGTTTCGTAGATCCTAATGAGTGGCGAACACGTTGTTGGACCCTTGAAACCTTGCCGCCATAAATATTAACGAGTTTAAGTAGTTTTTGCTAGTCTTATCATCCAGCCAAGCTCATTTGGCATTTAGCTGTAGAACCTGAAAGCCGGCCAAACGATGCATACTAAATGATGGCTGGCATTAAGAACAAAAAAAAAAAAAAACAATAATAACTATTACGCATATATTATTAGAACTTTATTACATCAGCGATACTTTAGACCCAATCTATTGCGTAATAGATACGAATACGACTACGAATGTTGCGAATCAACAACTTTGTACGCGAAGTGCAAACTTGAGCGACTTCCAAGTTGCCGACAAGCAAAAATACCCCATCTAATCGGCAGAGTACTTAAAAGAACTTAACTAGCAGATATCCTTTAAATAGACCGACAATAACAACTGACTATTTTACGAGTATGTGCGTAAATTTCATACACGTGCTCGACGTGTCTCATTAGGACTTTGTCCAGGGCAATTAGAGTATTTTTAGCAGGTTCCCAAAAATGTTGCATGGAAATCACGTCGCATCAATTTAGTCGATGAATGGGCTATTTTTGGCTGGCTTTATCTCGTTGAATAACAGCGCTCGTTAAGAGCTTCGACACACTCGAAGCTACAAGTCTGACGGATCGCGCAAAGCTCAGGAGGTTGAGGCAATTGATTTCAATTTTAATTAACACCCACATATGTCGACTTTTGAAGGGGGCGTAAGACTGGCTGGTGGGCGTGGCTCAGTCGCATGCACACATCAAGTTTTAATTGCCACTTGCTCTCTTGGTCGAGGTTCGCTGAGTCGGCGACGAGTCTCTTCAAATTGGGGGTCTTAACCCCCCCGGCATTTGTGCAGAGAGCGTCACAATTTAATGAATGAATCAATGTACAATTTGTAGCACGACCCGCCGGCTACATAACGAATATTACTGGCTGATTACAACTACTGTGCTCAAATGTTTGGCCTGTGGGAGTAGCCATGACAATCGGCGTAGCTATACTGGCATTATAGGGGTTGATATGCTGTCACTCGTGGTACCTATAAGCTCAATAACTGAGACTAATTGAGCTGCGTAGCAATCGATATGCAAATCTGATAAAGGGCTCATGTGATAGCGAGTAAATGTTGTACACACTGTCAATCTATCTGTAGAGCTGTTTGTCATTCAATTCAATACGTGTTTCTAGAGTTTAGTAACAAGAAAATATTGTATAGTTTAAATGAAGCGTATTACATAAGCAACTGAAAGTAATAATAATAATAAGTATTTCCAGCTGAGATTTGAAAACACATTTTGTGCTCAATGATTATTGGAGATTGGTGTAATAAATGGTGTTTGATTACAAACACCTGAAACGCGGGTAAACAAATTGTTTTGGCGTTACGATCGATTCGTTGCGCAATTTATACTTAAGCGCGTAGCCCACATACAATGTTTGTTTTCGTCTAAGATCTGGCGGTTACAACGCCCACGCCCCCGCACACAAGTGTGCCGCTGTACATTAATTCCCATTTGTTTACCAGCGTATTCTCTGCCGCTCTGTCTCTGTCTTGCTCTTGTCATCATCGTCACTTAAACTTGACCTTTATTTCCATTTATTGCTTATTACTGCATATTGCGGCGGTGTATTGTTTTGTTATTGTTATTGTAATTGCCATCATTCTTCTTGTTCTCATTGTCGTCGCTTTTGTGAATGGAGGCGAGCTGAGAGAGCCAGCAAACAACGCGCTGCCGCCGCCCACTTGCACTCGCCACAATGTTGTTGTTTGTATCTCATGCCATTTTCATTTCCATTTCAATTTTCAGTTGTTTTATTTCTTGGCTCTGCCTCCGATCGTGTGGGCCCACTTGTTGCCTCATGCTAATCAATGTTTCCATGTGTGTCTGTGTGCACAAGTGCAGATGCAGATGCAGATACATGTGCAGATACAGATACAGATACAATTGCAGATAGAGAACCTACATGCATGCAGCCCATCGTTCAGTTCAGCTAATTTCCTCGTAATTGTTGCGCAAATACAAAAGGCAGCGTCTACTATTACTTACTGCGAGCAGCACACTCATTTATTCTGTCAGTCTTCAAGTCAGTGGTTCTCTTATTGTTATTACTCATTAGATATGCAGTGGAAAAATAGCGCATAAATCACACAAAATGCCTTAAAAGGCGTTACTCTACGTTCCACCCCACCCCCAACCCCCTGTCTGTCTGTTATTGTGTGTGAGTTATTGTGATTTCAGTTGTATTGCTTGATATATGAGCCGGCTATTAGCTGGGGCTTTAATGATTTGCCCCGACTGCATTTGCATTTGCCTGCAGTCGCTTTGTTCTGCGCTGGCTGCTTGGCAATCTGTTAGGCTTAGAAGAATTCCATCAAAGATTACCGAAAAAGACAAACCGAAAACAAATTAAAAAATTTCCAAACAACGCGTTAGCGCAGCATCTTAAATACCAAAATGGCCGCTAATTCTTTCTGTCTGGTGTCTGCAGTCAACGACGAGTCTTCAATGTCTAGCGTCTAGACAGCCGAACAATTGGAATTCTAAGCCTAGCCCAGACCTGTTTGAGAGCCAAATTAACACATGGCCAACACCACAACAATAAAAATAAACTGGAAAAAGGGCGATCCATGTAAGGTAGATGGCACAGAGCATTAGAAGAACCTGCCGGCCGAGAGCCAATGAAAACCGACAACTGAAATCGAAATTGGTATTGGAATTGGAGTTGGAGTTGGAATGCATTCGGAATGAATTCGGATTATTGTTGGATTTCATTGAACTGGTTTCGAGTTCTCTTCTCCTCACTGATCCGCTGCGATGCGATGCGGTGTTTTTGACCTTTGATGTTCGTTGCGTTTGTGAGGCATTTGTGTGTTGGCCAAAGACAGCAGGCAGTAGTCAACTTTGTGAAAAGCTGAAAAGATTTTTATTGTAATCAAATTCATGGAATTTTCGACTCTAGGCGCGGCTTAGCTCAGCTCGGCTCTCTTCGGTTCGGTTCGCATCTTCAATGATCAATCAGCAGAGGCAATAGGGGAATCAACAACGAAAACGAATATGAATAAAAAATACAAATACAAATACAAATACAAATACGACAACGACAACGAATATGATTATGAGTATGGGTTGACTCACAGCAGCGGGTTTAATTGATTCAAATGAAGATGACGATCATGACGATCACAAGCACAGTGATGATCATGTTGTCTATCCATCTGTAAGTCGCAGCTCTTTGTTTTATTATATTGTTTTTGCCGTGTATGTAAATCGATGCATGGCAATCAAAAAATAATAAAAATAAGAAGAAACACCGTAGTAGCTGGCGATCGCTTCACAGTCTTCGCATTGTTCCGGCCTCCAGCCTCCCGGCAAATATCGTGAACGTCAACGAAATTATCAAAATACAACAAACTGCAAAACATGCAACTGGCCATTGTTGTTGCTGCCGCTGCTGCTGTCACGTCATGCAACGTTTTGTGTCTCTCTTGTTTTGTTTGCGCTTCATAATTGTAAGTGCCGCCAGCACACCCCCGCCACCCGCATTCCACAGCTTGGGGCAGTCGTCAGCAGTCGGTAGTCGGTAGTCAGGGGCGTTCATCCGCATCACGTTGAACTTTACAATTGTAATCCGTATTTTGCATTCGCTGCGGTCAAAGTTGACTGACAGCCGCTGAATGTCAATGTGACAATGACTATAACTATAGTTGGAGTCGGCGCACACCCATAAAGCTGCATATAGGATTCGATTTACTTAGATATGCCTCGGATAATCCAGCAGACCGCCGCCTACTTGTGTACTTTCCATTCAATTATGAAAATTAGCTTGTAGTATCTGAAGCTGCTGCTAATTGCTGGCGTCGTTCAATTACAATATGATTAACACTCGGGTTAGGGGTCATCATGGGGAGTACTGCGAAATTGTCTAATGATTATACAGCGGTGCATTAACTAGGCAATACTTAATCTGTATCAGTTACGCTGTATAAAAGTCACGTGGCAGTCAGCATAAAATGAAGTCATTCGAGAGCAAATAACTTTTTAATCTCTGCGTAGTCTGGAATGGCTTTGTTTACGAGCTAATCATGGCATTACTTGCTCTTATCTAGCAGACACTTTGATTACGCACTCGTAAAATCCATCTCCGTCTCCGAAGGAAGGAAACATTAACAAGTACTGAGAGTACTTTCCTTCCTTTTCCTGTTCGATACCCATAAAACCTAATGAGATGATAGAGAAGTCAACAGCTGGTCTGCGTGTGTGAGTGTGTGTGAATGTCGTGTCCTGTCCCTATTCAATTAGACTTGACCCTGGGACAAGAAGAAACAGGTAGAAGAATGCCAGTTGTCGGGGTCCTCCGTAAATAGAATCGTTAAAAATAATGAACGCACTTCCGCTGCACTCATCGGGGTCTTAGAACTTTACACACAACATTAAAATGAGGCACTTGAAGTGGCATGGAGGTTTGTGGTTGCCACGGAGGGGAACACCGAGGGTTAGAATGCCGCTCAAATTAAAAGGTGCGCGACTCGAAGTCGCGTCGTGAGACGACGCTCGGCAATTGCAATTACATATGGAAGACTGTAAGATGGCCAGAGCAACACACACACACACCCAAGTGAACCGAACCGAACCGAAAAATCAAAAGATGTGGGCAAACATGAACGGAAATAAAGCGCACCGCGGTGTGCCCCTCTTTGCCCCGACTCCAGCTCCTTCAGTCGGACGCAGTGGATTCCCAGTTTATCTATAAAATGCGCGTAGAAACAAAGCAAGTTGGTAACTTGATTGTGGGGGCCGGACGACACATATAAATTATCAGCGACGCAAGCGTTTTCAGTCAGCTCCACTCTGCGAGTTATGCATAGATACAGATACAGATACAGATACAGATAGAGATAGAGATAGAGAGGGAGAAAGAGATACAATGTAAGTAGCTGCAGGTACAGCCTACAGCCTACGTGAAAAAGGCATGGTGAATGAAATTCTTGATGGTGTCTTTCTCGTTTTACGTATTCATTTACAGGGTATGCTAATAAACTTGATTCAGTTCATGCTCAAGCATGTCCATTCGTATTGTGCGTGAGCGTGGTGAGTCAATGCACTCACGAATGTTTCGAATATTTGCGCAAGCCATAAAACAATTGAATGATTTAATAATATTTTGTTTATCTCTGTGGCACACTTAGAAACAACGTAAATTTGCATTCAAGTCGATTCAAGAAAGACAGCAATATGCGAAACCTGTTTCAATTTATTATTAAGCTGAATAACGAGTGCTAGATGAATGTTAAATGTGAATCAAAGACAGTAGTAATTTTGTATTTACCGAATGCAGAAATCTCAGCGGAATGTTGCAGAATAAAATTATAGAAATCCATGTCCGTATCTAGAAGAAATTCGCTTCCAATACGAAAGCGACTTTTTTTTTGTTGTATGGCACAAAAACAGAAATCTGAATGACTGACTGACTGAGTGACTAACTGTGCGTAAAGTATCTTGCGAGTGTGTTTTTCTGCCATTCTTTCGCTGCTGCTGTTGGTTAGTTGTGCTGTTTTGTGAGCTGTTGTTTACACAATTGCTGGAACAGCGCTTATTGTTATTGTTAACACACAGAACACAGCCAGCGGCATGCTGTGCCTTATTAGCCACACTTTGTTTTGCTTTATTTACTCAGCGACTTCGTCATCGTGTTCTCGGCTTCTAAATGGCTAAATGGCGCTTAAAGTGCGTTGGGCGATGTGCGGCAAAATAAGGTCAGGCCCCGAGAACTTTCCAAAATGACTTTTAGTGCTTGTAAGTAGTAAACTTGGCCAAAAAGCGCACCAACCAAAAAACAAGGCAAGGCAGCAGAAAAAGAGGTGTATTGCCACCGCCAGCGAGGTTGAGGCCCAAACAATTTGTCAAGTTAAAAGAGGGGAGCACATTTGTATCTGACAGATATGCGCTTTGCATGAGCGCAGCCGCAACTTAAACACAGGCATTGACACGCAGTCGGGAGGGAGGGACTGTGCTAACCCGTTTTGCTCTTGGCCCGGCCAATTACCAAGCCCACAACATGCACACAGCAATAAAGAATGAAAATAAAATCATAAAAATACTTGTGAGAATTTGTATCTTGAGTGTGGTACGTACGAATCTGTTGTATCTGCGCCCTGATTCATGCGATGCGTCGCCTCGTTGGTCAGTGGCACAATTGTAACCTACATTGGTGTGGCACTCTGAGTAAATGTGTGTGCGTGCGTGTGTGTGTGTGTATCTGCATCTGTGCAGATGTATCTGAAACTGTGACGCATCAACAATTGGAATGCTCGACTTGATTGCTTTTGATTAAATTTTAATGCCATTGTGGCAAGTGAGTCGATCGAAGTCTCTGAATCTCTCACAGTCTTCCATAGTCTCGACACAGTCAATTTGATTTTCAACTTCAAGCTGTGTGGCTGTGGCTGTGGCTGTGTTTTCAGTTTCATTTCGATTTCCATTTTCGATGATTTCGTTAAACGTACTCTCCCATAATTGCAGATTTCATTGAGATTACAAATCACCTGAATGCGTTTTCATTTTCTATGTGGCGAGAAAGTGGGGCCCGCATCCCAATATCCAATTCCCAATACACCGATACGAAATGTTCGCATATTTTGTTTTGTTTAAGCCGCGTGTGAAACATTTTTATTGCCACATTGCTCAAAAAGCGTACATGTAAATGCAAATGGCTATCGATTATAACAAAGCTCTCTAAACATAGAAAACATTGAAAACAAAAACAGCAACATATTTTAATAGTTTTTCTTCTCTTCTCTTCTTTTCTTTGCAGACGCACGCAACCGCAGCAATTTGCCTGGTAATTACACATATTATATTATATTTCATTTGCTACACCTAAGCGATTACAAGATACCCTGTATACCAAGCTGTTTATATTTTTAATTCAAAATTAGGTATTACGATTTATGTTTGCTGCAGCTGTATCTGAATTGATTCGTATATAATTTTCAAATATTTATGGTTTACTTTTGTAGAATTTGCCAAATACTTCAGAGCTATATAGCGTACGTGTTTAAGGGTACGCATCAGCTACAGAGCTTAACGGTTCCCGCAGACTATTTGGAACTCAACTGCGATTAGGGAGAGCGAAAGAGCTTTGAGAGGACGCACGCAAAGTGTGGCATGCTCCACTGACGATGCCCCGAGAACATTTAATGTGGGTCAAACGAATCTGTTGCATAACATATAACTTGCCAACTAATGATTGGTCGGGGCGATCAGTGCTACAAGGCGCTATTAGGTTTTTGCACCTGTTCAACTGTTGAGTTGAGCGTCAAGATCGTAACTGTTGAACGGCATTTAAATGTTAATTTGCCCCACTGACGTTGACTTTTCAGCACGTTCAGTTCGAGTTTTGTGCGTTTTAATTGCAGGCAGACAGGCAGCAGCAGCGACTGCGATTCCGTTGGATATACTCGTATACACGTAATTACCTAACTCGTCGTACACTCGCACAGTCGAACATGTAAATGCTGGCCTACTCTGCGAGTTGGCTGCTGGCCCTAACCTTTAAGTGGGCTTTTCGCACAAGCACACACTCTGTGCTCTTTGGCCACACGACGCGTCGATGATATGGCTAAATCGAAGACAGCAAATGGGGTCGCGATCCAACGCACACGGTCTTTAAATGTTGATTGTTGCTTTTTGCTTGTTTTCAGTTTGAACTTATGCAAATGCTTATCATTAGTCCTGGGACAAACTGTAGTCGCCAGTCTGTATAATTTGTTGTAATTTGTGTGCCTGACTTCGTATTAATTCATATTTTTTAGTGTTTGAGGTCAGCGCTTAATGTTTCGAGTGTGACGCAGTCGCGTATTTTTAGTATGGTAATTTATACGAATTACTTGATGGCTTACACGCTTAGCTGATTGACAATCGATTTAACTTTGCCAGTAATAGAAAGCATCATGATCACCCTAAATACATACGATAGTAGGATGTCAACGGGCGGAAATTGAACAATGCCTGTGTTTCCACATGCATCTCAAACAATTATTTCGACTTTTTTTTTTTTTTGTGTGTATTTTGCGCACATGCGAAATTATTAGCTTTTGTTTTCTTTCTACGCTGTTTGTGCATCGTTGACGGTCTTGAAGACGCATTCAAATGCTGAGATAACATTTCGCTGTTAGGCAACAACTGTTAAGTAACAGCTGTCAGCTGCAGGCGAAGTCAGCTGTAAACAACGTGAGCGCTGTTAGTCAAACTGCAAACGTTAACATTACTCTGTTATTCTGCTGTTGAATATTAAGAACTGTTTTAGGTTTCATTCCTGCTAAACCAACCATATTTAGTTTCGAGTTTCGGAAATTCGACGTTATCTATTAGCTTTAAATGCCGGTAAATCAAATGGATGTGCGAGTTAACATTGAATTATTGTATTCCTGTTGAACTTTGAACTTGAATCGAACAAAAGACTGTAGAAATCACAAAAAGAGCGAAGAGACTCATAACATAACTGGGCGAAACAAAAACTGTCAACAAAGTTGAGTGGGCAAATATTTTCAGTAACTTTGTCGAACGCATAAATTACAAAAATGTTGTCATTTATCAGTTTTGAAAGAATGTAAGCAAACTGGTTATCAGCTCTTGTGGCTTTATGACGCAAACTCTTTGTGCTGGAAATAAAATTTGAATTTACAATAGACATAAACTGTAGTATTTAAATAACCCAAAAAGGTTTACCAGCTACTGCTGCTGATGCTGACTCAGTTGCTTGTCAATCTAATGATAGAAGACTTATTCTTGGTACAGATAAACTTTAATAACACTCAGTAGCTATCCAAAAATAAGTAAAAGTTATTTTTAGCTGTCATGTGTTAATCATCTCTACCAGTTGCTGATGCGTTCAGTTCTTGCTCTCGGACATGAGTCCAGTTGGCTCGTGATTTCACTTATCTAGCAAGAAACTGAAATGGTTTTGGACATGGCTCAGTTTCACCTGGCAGCGGCCAAGAGGCACGTCGTAGTTGAATTCACATGACATGTCATTTTGGGCACAGTGAGAGTTACTGTCCAAAAGTGTTGAACGAGTAGTTTGTTGTAAGCATTAACAAATTCTTGCAGTAAAAGTGCTGCTGCCAACAGCTGACCATCTAACCACATAACCAGCTCAACAGCCAAACAGCTGGACAGTTGGAAGTTGAAGCTGAAAACCCGCTTAAGATCATCTGTAAAATGTTTTGGCACATGCCAAACCCCAAACTCTGTGGGATCTAAGAAGCGAGATGGCAAAAAACAAATGGCCAGCTAGCGCCAGACCTGTCTGCTAGGTCGTGGAAAGAGGAAAGGAATAATTATGAATTCGCTAAGCTATTTGGCAGCTGCGGTAGCTGAAATCTTTTATAATTATTAACAAAAGTGGCCGAAGGCAACGGCAGCGGGGAGGGCGCGGGGTCAAAGACTCTTAAAATTTACGTCAAAAGTGCGTCAGCAGAAAATCTAATGATTATTGGGATTTGATTTGGCTCCGTTTCGTTTCGTTTCATTTCATTTCGTTCGATTGGCCAACAATCGAACAAAATCAACTCGCAAAGCAAAAATTGCTTAAGGTGATAACTAGTTGTTGTTGTTATTGTGCTGATTGTTTATCGCATGTTTATTTGAACGACGCGTGCGCCAAGCTTTTGTGTTAATTTGTAATAATTAATTTGCATTTTTTGCTCAACAATCAATGAATTATTTATTCATATATATGGTGCTTTGGAATTTACGCGGTTTTATCTAGAATTCTGGGAAAACTACTCTTAACGGATTTAAATATTGTTTCATTAATTAGTCTACTGATTTATGGCTACTTAAATTAATAACTTCATTCGGCTCCCCCTCATCCCGAAATTTCTTTGGGGCACAGCTGTGCTGATTTGGAAAACAACTTCGTAAGCAATACGGAAGACAGTCTGTGTGGATTTCTCATTTCCCCCTTTGAAGGCAACTCGTGCTACAAATGATTCGTAACTTTCGTTGCGTGCCGCATTCGTTGCCCAAAATGCAATTAAAGTGGGTAAAAAAAAGGCAACTGCTGGCTACTGGGTCTGTGTGTCTTTAATGAAAATGCATTTACTGCACTGCCAATTTGTGGGCAACAAATTGCCCACAACAACTACAACACGACAACTACAACAACAATAGCAGCAACAATTCGCAAGAGACAACATCAGCAGGCGACTCGTCGTATGATGCATTTAAATGGTTTAATGGCTGGAACGAAGCAAGAAATCTAAAAACAACATCTAACGACAATTTTGGAAGCTAAAAATGCTTTTCAGTTTTTAAAGTGTACTCTCCCAGAGAGTGTTTTACTTATAGCGTACAACTTGTCTAGCCTAATACTGCAAGTATTTCATTTTAAACTTCCTTTGCTGGGAATATCATTTAGCATTATTAAGTTGTTCTATAAAAGTACTAAGTATAAAATGACCGGCACTTAAAGCTACCAGTTGATTATTTGTTTGTTCTTCAATTAAGTCAATAGGTTCTTACAATTTAATGTCCTCAATTTATGTGTGCTTAACTCACTCGTATCGCTTAGTTTGCCTCTCATTTATTTTGATAAACTTGTGGTGTAATTTCAAGCGTGCCGCTAATTCACCTATGTATATTATATAATACGAGTATAATTCGAAGTTGTGGCTTTTGTTTCCCAGTTCGAACTGCGCATTTCTATAATACATCTCTGAGATCAGTGCTCATATTGTTGCTGCGCTACGCTTTATTACTCTTGACATGCATGACACTCATTTGTAGTGTGGTGCGTGCTACTAAGTACATACATATACCCTACACCTTTTCAAACATACTATTAAGTCATTACGGTATTATGGAAACAGGCCAATACTTGTTTTCCTGTAATACATTATGTCATTCGCAATTAGCTTGAATAACTACAGGGTATTATACAGTCAATATATGGCAAACATTACCATCAATTGTGTGATGGATCAAACCTTGGACTCTGCCCAAAGAGCTTGGAGCAGGTTGCTGTGGAATCTTTGACGATCTTGTAAGAAAAAAACCAAACCTGACTACATGTTAATCTAATCGAGTTCTCACAGAAGCGTCAAGATTCTCAACAACACAAACACTTTTCACTTAGCTTTGTTTGCTCAAATGGTTAGAATACGCTAATAAACAAATTTATGAATTACCTAGATGCGAGTCGCACGTTTCAATCTGCTAAAGAAAAAAACAAAAAGAAAAGTAAAAACATGCGGATTGTGTTGCAAAATAATAATAACAAATACATACTTGAACATTTTCTACATATTTTATTTGGCAATCTTTCCTTCGAATTAATTTCATGCGCTCTGTTTGCATTGAGGCTTTTCAGCTTATTTATTTATTTATTGTGCACATACACATTTTTTCGTTATTGAAATTGGAATTGCATTTGGAATTCGTAAGCAATTTGAGCGCTAATTGAAATTCAATGGACTGCGGCTAGCTCAATGGATTCGCGGGGCAACCGGAGAATCGAATCAACTGAGCTCTGGGCGCTGGGTGCTCCCGTTCCCCAAACAACAATTACAATGCAAAATTCAGAGGCGTCTCGGCGAGCGGCATACAAATGGGGAAAAACAAGTCAACTTCAATGTACTCAAATTATTTACAAAGCTTATTTGAAAACGAACAAAAAAGTATAACAAATGCGAGCTATAAATAACAGCGTTGAGTTAGTGAATTGAATTAGTGGCCCGTGCAATTATAATTTAATAATTGCGATAAATTAAGCAAAAAGTGATAAATCACTTTTACATCGAACAAATACCAAATGACTTTCGACAATCATAATTATCATTAATATTCATTTCTGTTAATGCCCTTAAAAGTCATTTGGTTTTCGATTTAATTGTCGCTCTTGCTGCCCTTCAATCAACATTCTCTAAGGAAATAAGTTGGCATTTTAGAATTGTATGAATTTGCCACGACTAATCGGTCGTCTTAAGCGTGCTTTTGACCATAAAAAGTAACTCTAGACGGAAGTCAGGGCAACTCTTACTTCCCATAGCGTGAATGCTCCAAATAATCAAGAGCACCCTTCGCCAGAGCTGCCACATCAAGGTTTTCACTTAGTCTGGCCACATGGTCGCACTGTGGCTTGCCTTTAGACTGTATGTGTGTGTGTGTGTTAGCCAGGTGAATGCATTTGCCAGAGAACAGACCGCAACAGCAGTAGTCGAATTGTGTTGACCAACAAAGCCATAAAATTGCAACAAAAAAAAAATGGAAAAAAAAGAAAAACGGACAGCGAAACAAAACACAAAAAACGGTTAGCAGTTTCACATTTTTGGCAGCTGCCCCGCACAAACAGCAGATACGAGTAGCTAAAAACAAAATTCAAAAGTTTTCAAAAAATTTTCTCACGTAACAAGTACACAAACAGCAACGGCAACAACAGCAAGCAACAAACCATAGAGGAAAACACAACCGGGGCTGGGCTGGGGCAATTTACTTGGCGTCGCATAGCAGTAGTTGTTGTTGTTGTTGTGGCTGTTGTCTAGGCGCTTGGTGTACATGTGTATGTGATTTTGTTGGCAACATATTTGCCAATTTTTCGGTTCGGCGTCTGCGCAATCCATAAGAGGGCATTAAGGCTGCTCGCTCGATTCTAAATATCAGGAGATTGCTGCAAGTAGCCGCACTCGAAGTCGGCAACAACCTTGGCTAATGGCCTGCTCGCTGCACTGACATGGCGATATCAACACAGCTGGAACTGCTGCAGATTTGTGTGTGTGTGTGTTTTTTTTGTTGTCTGCATGTTGCAAGCCTGGCTCGTAATGCTTAATGGCTGACTGCTTGGCTGCTTCCAGCTTCACTCGCTTCGCCTCTCCTACGTGTGTGTAAGTTGGCCAATTTGCTGGCTATGACTAAGCAGGCTGCGGCAGGCAGGCAGACGGGCGGGCCGCCTGCTTATCTTGGCCAAGAATTTGACTCTTGATCTTTGCCAGCCATCCCATCCGTCTGTCGCCGTCCAGCAAGCAATACCTAACCCGATATCGATATCGATACCGATACCGATAGCTACTCCAGTTGCTAATAGTTGCGCCGACACAGTGGAAAATTTTCACACGAATTTCAGCAAATGCGCGTTAATTGCCTGACAACATACCGAATGTCGAATGCCGAATACCGAATTCGAGTATAAGGCAAACACGCTCGCATTAAATAATAATGTTTGCTTTTAACTAGATTTTAGCACGCATTGTATTGATGAACTCGAACTCGTATACGAATTGGAATTTGATTTATTCATTTTCATATTGATTAATACTGTTCCCTCGCCGTCGACTTGCAAATTTGGAACAAGTTGACTTCTTTCTCACATAAAGAACACAAGAAGTTGTCACAGAAACTGGATTATTATAATTACTTTAAAGTGCTAACACTCCTAACTAAGAATGAGGATGCTACAAATGTTTACTTAACTACTTGCTATTTTCATTTATAATTTTTCTGCTTTCTATGGACTTAGAATTTGCATGCAACAAGTTGGGTTTTTGTTATATAAAAGCAATAGTTTACATTTAAATTAATTTGAATTTTAATTCATTACAAATCGAATCTAAAAATAATAATGATGGGGCAACCCTTTGGCGAAACACCCTGTAATGATATCATCGAAGTCTGTCGCAACAGCCACTCCTCAGCCCAATGATTCTTTCGTCACCCATCAACTAAATATGTGAAAGGCACGAGGAATTCACGACACTCATCGATGGCTGTTGCACCTCGACTATCTTTTTCTCCATCAGAATAATGTTAGTTGATTAATGAAATTGCGTGCTATCCGCCAATTAACAAGAGAATACCAAATTAATTACATAATCCATAAACAATGTGTAAAGTAAGCGAACCGGTTGGCTTTAACAGGCCAATAGAATTGTGGTTATTATCAAACATTTTATATGACATCAATGAATATTATACTATTTTACAATGTATGTGCTTGTAGATATATTCCCATTTTGCTTATTGTATGTGATTTGATTTAATTTGATTATCATCGATTCAAATGAACCCGTTATTTATAGCATTTCAATTTAACATTCAATTAACATTTGTGCACTAAATAATTAAACACTAGCTTTAAATACTGCGAAAAAAAACCCCGAACGGCCTTAGATTCCAGCTTAAAGTTGTTGTTGTCGTCGTGGTTGCCTTTGTCTTTCTCGATCTTGGACTTTTTATTTATGGCCTCTATCGTTAGACAGGCACATGATTTGAATACCAAAATAGAAATAGACGTGTCCATGTGCAGGCCAAGTTACGTATAGTTGGTCAATTGAATGCCTAACGAGTCTCTTGGCGAGTTTATTTACTTTTTTCAAGTTGCAGAGCTAAAAGCCTTTTATTTGTCTTACTTTAAAAAATCTAAGCCAAAATGAATATCGAAGAATATGTTAAATATTTGCAATCGTGCATATATGCATAATAATAAACCAGTTTTCGATAAGTACCAATCAGCTGCAAAACTATAATAAATTCTAATATCGGCACAGTGACAGGTTGATGCTGATTGAGATTGTCGATAATTCTTTTTCATTGCTAATCTAAATCACGTGTAATATATAGACAGTTCGAGTTGTTTGTTGATGAAAGCAAGTGATGATTAAATGAGAGAGGCAGGGAGAGAGAGACTCAACTGCCTACTCGGATATTTTTGAAGTTGCAGTTATTGTTGCAGCAAACAAATAACTATGTTATTGTTGTTGTGCAAATGCAACAACGTCGCGACATCTGTGTTTTGCATTTTGTTTATTGCTCAATTAACCCCCTTAGTGGCTTTTTGTTTCTGTTTTGCTAATAAATTTTGCCCGAGCTATTCGCAACGAACCCTTTCAGGCCGATGACAAACTATTTGTCATGCTATTTTTTCCACAGATTTTAATTTCTTGTTTATTTTGTTGGGCCGGAGAAACCCAGGGCTTTGCAAGTAAGTGCTCCATTGTTGTAGTTGAGAAATGATTTGTACAATAAGACAGTCCTAAATTTATATGCGAATCTTTTGAGTGCGATAAAAAGCGACAGTGACAAGATAAGAGACAACCGAAAAGACAGCGAGATGCATAGTGAAAGAGACGGAGTTATCTGAAAATGTCAAATAATTAGCCAAAAGGCAAACACTTGGTTGGCCCGAACTTTCTCCCTATTTGCCGCTGGCTTTACCAATTACACTTATCTACAGGTATTTTTTCCAATGTTTATTTATAGATATTGTTTGTTTGTCGTCTTCCTGTTACCGCTGAAATTAAATTACACTTTGAATGCATAAATATTTATATTTTTGTTTGCAATTATTGGAGCTTGTTTTCGTTGTTTATTTCTGTTACTCACCCGAATAAATAATAAATACCCTGTAAATGAAGCCATTCAAGCACAGACCTATTCACATATTCTACTTCCCATTAAAAATCTTGCTGGAATAAACAAATCATAGAGTATGCTGAAAGTGACTGTGACATGACAAAGCCTATATTCTTTTATGGCATCTGGCGACTGCTGTTCAGCATTTTAATGAAGTTTTCAGTCAATTTAAGTAAATTGAAATGCCTTAAATGCTGCAACTTCCAATTTGAATTCCATATGGAAATATGCGAAAATATACTATATAAATGTAAGCGAAAACAACAAAAGTCGTAAGTCGTACAACGACAGCAGCTACGACTTTAGCCACAGGCTTAATTCATGTCAAGGCGTTCACTTTCAAAAACCAATTTCAATTTTGAAAAATCAAAAGAAAAAAGGTTTTTACTCGGACAACGCGGCAAAACAACAAGAAATCAAAATACGAACAATTTAATAAGCAGCAAAATTACGCAGACATCAAAAAGTATAAAGTAAAAAATAAATAAAAATAAAAAAAATACATAATAATAATATGAAAAAAACCTGCTGCGCTTGCCTCAATTAAGTAAAAACATGAAGACCAACTGAACTCCATGTCGGCTCATGTCTCGGGCCCCCATTAAAGCCAACGCCGACACCGACTCCGACACCGATGCGAAAACACCGATACACTGGCGCCCGGTCGACTGACCCCTTTAGACCCCATCAAAAGGTAAACATTAATCTGTTTACACTCAGTCAAATAAGTACGTGTACACGTGTGTGTCTGTCCTTCTGTCCATCCGTCTTTCTGTCTGCCCGCAGTTTCGCATCGTTCTTTTGAGTGTTTCACGAACTGATTCTGGGCGTCAGGCGTTTAATAAAGTTGTACAGAGTGTGTGAAAACACTGCCAACGGAGTTCGCGCGACTACCAAATACCCTGCTCTATATTTCCCAAAGAAACTCTTTGTCTTAACGATATACAAGTATACAGCGCGCATACCCGTTGTGGTGCAGGGTATAATTATACCATTTGCTGCGAATTTGCTGTAGTTAAAGCGCACTTTTATTACGTTGATATCCATTGCGTGGCCAGCTTAACTCCTGTCAATAAAAAAGGTTTTTTGGCGGCATTAATTTTCTCGCTGCTTTTTATGGTTGCTCGGAATTTGTGGTATTAATTACCTGTTAACTCACCTGAGTCTTGGTAGTTCGTGCGAATTGTGCAATTGAGATAAGTTTGGAAGCCAGCTGAAATTATCTCCAGACAGAACTGTATAGAGTCCTCAAAGAGATAAGCCGAAGTATCACAAAGAGATTAGTTGCTTGCAAAACATCGCCATAAAGTATTCTAAAAATATATAATATATCATGCACACATATAGCAAATGTTTAACAAATGACCGAGCATTGTATTTTACCCACTTCTTATTTATTTTTACGTACCACATTCAATCTAATGTCAATACACAGTGAATACTGAATTTATAATGAATATTGACATTTGGATATTCGAAGTCTCAGCCCATCCCCAAAGTCACAGTCATAGCTTCGCATTGTGTCTCATCTTGAATTGTATCTCGACGGGATTGGCTGGCAGATTGAACGTAGTCTAAACATTGAATTGAATGCTTGACGGCGTCGGCTTATTCAATCATTCAATTAAATGCATTCCGATGCGTTCGCACGTACAAAAGTGGCAAACTTCCTTTCCTTTTTGATTTCCAGTCGCCTTGCCTTAAGTCGATATTCGTTCGAGTATTCGCATTCGTATTCACTTTTGTATTTGAATCGCGTGACACACATGCCCAAAAAATCGAATTGCGAAACTGTGTTTAATTTATTTACTTATTTATATTTTATTTTTAAATTCATTGGAGACACATTCTTGACTCCGGCTTTGAGTTTGAGTCGAAGCCTGAGATTGAGACCCAGTCTGAGTCTGAGTTCTTTCAGCGTGCTGCGTCGCAGTTTGTAATTCTTTGCTTACAATTTATTTAAGCCGACATCGGAGACACACATTGCTGTGGCGTGTTGACGCTGACTTTGGCTTGGAGCCACACGCGGTGCTGTGGTTAACTTCAATTTGGCCTAAACAAAGTAAACAAAATGTTTATTTTTTATTGTAAATCAACTTTTCAATTTGCCGTTGACACAGTTTCCCAGCTCCACAGTCTGCTGCTGCTGCTGCTGCTTGCACCTGAGCTGCGAGATCGCCAGCTTCTTGGAGTAAAAATAATAAATTGCAAAGGCTTGTTGCCAATTGAGAATGCCATGTCTCAAGTGTTTAGCTCTGGAACTTGACTTAACATAAATACAGTATCTACAACTTGTTATTCCTCTCTGTTTGTGTTGTTCGGGCTGCCTGGGAAGCACTTGGCACAGGCAAATTTAGCTGTTAAAATTGTTTAAAAATACATTTTGATAAATGACTCAACAGTTTTGTGCACATTTTTGCTTGTGGTTAGTTAGTTGATGAACTGCTAAAGCTGTCCCATTGTCTCATCTAGAGTCACAAGTCAAATAGATGAATTCAAAATGCTCGCAAATTATATGATACGATGATCAATCACTTTTGTCTTTGTCCACTTCTAGTCGAAAATCTGTTGAGTAGCGGCAGCTGTTCTTTCAGTCAGAGACAGTGGGGTCTATTCTTTGAGCCACAAATTTATTGACTACAATATAAATACCTGCTGTTGAATTTTAAACTGGACTAAGCTCGCTTCTTCTCCCCTTCCATTCTGGTCGCTTCTGTGCGCTTTCGGTTCCCTGACTGAAGGTCGAACTTCCCTTGACTGTCGATTCCTGTTACTCATTCGACTCATCGACTTCCTGGTCTGTTCACACCTGAAAAACATAAAACAGAAAACAGAAAAACTTCCTCGTGACACCTTTTGCATATCTCATTCGCTTCATTCACTTCGCACTGCCAAATCATACTAAGCGGGTCTGATTTGTTTATTTGTCGTTGTCGCTGAGGCACGCACAAAAAATAATAATAAATAAACTAAAGACTTGCAATTATGGCCTAAAAGGAAATAGCCGGTGAGACCACAACACAACCAAAACTAACAACAACAATAAAATGACAATGTTGCCGTGTTCGTCTTGGGGCGTCTCAGACAAAACAATTACTTACTTTTGTTTACCTTTTCTTACCAATTCAGCGCGCTTTCTTTGCCTCCGCTTTTGCCCTCGCCTTTTTACCATCTTTTGCTGCAGAGTGAAAACTGGCCGGCGATGTCAATGGCCCGAGGGTTCGACTGGGGCACAAGCTGGGGTTCGGGTTCGGGTTCGGATTCCGTGACTATTAACTACTGCTGGGCTTACTCGGAGTCGCATCCATGAATGAGTTAGACGCCCGCGCGGTTGACAGTCTGGCCAAATGATATTCATGGCAAAAGTGAAAGCAGCCGAAACCTTTAAGCAAATATCATAAAATTCCAACGACTTCGTCAAGGTCAATTGCATTTCGCTGGCAATATTTCTTCATATTGCCGCAGACAAGTTGACGGCAATGTCTCTTAACTTCAATCAAAGTCAATGTTGTCCTTTATCATGCATAACATATAATGAATTGCAGTAAGTAGTTTATAAATTAAACTCAAAAATCAGTGCTGGAGCGAAACAATTAGATAATGTTGTAGATTAGATAATAAAAAGGCAGTCAACATTTGATTAGTCCCGCGATCGGCCAAATGATGACCAGGCAAGCTAACATATGTGCAAACTCAAGTGCTGATAGATGAAAATGAGGATTTATTTCAGTCACATGATAAGATCATAAATGTAGTTAGCTTGTTGCTACTTTGTCGACTTATCTCAAAACGTGCAGAAGCTCTTAGTACATAAATTGTCTGCGTTACGGCAAAAGAAGCAATTTAAGTAAATGTTTGTTCTATTCAAAAATTGTTGTTCGTTGATGGGAAATTATTGTTGAAATGAAACCCGTTTAATGTGAACAATAATTGCTTGGCTCGAATCATTTAAAAACATGAGTATTAAACTTTTACCACCAACTAACTAAAACAGCAATAAAGTCTCTGTAATTAGACTTTTAATACTGCCAGCTAATGGCTTTGATATGTTCGCCCCTAAATGCTCTTCCACCGCAATTAATTGCCAAATAATGCGAAAAGAAACACACTCTTTGGTGACATTTTGGGCACAAGTGTCTCGCAAATATCTGCATATTGCGGCTTCATAAAACAACTATTACATGACAACCTGTTCACTTACAGCACAAGACAATAATAATTGCATGGAGAACAAAGGGGAGCGGGCAGAGCGGGGGCAGATGCTGAATAGACACATCCACAATTATTTTACAAGTGCTGGAGGTGCTAATTATGCGACGTGTCTTACTTAATTTACGTCTGTAGCAGATGTATTACGACTTGGCAAGTGAAATTACAGCTTATGACTTCAAGTCTGGCTGTTACTCCCATTGATGGGGTATACGAACTTTATTTTCCAGCTGCGGCTCTAAGGAAAACTAACGGAAGCCTGAGGGTGCTATTTTATGGCTATATATTTTATGACTTGCATAAATATAGCTCAAAGCAGCTGATGTAATTGAGTTATGTATTTAAATTAGCGGAGATTTAACTAAATTCGTGTTGTCGTAAATAAACCTGTAGTGTAATAATTAACAATTAAATTGGAAGACTAGCTAAAATAATAATATTTGTGTTTGGCTTTTGATGTTTACCACAGATCGTTATGAGCTTGAGTTAAATACATTTAAAATTATTTATTTAAATATTTGCTATACTACAAAATTAGGCTTTAAAGTAGAATCCCATCGTATTGTTGCGAAGGACTTCTGTGGCCTGTAATTAAAACATAAAACAATTTTTAGTCATCAAATAATTGCATTATCTAATTTTTTTAAGAATCTCTCGAATCGAATCATTTGTGTTAATCAATTGCCTCTGATTGTTGTATTTATAGCTCTGTAACATGTCACAATCTAAAAGCTATTGAGCGGCAACTGCAACAACAATACAACACTAGCAACAACAACAAGTGCACGCATGATGGCAGCTAACAACAGCAACAACAGCAGCAGTGCGATGACGAGTCCGAGGAATGCGTTGGAGGGTCACGACGAAGTCGACTTCGTGCTGACGGCCACGCACAACAACAACAACGACTACGATGATTTGAGCAGCGCCAGCGGAGCGATAATCAGCGCCAAAGCAACAAACACAAACACAACCACAACAACAGCAACAGTCACACCAAACAATGAACCAAATGTCACCAACAACAATAACAATAGCAACAGCAACACCAACACTTTGAAGAAGTCAAAGGAGCGACGCACGCTCTTCAACTTCGGCAGCAAGAAATCAAGCTCCAACAGCAGCAAGTCACAAGCCACAGAGTCGGAGGCAGTTCCTGCAGCAGGCAGTCTGCTGCTGCCGCCGACGCCGCCGGTGCCCATTGGAACGCCGCCAAGGCAGCACAAGTTCGTGAAGAGCAGCAGCATTGCGCGGCTGCTGGGCAACACGTACAATGCCAGGAAGTTCGAGCGGCAGGAGCAGAAGCGGCTGGCGAACGAAGCGAGCGGCAAGTTTCACACGTTCAGCGGTCGCCAGCGTGGAGCTGCTCCGTATCTGGAGCGTTTCAAGCGCATGTCCAAGGAGGATGGCGACGTGGCCGGCAGCGACGAGACGGTGCAGGTGACCAACGTGGTCACGCTGACGACCGACTCGCGGGATCTGCAGTTCGGCAGTCGGCAGGAGCATGTGGGACGCAGCGAGGATCAGCTGAGTGCCAAGGCGATGCGCACGCTGACCCGCGGCCTCGGCAAGCTCTGGTGGAAGCGAACACACAGCGTCGACATCAGCACACCGGATCCCGAGTACAAGGTGTCGTATCTGGGCAACGTGCTCACCGGCTGGGCCAAGGGTGAGTAGCAACGAATTAGATTCGACTTGAACTCCGACTAATACTAATACTCTGTCCACCGCGTGTGTAGCAGGCGAGGGCTGTGTGGAGAAGCAACTGAACACGCTGTGGCGCAACTACACGCAGCACTCCAAGCCGGACGTCATCATGCGCGTGAAGGTGTGCGCCTCCGGGCTGAAGGCGACCACCAGGCAGCACGGCCTCACCGAGTACTGGGCCAATCGCATCACCTATTGCTGTGCGCCCAAGAACTATCCGCGCGTCTTCTGCTGGATCTACAGGCACGAAGGCAGGAAGCTGAAGCACGAGCTGCGCTGCCACGCTGTGCTCTGCAGCAAGGAGAAGATTGCCCAGGACATTTGCGAGACACTTAAGGTAATTGAGCGAATACTTTATAATTTGTAGACTGCATAAACTAATGCACTCATTTGCTTGACTTGCAGGACAACCTGGAGAGCGCATTGCGGGAATTTAAGCGCGAGAAAATTCTCAAACAAAATGCGCGTCTCAGTCTGGCGAATGCCGTCTACGACAATCCCAGCCTGCCGCGGCGCAAGATCATGCTGAGCGTGGGCGGCAACAACTACAGGCCGCCGCTGGAGCGCTCCAAGTCGGCGCCCAAGCTGATGGCCATCGAGGAGGCCATCGGCGAGGAGGAGGGCGACGAAATCGAAGACACCAACGAGCCAGAGATGAAGCCCTGTTGCCAGCGCGACTCGCTCTACCCGGCCATGACGCTGGGCCGACGTCGCTGTCGTCGCGGTCACTCCATTCGTCGCACAGGCAAAATCCCAGCTGCGGCCAGCTGCTGCTCGCATCAGGCAGAGGCCGCAATGGTGGTGCAGGAGGAGCAGGCACACTGCAGCGCAACCTCCACGCCGTCGGTCAACGATGGCTCCGACTCGGATGAGTTTGAGAAGCTGCTCAAGTTCGATACGACTCTGAGCAACGAGCTGCTGCCGTACTTCGACATGCAGCTGCACAAGAACAGCAGCCAGAGCCTGGGCAGCCTCAGTGAGCTGCAGACGGAGCCACTGGAGCCGACCGAGGAGGTGGACGAGGGTGAGCCGCTCAGCTTATTGCCGACGATCAACAGTGATCCCAGCGCCGACCCGCAGGCCGACTACGACAGCGAGGATGTGGTGCATCTGCGTCGCTCGGGCGTCTGCAGCGATGGCGAGGAGGATTACCTGGACGATGCAGATGATCACTATTTTCGGCAGGCGGCCATGCTTACAATGCTGCATCGCAGCTCAATGCGCAAGCGCAACAGCGACCAGGCCAGCCTGCAGTATCGGCATCAGGCGCAGTCGTCCATCTCGTCGAACGCGTCCAGCTCGACGACAGCCAGCGGCACAGCAACGCAGGGCGGTGCGACGGGGACGCAGCAGTGCCTGGCGAGTCCGGACAGCGACGAGGGCTCCATTTCCAGTGGCTGCGAGACGGCCAGCACGGTCACGAATGCCAATCAGGAGGAGTACAACAAGACGCAAAGCAACAACAATGTACAGCATCAGGTGCTCGAACAGATATTGATCTACCAAAGACTGGAGGACTCGAAGCGCAGACAACAGCTGCGCCACAACAGCGACGCCACCAACTACAGCAGCTCCAGCAGCATCACCCTCAAGCACAACGCCCCATCGCCGCCCGAATCCCTCAGCGGCCTTGAGGTGTCCGTTCCACAGAAACCCCTCGAAGCCGATGGCGAAGGTGCCCTGTCGGACGATGACTCGGAGTGCAGCGACGAGAGCGGCTATGTGGAGTACCAGGAGAAGGAACGCAACCAAGCAAATGCTGGCGGCATTGTGGCAGCCGTGGCACCCGTTAAGCCACAGTTGCCACCGAAGCCAGCGCCAAGGCGATCGCTGAACGGCGCCGTTGCAGCAAAGGTCACGGCAGAGCGACAGGCAGCTGCAACCGGGACAGGTACAGGAACAGCTGTCTAGAATTTGCGCCACCCGAAAGTATGCTTTAAATAGAGGAGTTTACGCCTTCACTTTGTTATTTCTGCGCACACGTCAGCCACACCAAGCAAGAAAAGTGCAAGAAATTGATGTAATTATATTGTAGTCGTAGCTGTAGGCTAATTGTTAAGCTATTTAGAAGATATGTACGTTATGTGTAAGTCATCTGTTGTTGGTCCATCATGCAAGGAAATAACCTAACGATATTATTGTGTAAATGTTTCTTTTTTGCGCAAATCATTTATATAACTAAACAAATGCAATTTCAATTACAAACACATTTATATTTATAGTTGTCTTATGTCCCGTTGCGAATTGCACTTCTGCTTCGTGATCACTGAGAGTCAAAAGTGTAATTCGGAACAGATCAATGTAGTTAATTCATATACATGTTTGTTTTGTTTAGAGAGCGCCTTTCTCTCACTTCCAAAAAATGCATTAACTTGTTTGTTTTCACCGGGCTCCCCTGCACTTGCCCCGAAGCGAATTTATATAATATGAACTCTGTAAATAAAATATGTACTATATGTAATCCATGAATTGTATCTTATCTACTTATATAAATTATTATCATATTGGAAATATATACAACAAACGACAGTCCACAGTTGCATTTGCCATTTCAATCCTGAAATAAGTGACAGATTCAAACGAGTACTAATTAAAATCACATTCGACCATTCGAACACTTTTATTTGCCAAGCCAAAGCAGTTTCCTCGAAAGTTTATAATTTGTTTTGCAGTTTGTTGATTCTACAGTTTCGTTTGAATAGCTTTTCTCGTGTTAATAATACAATTCGTACATTTGGCGGCTTATTGACACACTGTGAGGGGCAGAGAGATTTGTTGGCGCAGCAAAGAGCAAACCGTAGACCGGAAATTGCGCAGAGACTTGTCCTGCAGCTGCTGATCGAAGACCTGTTGGCGACAACGAGTGCGTAATCCGAGTTAAAAACCAGTTAACAACGACGTTTTACGAACACTACACACTTACATGATTGTAGACGATGGTGGGCACAAAGCTGGGGCGATAAAGCTTTGTGATCTCCTCCGCCTCCAGCTGCAGCTTTGTGCCCGTCGCCGTCTTCATGCAATGCTCGACGTCTGTCAAGAGACCCGCTTCGTTGGCACACTGCATAAAATTGCTAACTGATTAAATAAATTCTTACTTTCACCGACGCTTTATTAGCACGCACCCTGTCAGCATTTGCATAATCCAAGGCAAACATTTGGCAAACAACGAATTTCACCTGGATCGCTTGATTGTTTGTGGCACTGATGACACAGCTCTGCAGACGATTGCCCTCGCACTCAGCTGGTCCATGTTGGCAGTGGAAGAGAGCGCCGTTCTGTTCCGACTGTGAATAAATAGATCAAATAATACGTCTGTCTGCCTACCAGATTAAAAGTTTGCAACTTACCGCCGATTTTCCGAATGGAACCAATGCAATGTCAATGTACTCCCCCAATTCCTCGTGCACTGGACCCAGTTGACGCATAAAGTTTCTGCTGTCGGGACACAGCGACTCATACAGAAGCGTTATATGCAGCTAAAAATCGCAAATCTTTAGTATAGCCATTTATCTGATTTCAAATTCCACCCACCTTGTCGTTCTGACGCTTATCACGTGAAGTTTTCTTGCCGAGGCTGCAGCTGAGCGTGGAAAAAAAGCACAATACAATTATAAATTTAATCATTATAGCTGGTTTGGCAATTTTCGAGCACATTTTCCGAAACACACTTTCAAAGCAACGTTTGCAACCAAATCGATTAAGAGCGACCTTCGATGCACTCGCGGACCCAAGAACAATACGCTCGGTGGTCAAGTCCAAGATTACGAGAATGCGACCGTTCAATTCAGTTGTAGTTCGTCAACTGAACGTTTTGTCACTTTTCGGGGTTTTATTTGGACCAAAAGAGTGCTCATGGTTAGTCACACATATTCACACAGTCACACATGAATGTGCGTTGCCTGGCCATTCGCTCTTGTAAGCCGGTTTTTATATTTAGTTTCGTTTTTTTTCTTTTCTTCTCAGCTGCGCTTGTGTTTTTCGAATTCCCTTACACAGAGATTCAGAACAGTATGTTAATTGGCACTATACAATAGACATGGGACAAGTTTAAAATATTTTTTAAGTTGTTCTCACTCGGCTTTATGCTCTTTTCGCTTTTTCTCTTTATAATTCTCGCTTGTTTAGTTGATTTCTTCCGTAAATGAGAAATTTAAACCGTTACGTTTCAAAATTGCAGCAACGAAATAATTACCAAATGCAGCTGTAATATTAATCGAATGCAATCTATCGAAAACTTATCGTTTTGTTAAATATTCCCAGGCATTTTGATAAAAAGATATATCGCTTTATTCGGACAAAAGCTAGCATTCATCAGGTAATAAATGTTTGGTGTCTCTTAAAATATTGCACAAAACTTCATAAATATTTGTTCGGGTAGTTTGCTGAATCGACTCGTTAAACACCTATTCAATTGAAAAAAGAAAAATAAAAACAACGCAATGCTGTATTATATTTTGCACTTACTCCATTAAATATGATAGCTGGAATTTCGCTGAAATCATATTGTTCCGTTACACTAGCTGCTTCCCTCTGATATGCATTGCTACGCAATGTCATGCACCTCTTTAAGCTGTTATTAATGTGAAAAGACTTTGCGCACTTGAAACTCTTATTCCTCACAAGCTTTAAATTTTTCATATGGCAAGTAACAAATTTTAGCTTTGTTAATTGATTTAAATTGGAGTGTAGGGCGCAGTTTTGAAATCGATTCCCCCAGCATTCCTGGTGTCCGTGTTGACACTTAAAACCATTTTCAGTGGGCTGGAAATAATTATATTATTAGTATGAAATAATGCAATTGTTAATATGCTTACAGTGGACTTGCCATGGGGAACCAAGGTCAAGTTGATGCACTTGTGGAACTGCTTATAGACTGGAAATAATCTTTGTAAAAATTTGCGGCTATCCGGGCAAAGAGATTCGTACAGCACAGTCATTGCTAAAGGCTGTTAAGACGAAATTCTTTAGTTCTGCAGGAATTGATTGTAATTAAATAACCTTTGTTGAAGATTGACACCGATGAATTCCATTACATTGCAAATAAAGACTAAACAACACAGCAATGCAGAATTCTTTCATGTTCACAAACTAACCAGCACTGTTCTCTAAAAGTAATTGAAGTCCTATGTTATACTACACGATACACTTCGAAAGTGCAATTAACAAATTTTTCATGCACATTTAAATAAAGCGCAACGATTGCAGTTACGCTTATATAGCAACTAGCTTTTGTTTGGGTGTTCAATAAGAATATACCGAGATATCTTTTCCGAATTCTTCAGTTGGTTACACACAATAAGACATAGGATAAAATTCATATTTCTAAGTGTTATCTATTGGATAAAAAAGTTATTCTTTTCAAAAGAAAAACATGGACACAATATACACACAATATTTCTAAGTCACTCCAGAGGAAAAGCTGATGCCTTAATTTTCAGTGTAGATGCGTATAATTTTCGTAATCATCAAAATGGTATATTTTTCATAAAAATTTGCGGTCACTCTGCAGTCCACCACACACTATCACGATTTGCATTAACATTTTATTTCACTTGAGCCCAGCCTTTATTGTAGCCCGAACAAACTAAAGAAGCACCAAAATGAAGAAAAAGGTAACAGATGTTAACATCGCATTCGAAGTTTGCTAATTATGCAATTGGTTTGCTTCCAGGTACTGCTAATGGGCAAGAGCGGCTCGGGAAAGACGAGTATGCGTTCCATTATATTTGCCAACTATATAGCTCGAGATACGACACGCCTGGGAGCAACAAGTAAGAATTTGTCATAGAGTAGGATTGCAATGACTTTCATTATTTAAATAATATGCTTGCAGTCGATGTGGAGCATTCTCATGTGCGTTTCCTAGGCAATCTGGTGCTCAATCTATGGGACTGCGGTGGCCAAGAGGGTTTTATGAAACAGTACTTTGCCCAGCAGCGCGACAGTATCTTTCGCAATGTTGAGGTACTTATATATGTGTTTGATGTCGAGAGTCAGGAGATGGAGCGCGATGTACACTATTACCAAAGCTGCCTGGAGGCATTGCTGCAGAACTCACCCGAAGCTAAGATCTTTTGTCTTGTGCACAAAATGGATTTGATTCCCGAGGAGCACCGCGAGAATGTGTTCAAGGGGCGTGAAGAAGATCTCATACGCTTGTCCTTGCCTGGCAATGTCACATGTTTTCGCACAAGCATTTGGGACGAGACTTTATACAAGTAAGTGGTTAATTTGACTTCTACTGCAACAGCTGCCAATTATCACTTTTTAATTGGATGCAGAGCCTGGTCTTCTATTGTCACCATGTTGATACCAAATGTCGCTGCGCTGGAGAACTCGCTGAGTCACTTTGCCACTGTGATTGAGGCGGACGAAGTATTGCTGTTTGAGAAGGCAACATTTTTGGTGATCTCGCACTGCCAGAGCAAGAAGAATCGCGACTCGCATCGATTCGAAAAGGTGTCGAACATCATAAAGCAATTCAAGCTAAGTTGCTCCAAGCTCGGTGCCAAGTTCCAGTCTATGGAGGTGCGCAATAACGCGTTTGCCGCATTCATCGATACCTTCACTAGCAACACCTACGTTATGGTGGTCATGTCAGATCCCACTCTGCCATCGGAAGCGACGCTCGTCAACATACGCAATGCGCGCAAATACTTCGAGGAGTTGGAGAATCCAAACAACATTGCCATGAACCATCAAAACCATATGTTCCACTGATGGGGCCATTGAATGTGGCTGTGGATATGACTGTGACTGTCATATCTTTTTGTTACTGTTCGTTTTTTGTTTTTAGTTTCGAGAAACACACGGTTTGTTGTTGCACATCGAAGCGCCCCATCGCGCCTTATAATCGTATTGCTTCCCATAATATAAATTTACACATACATACAATACAAAACAATATATATATATATAGCCAACAACAGCTCCATATGTATCGTAAAAGTATGAGCGTTGATTTTTCCTACATTTATAAGCTTTAAAGTTTAAAATTCTAGCCCTTATGTTTCTATACAAAAAACAAACACACACATACTATACATGTAAAAAACAAACATTTCTTATAACACGCTAACAATTAAACATAGTTTTATACTTAAATGCCACTTCTGGATATAAAACAACTATTTATAATTTTAAGCACAATGTATGTATAGATAAGACCCACAATATTGTTGTACATATCACAGACACATAAATCCAAGGCAACTACTGGTCGGTGTATGAGCATCGCAGCGACGACCCTATGCCACAGCACTAGGAGTAGAAGCGTCTCACCTCCGCGGACAATTGTTCCACACTCGACTCATCCACTGCAACGAAACGCTTGGCGCCGCGACTGAAGTAATAAATGTCTCCCGTGTAGATGTCAAACCACAGGGCGTGAATGTGCAGATCATGCGACTCCAAGCGTGCCTTGAGGAAGCCATACGAAGCTATGTTGGACATTTGTTGCAGTGTGTTGATCTGAGATAGTTTATCTTCAAGGGCGAATCGATGCTCCAAATCAATGTACGCCACAAAGCGTCGCAATGGTGTCTCTGAAGAGAATAGTAGGGGATCCTTCATGCCCCCCGCATACCACTCCTGAAATCTCTCCAAACTGGTGTTGGCATGCGTGCACAGCCAGGATCGTAGTGGAGATAATCGCCGATTAAGCTGAAATATTGTAAGTATTGTACTTTTCAACTGAATTATACTGATACTGAGGCAAGCTCACCTTAGATGCGAAATCGGGATCTCGCAATTGATACAATAGATTCATAGCCTTGCAGTCACTGTGCCCACAAACAATTATGTGCCTGATGTCATTCACCACACAGCCGAGCTCCAAAGCCGCTGGTTCACAGCTGAAGTATTCGTCCTGGAAGTGCTGAGCATGTGGTATCAGATTTCCCGCATTACGCACTAACCATGAGAATAAGCACAGGTGTTGGCGCGAATATATAGATTAGTTTAGTTAGATAGACTGTTGTGGAATATCTACTCACCCACAAACATGTCACCGACGTGCGTGTCCGTATATCTCGTGGGTATCATGCGACTGTCCATGCAGGTGAAAAACACGGCCTTTGGCTGATAAGGACAAGGTTGAATATTAGAAAAGATATCTTGAGTGCTTTAGAATAAGTATATAAATAAAAGTAATATTTATTTTTTGGTCAAGTTATTGGACCGCAGCCAAAGTGTTAGATGAGATATTAAGTCAACCGCTATTGGTTCATGGTCGTTCAATGTGGGCAACAAAGATGTCATGCATTGACAGCAAACAGCATTTAATCGCTCGGGTCACATAGGGTATCTACATATAACTAAGAACGCCGAGCATATTTCACATACAAGAAAGAAACTAAAGTCAACATTGAATTGACTACATTACAAAATTAATTGTAAAACAAGAAAGTAGCAGTGTTCTTGTTAATTATGATATTGCCCTTAAAAATTGCAAATAAGTGCGAAATTAAATGCACAATTCAAAGTCAACAACTGAACAGTAACAAAAGCCACTTAGTGTATTTAAAAATAAAACACAAAACATTAATATAAATTTCGCACTTCAGTAAACTTAACCGGTTAGCCCATGTTATTTGTTTACCAATATGCGACAGCCGTCAGAGAGCACAATCAAACTGAGAGCAGGTGACTCTCTCAAAACTGTTGAGGGCATTTTTTAAAAGCCATTTATGACACATTAAGAGAGCGAGAGCGAGCAATTCTACTCGAATCGTCTGGGACAGACATAAAAAAGCGTGATAATGACCTACACACTGCCAACAACAACGAAATTAATTCTACACAAGGCAAAAGCATGCTTCATTGATTTGCTAAATAATACACTCTCGAATTGTACAGGTCAAGTCAATAACAAATCTCGATGAATTCGTGATTTGCAGTTATTCACCTCTGGATTGTCGCGAACTTTCTGAAACTCTTTGACCATTTGCTCCCTGGTCGTGTTGCGATAACGCATGATTCCTCTAAGAATTCGCTCCATATCTGTTGTTTAATTTTTATTTAATTTCCACACTTTATTGCGCGCACGTTAAATTTAATTTTAGTTTTTAATGTTGTTTTAGTTTTGCAATGCGACTGGAATTTCACGTATCTTAACTGCGCACACACGCTTTAACAAATGCCGAAGGTGGCTTCGCCTCGGTCTGCGGCTCATTTGAAAGTGAATTGTTGTTTCCAAAATAAGCGACGGCTGGCGACGAGAGCAGCAGCAGTTGGCAATGTTGACACTCTCAGACACTCTCTCAGAGAGCATTGAAAACGTGAGTGGAAAAACGGTTGAACAACAATTCATGCTAGTCGATGTTGTCCCTATAATATAGCTCCGAGTTATTTCAGTTATTAAACTACTTTAAATTACGTTTAATAAATTTCACAGAATGATATTTCACTTTAAGTTGGTTAATAAAAAACTACCTCTGCATGTTGAGAGCACACTTTTTGCATCGACGAGAGCAGACAGTGCACGTTTTGCAATAGTGAAATTGAGGGGCTCGCATGTGGACAGACGATGACGTCGCTTCGTTAGCGACGTATAGCTATAAATTAAGGCCGCACCAAATAGAAGAACACTCCTTAACTGGGGCAGTGGCGAGATGCCGTGTGCTCCCTTCAATCTTCAATGTGTTGTAATATTTGCTTTGTTATTAATATTAAGCAAAAACGTGCGCTTCAATTGCATAATTGAATTGAGAACGAAGAATCCAGCCAGAAATTGCTAGACAGACTACTTCCAGATACTCTGACAGCAGAACCTTCTTATCAGCACAGCTTGAGGAGGGGACAACAGACGACACCATTGATATTGTTCCTCATATTATTATGGCTTCTTGATACAGCGGTTGCTTGACTTGTAATCAACATTAATGGAACTTTCGATGTAGAGATACAGAGTACAAGTGCACCTAAAGGATAAATGAACTCATTTTGTTGTAAGTACTCATTTATTATTTATTACACGTTCTTCGTGAACTGAAAATGTGAGAAATCCATTGCCTACTTTTAGGCACTTCAAAAGTAGATGAATAACGTTAGTGCGAATCTTCGAGCTACTACTTAATCAGTTATACATTGTTTGCCTTGCATTAAATTAGTTTATTCTGTCTCTGATGTTTGGTTGTTAAACTTATTTTATGATCAGCAATATATTTTGTAGTTAAGTTTTATATCGGCACTCTTAAACAGTCAAACGACTGATGTTTACTTTGAGGCTCATATCTATTGAAAGTGTATTCCTCATCTGTCACAATTGTATTTTTTATAGAGCACTTGACACAAGCTTTCTATGCTTTTCTCAAATTATATGGGATACAACGATAACAAATCTTTTTCAGGGCTAATGATCATTAATATTTGATGAGTGCAGGTGGAACTAATGCCAAAAGTTTGCTCATTTCCTTACTTATTATTAAATTTATTTAAATATATATTTTAATATGTGTAGAAATTTAGGGAGAAAAAAATAAATAAATAACGCGCATCGTACTTATATCCAAATTAATCTACGCACGGATCATCCCCCACAAAGACGTTGCAAGTGCTCCCATACGAAGGACAAGAACATGTGCACTACATATCATCGACAAATTAGGGCTCCACACCATTCTGCTGGGCTGCGTCGCTCCCCAATTTACATAAAAAGAAAACAAACTGACTTCCAAGTGTACAACCCAAAAATACATACACAGATGTAGTCAAATGCATTAGATAAATATAAATGCCGCAGAGCACTCTTCTGAATACAGATATACAAACAAATGTACTTACAAATGTATAAATGCACATATATGTACCTAAATGTTTAGGCGTGCTGACTTTGAAAAGAGAACGGTTAGATCACCATCGAACAACATTTTCATTGTGTGGTATTTATTGTTGAAAACTAAATTACGCAATGACTAAACTCGACTTAAGTTTGCTCACTCTGAGTGTACTGCCGTGACTGAGATAACTAAATGCATAGAAGATTACTAAAACGATTGTAAAATTTGAAAATAAATTTGGTCATCATATGTTAAATGAACACACTACTTGAGTCTCATGGCAATGACGCAAGCTCACGGAACACATTTCACACAAGTGCGCCAAGTTTCATCTGTTCCTAATTTTTGAATACAGATACTTTGCGTGTATCTTAAGGAGGCGCTTTTTTATGATCATTGCACAACACAGTTGGGGAATTGGCTTATGGTATATGTTTGTATGAACGTGTATATAGTATGTATATTTATTATTTTATTTCTCTGGTGACTATCATCTACTGCTAACTATTTACAAGACTGAATGTATCTCATTTGACTCCACAAATACATCATTTGAACGTGTTCGCAAAGTTATTAAAATTTAAATTAAGAGTGCTTCAATTTTTCAGCTTCCTTGCGTGCCTTAAATCCGCGGAAACTCGACTGAATCTTGACAGCGGCATCTGTTGCAATCTTTTGTTTTTTCCGCACAAGAAATCCACGGAATCCGGCTTGAATTTTTGTGGCACAGCGATCTTCAATGGACGCCACATCCGGCGACGAAGCAGGAACTTGCTGTCCATCAACAGTCGCTTTTGGATATTTCTGTCTCTCCTCCATTAGAACGTTGGTCTGGTTGCGAGTGAGTTGAGTTGATTGTTGCTGACGTCGTCCACTGCTCGTGCGTGGGTTTGCTGCGAATCGTTGGGATGGGAGGATATTGCCACTAATGCGATTGGTGTTACTCGGTTTGTTCGAACGGTATAGCTGCTTGCGGACACGATATCCACGAAACCCAGCTTGAATCTTGACGGCGGCACTTTCTTCGGATTGCAAGGACGACGCAGATTCAGGTGAGCTCGGATATATGTACATGATCTCAAGCTGACCACTGATCACAAATCCTTTGCGTGTGTGTTCTTCTTGCCAATGCCTTTTGTAAAAATGGCAGTTACATCGACGATCGATCAGAATATTTGCTAACGAATTTATCTGCGAGGCAAGCGCTTCTTGGCAGCTGCCTGAGAACTGACTCTTCCGAGACCTATAACCGCACTGACGTATATATAACGGAATTGGCTGCTGTGCACTGAGAATTTTCATTTAATTTTTCCATTCAGAAAACAAAAGGCCCCACACACACATCATTTATGCTCTCTCCCCCATACATACATAGATACATACATAGTATAGACTACAAAAGTACACACATCTCCACAGACGAGTACTCACCGTCCCGTTGTTCCCCCAGCCCTACCCCCCTCTGTGTATCGTATTTGCATCTTTTATATTTGTATACACATTCATGTTTTGTCTGTGTATTTAATTGTGTCTGTGAGTTTTCGTATTCAAATCTACGTATGTTCGGACGTCCAGACGAATGTTGTTTCTGTGTGTTTTGTTCTCTTTGAAAATTGAAAATAGTCGCGGATGTTCATGACGTTAATGATATTTAATTGAAAAATAACAACAACAATTCCTGAATGTTCTGCGAGCCAATGCCTCACATACTTTTACAATTAATCTTTTATCCATGTCAGTATTATGTTTTTTGATTTCTTATGCGTTTGTTTAGGTTTCACATAGATTTACTCTGCACTCATCACAAACTCAAACAATAACAACTCAACCTTAAAAAAGAATTTCTAAACAAATTCAGTTTTATACGTAATACACAGACTCCTATGGAAATCAGACACATTACTCTATCTTAACACTATCTGAAGTTGCAACAAGCTAAAGGGCTTTGTAACATTCTATAGCTTCTTGTTTTAGCTAGAATGTAATGAAAAATACTATGTAGACGTGCGGCTCTCAATTATACACTTCTATGATCATTTTAAAATATCTCATATGTAGTTTATCTCCAAAGAAATCGATTGAGATTAAAAAAACATGTTTGTTTAGAAATAGCAAAAAGAAATTATAGCCTTGCTATTTAATAAACCTTTCTAATTTTAATACAACCTTCTTTGCAACCAAAGAACCCACTGTACCTGTGGGTACAGGGTATAAGTACTCATGTCAAAAACGTATATATTGACGTATATATTGTGTATTGTACATTCTGCATAGTTTCACATTATATTTTTGGACACTTGCATACAGTATAATGCTGCCATATGCTAAAATATGGATTAATAAGTTTTCATGACAAACCCTAACATATGTGAATCGAAATGAAATAAAACAATGAGGGCAAGCAATATTCGGTGTGTTAACTGGCACTGCCTTTCGAAGCATTTGCTATATACGCTTATAAAGCAGATGCAGACATACATATATCGTGTGCACTGCACATGCATATAGATTTTTATTTGTTTCCATTATTGGTCGAATGATGACTATGCAATGGTTACGTTAACGAACCGGTATCTGCGGTCAACAAGAAATTTATAGGCGTTAATAGCCTTTTAAGAGGAGTGAACTCATGAAAACAACATTCAATTACATATACATATGTATACAACAACTTTATAAGACATATACATACGTATTCTCTTCTTGTACATATTTGAATGAATAAATTGTAGCTTCGGGAAGATCACGCTAACACTTGTAGTGCCAAGGCACGAGTATCAACAAAATAGGCACACACACACATATGCTAATATGCGTTTGTATTTGTTTTGGCTTCTTCAACAAACAAATTTGCGTCACAATGGTTGAACCAATTCCGGAAAATGGATCCTGCATTTGATGTATGGCTGAAAAGTTGAAAAATTTACCATATGGCATTAATTCTATTGTGGCAGTTTGAGTATAAATCACTTTTACTCGCTTCTTTAAGTTGATAGCGAAAACGGATCGAGCATGACGAAAACACATTCTAAATCATTTTTTCAATTTCAATGCGATTAACTGAAAGAAGTAAATATAACAATATAACCATAGATAGTCTAAGTTCTTAGTTACACTGCAGTAAATTATTATTCTTTAAAATTTTATTGAGAAAGATGATTTAAAAATTGGTGATCAATCTGAAATGGATTCATGGTAATATAAATAATGATAACATGTTCAGCAAATACGATACAGCATTTTTCGCTGCATTCGGTGCTGTAGTTCCCCGCGGCGAATCATGGTGTGAATGACCTTCATTACAGTGCGCTCCTCGTACTTCTGGCGCAGGAAGTCCTGGAAATCGTAAAACACAACATGAAGAAATACAAAAGAGAATTTAAGTCTGAATTAACTGTTTACCTGTAATATATTTTGTTCCGAAACCTGAGATCCAATAGCAAAACGTCGCTTGAGTTGCTTCTCTATGCGATTTAGAGTTTCCTGGTCTTCCTCGGTGGTAAAGCCCTCGGCACCAGCCAAACTACCCGTCATGGCGGCATCGAGAGTGGATACTTGGAATAATCGAAGTGCTTCGTTTACGTGCTCGTCGGTGGCAAACGGAAGCAAACGCATCTTGGCCAGGGATTCTGATATACGAATCACAGCCTCTAGCTGGCGAACTGTAATTGGAATGGCATGTCGCTTATCGGCCGACTTCTCCTGCTGTCCAGCACCACTTCGCATCAGAACGTAACGACTCTTCAACTTTTCGCCAGCAGCTTCGCTGAGTCGCGGCCCACAGTGCGTGCGACAATAGTGAATGTATTTCTTGAAGGTTGCCAGCGATATTTCACCTTCGGCAGGCTCAGTTGGTGCTGATTTGTTTGAGCTAAGATGAACGTTGATAATGTGCTTGGCCAATGTGATGTCGCGTGTCTCATCGTGCACATCTTTAACAATAAAGATCATGTCGAAACGCGATAAAATTGTTGGCATAAAGTCAATGTTCTCTTCGCCCTTTGTATCGTCCCAGCGTCCAAATATCGAATTGGCTGCCGCAAGCACTGAGCAGCGAGAGTTCAATGTGGTGGTAATGCCAGCTTTGGCAATCGATATGGTCTGCTGTTCCATGGCCTCGTGAATGGCGACACGATCATCTTCTCGCATCTTGTCAAACTCATCGATGCAAACAACGCCGCCATCAGCCAGCACCATAGCACCCCCTTCCATAACGAAGTTTCGCTGCGAGGTAAAAATATATTAAATATTGAAAATAATAGATATTTAAAGTACCTAACGCCGTCCTATTTTTGACACATTGAATTATGCAATTATCCTAAAATACAATCAACTTACATTTTGACTAATTTTTAAATATTGTTTTTCTCACTAAAAAATATGGATTAATACAGGCAGAGTTAAAAACATTATTGATCAAATCAAAAACTATTATTGGCGGATTACTTTTTAAATTAAGGAATATTTTTTTTAAGTAATTAAGCACACAATAGAAAGACTTCAAGATAGTTGATTAAAACTCCATCTTATTTAAACTTTTTGCATATCACTAATTTCAGAAGTAGTATATAAATAAAAAATCAAATTTTTAAATGAATGGCTTACCGTATGGGGATCCTTCATAACAGATGCAGTTAGACCAGCTGCACTAGATCCTTTTCCAGAGGTGTAGACACCGATGGGCGATACTTTCTCAACAAACTTGAGGAGCTGAGACTTGGCTGTACCAGGATCGCCCAAAAGCAGAACATTAATATCGCCACGACGACAAAGACCGTCCGGTAAACGCTTCCTTGAGCCACCAAAGAGCATGGCAGTGATAGCCTTCTTTATGTCGGTGGAACCAAAAATGCTGGGCGCTAAAGATTTCGAGAGTCGCTCGTAGATGTCACTAGAAGCGGCCATGCGACGGAAGTTCTCCTCTTCATCAGTGGATATGTTGCTATAACGGGAAATGGCTCCAGCTCCCTCGGCGTCGACAGTGATGCCCACCACCCGCATGTATGGAGCACGCACGCCAAGCACAGCCTTTTCACGACCATCCTGCCGCGTCGGTCTGCCTACTTTGCGAATCGAGTAAATTCCTTGGATGAGCACACGATTGCCGGGCACGACACGTTCGCAAATCGAGCGATCGCAGAACAACTGCAGATGACGCGGAATCTCGCCTTGTGGCACGAAATCGGGTAGCTCTTGTAGCTTGAGCGTCTGGAAATCAACGCATTTGCATTTGTCGGGCATGATGAAGAACGGATCTAGCGGACACTTTGGCCGTCCGGCTTGCTCCGTAGTGCACTTGCGTGGCAGCATATATCCCTCCAATCCGGGATTCACTTTCAGATTGGGTATCACTGTACTGCAGGAGCGACACATGATGGACATACGAGTTGCCTTCGCTTGGATGCCAGATGCAGCCACAATGATGCCAGCAATTTTGACCAAACGCGACACGCTGTCTGACTTCAGTTCGCGAATGTTTGTAGGATTCGCACTGGACATCAAAAGTATTTGAATGTCGTGCATCTGCTCCTCATGATCAGGCCGTGGTGCCGTTATTTCATCAGCCACTTCACGTGCAGCCTCCTCAAAGATTTGCAGATGCTCAGTGGGTTGTTTGTTTAATTTGTCTGCAAGCGTCTCATCGAAACCCATAACATCTTCCAGTTCGATTTCCAGAAAATAGCGTCCATTGAGATAGTTTCGCTTTAAGTTATCCCTACAAGTAGATTGCAATTAGTTTAACAGATAACAATGAAGATTTTGAGCACAAATAATTACCTATATTTATAATAGAAGTTGTCTTCGTTGAAAGTGCGAATAAATTCCTTGTACTTTTTTTTCACTGCTTGCAAATTAATTTGCGCTCCTTCAGCATTTTGGTCGTTTCCAAAGTTATCCGAGAAAAACACACCGGCATCATCGAAACCTTCCATTGTTATAAACAAATTTGTAAATGAACAGAACGAATTATCCAAACAGACACTTTATATTTGCAACACAATCCTCAACAAACTAACACGATCACAATGTAGCCAACAATTTGCCGCCAAAATGCTTAGGCTTAGCGAATATATCGAAGGCTTATCGATATTGAACATCACTCTCAATGACAGAGTTGCATTAAAGCAATTTAAATTGATTCGAAAACACTAATAGGGATTATATCGTTAAATAATACCATAGAAATTTTACATTTACGTATTGTCCATTTATTGAATGTTAAAATGCAGTATTTACCACTGTTAATACAATTTAAACTCTCTGATTTTATGGGCATCACTTTTTTGCGTGTGTTTGTCTGCAGTGTGCCCACCCGTAGCATATTGGTAATCCAAAAGCTTTTAAAAAAGTGGCGGTGAATTTGTCCATAGCATTTTTAGGTTAATACACAATATCCGGTTGTTTCCGAAACCTTTTTTTCTTTCAATAGAAGTCTGATCAGGATGTCATAAAGTTGTTCTAGACTAGTGACTACTAATTTACTAAAAAATCGAAATAGGTTGCTGTTTAAATTACGCGCCATTTCAATGCATTTGAAAATATACTCAATTATTTTGAAATGTGACCAGGTGGTCATTCTGTTTACACAGTGTTTGGTATATCGCGGCGTTAAAGCGTGTATTATGAAATTGAAATTGTGGTCACGTTGAAGGAAGAACTTTTTCGCGTGTGTTTGGGAGGGAAGCAGACCGGAATTTTACACATTGCTAAATATTTCTTGCACTTATTAGACACATAGTTCAACGAAAAATAAGTAAGATGGTATGTAAGTTATTCTTAATTGTGAAACTGTAGCTGATGCGTCCGTACATCAGTCTTCTACAGATATAAAAATGGAATCAAGCATTGAAGTCGATGGCGCGCCCGCGACCGGCCTCTCACCAATCGGAATTGCAAGCGCGAACAATGTGATAAAGAAACTCGCCAATACCAATGCAAGCGGTGCGGCATCGCCTGCTGGTCCTAGTGAAGCAAGTGCAAACGCCGAAGACATGACGTCGAGGGACTATTACTTCGACTCGTATGCACATTTCGGCATCCACGAGGAAATGCTTAAAGATGAGGTGCGCACCGTCACATACCGTAATGCGATGTACCACAATAAACATCTTTTCCAAGGCAAGGTAAGCAAAAATCAAAAGAAACAAGTTTTCGTACTTCTAGAGATTCAAAGCAGTTGGCAATCTCCAATTGGATTTCCAAATCAATTACTTAGATATAAAACGTGTTCGGCTTAATATCACTTCAAAATTTGAAATTTAAAGGTAATTTTTCGTATTTCCGCTGTTTACAGACTGTGCTCGACGTTGGCTGTGGAACAGGCATTCTTTCCATGTTTGCCGCCAAGGCTGGCGCTGCCAAAGTGATTGCGGTGGACTGCTCAAATATCATTGAGTTCGCTCGCCAAGTGATTATTGATAACAATCTGCAGGAAGTGATCACAGTTGTGAAAGGGAAAATTGAGGAAATTGAACTGCCACATGGAATTGAAAAGGTGGACATTATAATATCAGAATGGATGGGGTAAGTTTACAAGCAAGCATCTATCACTGATTACCAAATAATAATGCATATACATAAAGTTACTGTCTGTTCTACGAGTCCATGCTGGACACCGTGCTGTATGCACGTGATAAGTGGTTAAAACCCACCGGAATGATGTTTCCCGACCGAGGCACACTTTATATCACCGCCATTGAGGATCGACAGTACAAGGACGAAAAGATAAACTGGTGGGATGATGTTTATGGTTTTGATATGAGCTGCATTCGTAAAGTGGCTGTGACTGAACCACTCGTTGATGTCGTGGATCCCAAACAAGTGGTGTCCACAGCGTGCATGGTGAAGGAGGTGGATCTGTACACAGTGCAAAAGGCAGATCTGAACTTTTCGTCCACGTTTAATCTGACCATCAAGCGTAACGATTTTGTTCAAGCCTTGGTCACATACTTCAACATTGAGTTCACCAAGTGTCATAAACGTCTTGGATTCAGCACATCGCCTGACTCCACATACACGCATTGGAAGCAGACGGTCTTCTACTTGGATGATCACATGACTGCCAAAAAAAACGAAGAAATTAATGGCACTTTTCAAATGAAGCCTAATGAGCGCAACAATCGTGATTTGGACTTTGTCATCGATATCAATTTCAAGGGCGAATTATCTGAAATTCAGGAATCCAATACATACCGCATGCGTTAGGTTTTACGCCATTTACCCAAAAGTGGCCTTAAAGCTTAAGGCTACTTGCCTTCTTTAGCAAGAGGGAAATACATATAATAAAAGAAAAATGATGACTAGACGTAAGATGTAATCCAGTGCGAAATGTGCAACGAATTTGTGTTGCGTCTTCTACTAAGTTTAAAGTGTACCTTTTTTAGTATACATACATCATACATATTTTTACAAATTGTGCGCCTGTTTAAATAATTATCCAAGCATTGTTCTAAGCATATTGTACAGTGGCACATCAAGTCTCTCATACACATAATAAAGTGTGCGGCAGACACACCATTTTACTGGACTCGCACTATCGTTTTCCACATTTAATTGGGGCACTACCTGGGCAAAAGACGCTTATCAAATAAATACTCTCTGGACACTAAGATTATTTATTACATAAAATAATTATTTATAACAAAAAAATAATTATTTACTTATGAAAGTTGAAAATTAATATTTTGCGATTCATAGAACACTGTATACTTTTCTTGTTAAGGGTATCAAACTTTTTATGTACAAAACTAAATTTACAAAATTGGTGAATGTTTTTTTGTCAAAGGCTGTTAAAATGTGTGGTGTGGTGGTCTGACTTATTTTTAGTTTAGTTATGCCTGCGTATTATGAAGTGTTTTTTTTTTTTTTTTTTGGGTTGAATTAAGGTTTCACTTTAATGCCGATCACGGGAATCGGACCGACTTCTGCGATCGCGGGAAAAGCTTCGTGGAGTACGAGAACGCCTTGGTGAACGAGACCTGAAATAAAGTTATGCATAAAATCGAAATTATTATTTATTTATATAGGGAATTATCTCTCATTCCATCAGTTTAATAGAACAACTGACAGATCAGAGATCAGAGTTTCGTCGGCAGCATAAACATTTTTTTTATATAGAAACTGTCTAAAAAAACCTTTTACTAATTCGAGGGAAAGTCTGGAGTTGAGATGGATGTATTCGATCAATCTATTTATACATATCTTTATTATTATCTAATCTTGTTGGCATATTAATATTATATCACAGTTGCATTTATCAATTTATCACATTACGATTACGATTATATTTCATATAAGTCGTGCCCGGAAAACGGTAGGAGTAATTTCGGTTACAAATTCGAAACTAAATCAAAGGCATTTTGATTGCCTTCGTTGAGTGGAGAATGATGGTAACGTAGTAGTTGAAATATGTGGTTGGTAATCAAATAATCAAAGATGTGTTGCGTGTGCTGAGTTTGGTTGTTGTCATCGAGACATCTCAAGAACTTGATCGGCGAAGAATGCATTCATTCAATTGTTGAAAATCTTGATGTTTTAAAACCCTGCTGAACGGATCGAGGATGTGATTGTGGTTGTGGGCATTTTGGTTGAGAAGAGGTAGCTTTGATTCATGAAGATGTTGCTGTTGTAGTAGTAGTAGTAGTAGTTGTTCTTGTTCATGTTGTTCAATGAGGAGGTAGTTGTAGAAGTAGTTCTTGTCAAAGGGGTTTATCCTGTAAAACATTTCGATGTAAACAAGAGTATAACACAAACACTAAACGTTTTTATAAAATATTTTCTTGACTCGTCTATAAAGGCTGATCATGATCATTACAGAAGATACGTCTGAGTACAGTAAAGAATTTCAATGCAATCACAGGGTATGAATAAGATGTTTTTGCATGGATGCAAATCGGAGAGACAGATAATTAATACTATTAAATGTCTCAATGAAGAATAAATACCTAAACCGTCCTGCACTGCGACCACCACCGTTTCCTTCTGGCATTCCACGACGACCACGATCGCGTGAGCGTCCCGAGGACATTTCAACACGGATGCGTGTGCCGCAACAGCGGGTGCCGTCAAGAGCTCGGGTTGCGTCCTCGGCATCACGACGATCTTCGAACTCGACGAATGCGAATCCTGGCGGATTCCGAGCAACCCACACGTTTCTCAATGGTCCGTATTTGCTGAATGCATTTTCGATGTCGTGTTTTGAGGCAGACGATCCCAGATTTCCAACATAAACTTTGCAAGCTAAGTCCCATTCCCGATAGCGTGGCATGTTGGTAGGAGACCGATTTGTGGTTTATTTCTGCAAAATGCACACTTAATATTTGCAATAAACAACTTCATTTATAATCATATTTACATGCACACATACAAACACACACACTCACATACATACGTATAACGGAATGGCGGACACCACATTTACTAAACTTGCAAAGATGCTATGCATGTGTGTGTATGTGTGTACAGAGGGCACATGGCATCTTTTCATTATTATATGCTTATAGCAAGTAGATTACGTTGCACACATGTTTTTCTTGATCGGGCTTATATAATCACTGAATTAACTTACCAACTGATATATATTTTACCGAATTTATAGATATTTTCTTAAACCGTTCGGCCTAAATCACCTATAAAAAAAACACGAATACTAGAATACAAAATTACAAAGCTGCCAGATTGTCGATTTTAGTGGGATCAAAGGCTGAAACTAAAAAATACTGGTTTTTGCTTCTGCAAAAACAACAGCCGCCAAAGTTGAAGAACTGTGAGTCTTAATGACTAGATTACTATTTAATTTCTAACACTAAAAAAAAATCTTGTAAAAGTCGGTGAATGCATTTATATCGCATAAAACAGCAAATGTGCTTATACATGTTTTTACACCGCTATATTCTCAGTATATTTCTCGCGATTGCATCAGTATTTTTCGAGATCATATGTGCGGTCATGTTGCAAATTACATACAAACATTTCATAACCTAAGTGCGGTTTTTTCAGCTTTGTTATTGTTGAATTATAAAAAGTAAAATGCGCTTAACGAATAAATTGTATGCTCAGCATATTGGATGGCACTTCAAGAAACACTGGCAGGTTCAGGGCCGACGTGTGCCAAAAGACACAGGGGCAGCTGCCGATCTGCTGAAAATGGGAGTCCAAGTGAAAACGTCGGAAGATGTACTAAATCCAAAAAGGGAACCAAAACTGTAAGTATTATTAAGTTACGTGACTGAATGCAATGTACTTAGCGATTAATTACAGTGTCGAGATTGTTGGTGCGGTTGACAAGCCCATTGTTGAAGATGAAACGCACCCCAATTGGCATTTAACAGCTGGTCATCTCTTTGGCGACAGTAATGTATTGCTTGGAGGTTTGCCGCAAGCTCAAGTTCTAACCAACACCATTGAGATCAACGGTTTTCCACGGCAAATCGACGAGGCTATCGTAAGCACGCAGTTCCCAAAGACCATCGATCGAACCGTCCAAAATTTAATAATCTCCTCGCAATTGTTGGATGCGCAACAAGTGAAGTTGCCAAAGATTAAGCTAATTGATCGACCAGCATATAATTTGCCTCGAGTATATGGAATATCCCATGAAAGACGCAAGTATGTTTTACCAAATTTTACCAAAATATCTGTTAATATTTTATCGTTATTTCAAAAAATTATATATAAATATATTTGTAAAATTTCTTTTCCAGTCGACTATTGATAAACAAACTTTTGTTTGAAATCGAGAAATTGGCGGGACGTTCTGTGACTGTCCGTCGTAAGCTGATTGATAATGTCACATTTCAAACATCTTTAATTAAGGACAACGACTTATTGTTATTTAAAATAACTGGAGACAAATTAATAAGCTCAGCCCGACCTCTAGATACTATTAAGGGAAAATTTAATGGAGATTTGCCAGATCTGTATCCCATGAAATGCACTGTATCAATGCCGAAGCAACACATTTACACGGAAAACACTTTCTATCGTAAGTACTTTAAAAATCACATTTTAATCTTTGAATAAACATTTTCTAACGTTTCTTAATAGCCATTCGGAGAGAAATCACCTGTTCACATCCGCATACGATTTTCACGTACTTCGATAAAACTGTTGTTGGCAATATGCACGGTTCTGAAGTATCAAAAACACAATTTTACGGACGAACTTTGTTAAAGGCGTTTGCTGTAGCTGCATCTCGTGCCAAACAGTTGGGCGATATTCCTTCAAATGGGGTTCTCCAAAAACCAATTGTGGTGCAGTGCATTCAGACGGACGGCCAAGAATTTCATTTTGGAGTGCTGCAATTAAACACACTTGATCTGAGCTCTGATAGTGCCACTAAAAATTATTGGTTCCATCGACCCATTGTGGACTTATTTACTGAATGTAGTTATCAAACTGGAAGACCTAATATTGGTGGATATAATAGTGAGGCTTTCCGTATTTTGAACGCTTTTTATAATAATTCTTAAAGTTGCAAATAAAGTATGTTATGCTATTTAATGTTATTGAAAAAATATATACAGATATTAATATACTTTGAATTACTGACTAAAGTCTAAATCGAAAGAACTAATAGTTGGTATACGGAAAATAATCGGGTTTTAATCTCTTTCCGTTTGTTGATTACTCAAATAATAAACATCTAACTACATGGTTATTTTATGAGCTCGAAAAAGTGGGTATTACAATGCACATGAATGATTAAAGATCCCTGCAAGATAAAAAGAAACTCAAAATAATAGATATATAAAATAACAGATTTATACATATTGTTTTACTATACAGTAGTTACAAATTTCTATCAATATATTTAGAAACTTGTATGTGTAAATGGATATGGTTTCAGTAAAGTATGTATGTTTGTGTTAAGGAATTTTACTGTGCAAATGCTTTTAGATTCCATAGCAACGCGAAAGCGAAAATTTGTTTTGCATCGATATATTGGTTGTGATAAAAGCAGCTCCGTTTCGATTCAGGGTTGTTAAAGCGACACTTACAAGCACACATTCAAAATTGAAAGGAGTAAAAATCAAAATTTTTAGTAATATGAGTAGGGTACGAATACAAGCCCCACCTAGCTCCAACAATAGTGCAACGTCGTCGGAAAACAGTGAAACGCAAAGCGTAGACGAACATCCAACGATTGTGCCAGAGGCTAATCGAAGTGCTGCATCACTCAGGTGGGTTAAGTACCTTTGTTCTTAACTATTATTGCCATAATAATGTAAAAAAAATATTTAGTTCTACTTGGACTGACTATACTTTATTTGTATATCGATTTTAAAATTATTAACTATTGTAGCCACTATTGAGCTGAAGTATATGTACGTATGATAGATAAAATAACATTTTTCATTTAGGGCGAAAAGTAGTTGGAAACGCATGAAAGATCTGGCGGCAGAGAAGGAAAAAGAGAATGAGGCCAAACGACCTCCTTGGCGTGCTGTTAGTGTTTCAACTCTTTCCAAGCCGGACAAGAATGCTTTGCTCCGTGCGAAGCTATTGGATGCATCTAGGTTTGTGTATATATACTTTAAGCTTTCATCAGAAAAGTTTAAATAATTTGAAATGCATCTAGACGCTTGAGAGCTGGTAAAGCCAATGTTGCGCTGCAGACAGATTTTGTACCCACCAAATTGCTGAAAGAAGCAAGCATTGGGCCACAGTATGATTTAATTTTATATAAAGATGTTGGAATTCTAACCGATGGCCAATATTCGATCAAAAAGGATGTGCATCAGCAATGTAAATGTGAATAAGTAATATCTAAAAGAAAATTTTATAGATAAATCGTGCTTTTTCAGATATTTTAACATATTCTATTTCACAAATGACCGATTCTATTGGTACGTCCGACGTCGCCACACAAACGCTTTTGCCCAAGGTCTATAAGGACGATGTTACCAATGAATACTCGTTCGATTTTAATCATTATGACAACGATGAAATATTCGATGTGGAAAAGAAAGTACAAGATCAACTTAAGAAAATTCGTTACTTGGATTTTTATGAGCACAACAAAGACAGTGAAATACTTGAATCAACAACGGAAATGCAGGGGATCAACTTGAATCCTACTTCAGCGTCATGGCACTTTGAAGATGACGTTATTGAAATGGATGCTGAACAACATTTTATACCCTATACTATTGAACCCTTTAAGCCTTGGAGCAGTTTTATCCCCTTTCCGTTTCGTTTGAGTGGGAATTCATTAATAGGTAGGCAAAAAATTAATTGGTATGCCTTACTACAATCCATTGATGATTTGATTCGAGAGTCAAATAATTTGGTGGACAAGTTGGAAGGTATGATACAAGATAAGAATGCAAAGCGACAAAATGTTCTTCGAGTTTTAAATGACAGCAAAGAATACGAGCCAACTTCGTTTGTATTTCCTTCTGACCACTGGCTACCAATAATTGAGAAACAGGAAATGGAACTACAATCCTTGATGGACTCGAACTAAATCGAATAACAGTTGTTATTTTTTATTATTATTAATTAATATTATATCAAATGTAATAAAAAGAAAGTTTCCAGTCAAAAACTAAAAACTTTCAAAATTCTTAATGTGTGAAGCTGTTCAAAACATAATTTTAGGATTATGTGTTTAATCAAGTTAAATTTTCTTTTAAAAATCTATTTTGATTCATATATAATGTGATTAACTTGTAATTATTTATTGGTCGTTTGTATCTGCAGACTTTGATTTGGTATTTTTGCTTTTTTTGGGCAATAATTTCATAAGAATATTAGTTGCCGATGTACTGTCCAATGGACAAGATTGGTAGAGTTCTTCGCAGGGTCTACTATTGAGTTCCTTTCCATGTTCCAATGCTTCCTTTATCGCAGTGCCGTCTAAGAGATAGTCGACGAGAGAATTTCTGCAAAAGATATGATATGAGAAAATATGATGCTTTGTATCTAGGGTATCTTCTAGTTGAAATTATGTTATAATAATTTTCTAATACTAATGTGTTAGACTAATTAGTTTGTCAAGCGAGTAAGTACATAAATATATAAACATAACATATGAATAACATTGAAAATCGTGAAAAATATATTTATATATAAATATGTATTGGTGATCGTGTTGCTTTTGTTTTCATATCTTAAAAATAGACCACACATTAATTCGTTGTGATTGAACTCGTCTCGCATAATAAACAATTTATATTTAGCAAAATGCTTCACGCATTGAGTACGCAAGCCCATAAACAACAAAATATACATATGTATAGTGAAAGTAACGAATTCTTGAACTCACTCGGATAGCATATGAATGAATTCGTCCATTTGATCCGATATTCCGGTCTTCATATTCTTCTCCGTCGATCGAACATAGCCACAGACGGCTCGTTGCATGCAGCTAGTCGAGTCAATGTTGTTTTGTCCCAGTACATCGTCGATTTTGTTTATCATACTGCTTATAGATGCCAGGTCATTTTGGTCATCACCTGCGTATACGTAATTTAAATGTGGAATTCTTGATTTGTTTACACTCTACTTACTGCGCCCATAGCCACCGTAACCACCATGGAAAGCTGACAGTATTTTGGGTATGAGAATGATGGCGCCAATGCCTACAAGCGTGCCCAACACTACTCCACCCAGATCCAATTTGATGGGATTATATGCAGAAAGTCCAGTGCCACCTGGATATCCCTAAAGCAGAGTAAACAAATACAATATTGTACATCGATTTAATGCAAACGGAGTGAAGTATATACATTTAAGCTTCCATAGCCAGTCGTATAGCCTAGACGCTCCAATCTGTCTTTTGTTGAGGCAGTCTGCGGTTCGTTTAGTTGCGTCTTGTTTTCATTCAGATATGCCCGACTCCATTGCGATTTTTCGGCATAAGCTCTGAAAGAGAGTGTACGATATTTGTTGAGACTTTGTATAAACATACACTAAGGTATCTCTACTCTGGATTTTGTCTATGCCAGAATGTTGTACATTTGAATAGCTCTTTCTTTGTTGAGAATTCAACAGTCCTTTGAAAATACTCACTTTTGGTTGCTTTCGTACTTGGGAATAGCTGCTGCCAAACACAGTAAAGACATCAACACGATAAGCTGCAGCATGGCGAAGAGTTTAATATCCATTTGAAAATGTATAAGTTAGCTTTAATCCTTGGAGAATTTGTGCGGACAACTTTAATCCTTTTTTGTGGTGTTCCGTTTGAAACTTTGGTACTTCACTGCGGCTTTGAACTCGAAACTAATGCTTTTTAATATGCCCACAATCATATTTATATGCGCTCAACGAAAATGAAATTACTTCAAAGCAAAAAGTTGCTTAAAGATTCGAGCAATTTGCCCAAATTATGAATTGTCAAACAAGTGCCATTATGCGCTTCATGCATGCTTACATTTGCACACAAGTCAGCATAGTTGTCTGATTGTGTGGGTGCTGGTGACTGACTATGTGTGCTTGAAAAAGACGCGTGCATTTGTATGTTGTATGCTTGTTGTCGTTGACACGAGCGCCTGAGTTAAATATAAAATCATTCTAGCATGACGAACAGCTATTACATTTACTTGCACTTACTATCTGAGCTATGTTTCCATAAGTGTCGTTGTTAAAGTCACTCGCAAGCCATACTCAATTATTTCAGAAAATTGTATCACAGACCTAACGCAATACATTCACAATACAACCTAACTATTTATACTCGTAGTATGTGTGTGCGAGAGACACAAACAACTTACAACATATTTAACTACGGATTTGCAACTACTATAATGCGCAGCGAGCATCATATCTGGAAGTATTTGCACCTGTAACTCTTGCGCACGCAATCTTGGAATCCACTAGACCGAAAAATTTCTGGTATTGAGTCACTGACTGCTGCCGCCTTTGAATTGCCTATTATGTACTCCTATGTACATATGTACAATATGTGTTTGAGTATCGTCCTGTATACCCAGGGGTTGAATGTCAACAAATTTTATTCATTCACTCAAAATTGAAATCGTACGTAAAACCCTATAATATTAAAAAATGAATATTTTAATAAAATGGGGTTTAATTTAGCGCAGATTTGTTGTAATCCACCATCAAGGTAAGATTTTTGCGGTGAATCCTTACTGTACTGTAGCGATTCGTCTAATATAGTATCAGTTTTTTCTCAACAGTTCATCAAGCACAACCCAAATTTTTTGTAATGCTAATTTCAATAAATGCAGTCCATGTCAGGTGCCTTGCTGCTGTCGAAATTCAGTTCTGAACGATCATACTTATACCATTCTTAAACGGATATGCCATAAGATTATCAAAAACTATAACCGTCAACAATGCCGTGAAAAATACACGGTATTTGAGGGAGGTAATAGCATTGGTGCACGATGGTCAGACAGGCAAGGTAGAGGTAAGCGTTTATCTTAATTCATAAATCACTAAAGTCATTTGCTATTATTTTCTATTTTAGAAGACGGAAGCGAGTTCAGCAATGTATATAGACAACGGCGTTCGGATAACTATAAGGACTCTTCGAAGAGAATTGAATTAATGAGTCGTAACAAAGTAAATATGGGTTATACCGATGGTGGAGGTGATTTATATGTAAATAAGGGTAATTGGAAAGACAATGAGAACGACGTCAAAAGCGGCAGGGGAAAATCACGGAAGGGTAAAGGTTATGCTGAGGATGCCGAACAATCAGTGAATAAGTCAAAAAGAACCGGTGATGGAAGAGATGGCGAATTTATTGACGATGCGCAAAGAGGAGATAAAGGAAAACTAGGAAAATCTAAAAATCGCAATGCCAGGGATACGGACGATTTTGCGGAAAAGGATGGCAAGTCGAAAGGTAGCAAGGATAAAAAAGCAGCGGGAGCCTCTGAAGAAAGAGGGGGGAAAGATCGAAAATCTAAAGGGCGCAAAGCTAGGGATTCGGACGAGACTGCGGAAAAGGATGAAAAGTCAAAAGGCCGCAAGGATAAAAAAGCCACGGGAGCCTCTGAAGAAAAAGGGGGGAAAGAACGAAAATCTAAAGGGCGCAAGGCAAGGGATTCGGATGATGCTGCGGAAAATGATGGAAAGTCGAAAGGCCGCAAGGATAAAAAAGCAGCGGGAGCCTCTGAAGAACATGGGGACAAAGATCCAAAATCTAAAAGTCGCAAAGCAAGGGATTCGGACGATGCTGCGGAAAAGGATGGAAAGTCGAAAGGTCGCAAGGATAAAAAAGCAGCGGGAGCCTCTGAAGAACATGGGGACAAAGATCCAAAATCTAAAAGTCGCAAAACAAGGGACTCGGATGATACAGCGGGAAAAGATGGAAAGTCGAAGGGCCGCAAAGATAAGAAAGCAGCGGAAGCCCCAGATGACAACGGGGATAGAGGAAGCAAATCGAAAAATCGAGACAAGAAAAATGCTGCAGCGTCAGATGCGGCTGAGAAGTCGAAAGGCCGCAAAGATCAAAAAACGGCTGGAGCTCAAGATGATAATGCTGAAAAGGGACGCAGTTCGAAAAATCGCGATAAGAAAAATGCAGTTTCAGAAGAAACTAGTATATCTAAAAAAGCAGGAGGACATCAGGCGACAGCTGGCGAGAAGTCAGCTGCAGAAACAAGTAAATCTAAAAAAGGAGGTGCTCCGCATGCAACCTTCCCGAAAGACGCAAGAGGCACTGATGTGGCGGAAAAGGGAAAGCAAGGTAAATCTGGAAGTGGAGAACGGGGAAGGCAAGGTAAATCAGGAGGTGGACCAGACGAAAAGGGCGAGCACTATCGTGGCACCAAGGAAACAGCTGGAATTAAGGGAAGTGATAAACATGCAGAGAAGAATGTGAAGGGAAGAGGAGACGAAAGAACTGATGCTTCAAATGCGACTAAGAAATATACGCATTCGCAAAAAGACAGCAAAGGAAATATCATTATGGGTACTGACAAAGAGACTGATAGGTATAGAAAGTTCGGAAAATCTAAAATTGGAGACGACCGTTCATCTGGATTAAGCGACTTCGGAAATCGTCGTGGCAATCATTTTAGAGATAGTTCGTCTAGGGCACGCAAGGATATCAAGGACTCGAAGTTCATACAACACGAACGACCTTCAGAAAGAGGACTTAGGCCTACTCGCGGTGATGAAATTCGAACTTGTGATATATTACGTGTTCATTTGGAGCAGCGGGATCTCCTAAGATGGTATGTAGTATTTATGAAAATTTTAGATACCTGCTAATTTATAAATTTAGTTCTTGTAGCTCCCCTTGCCGGCAATGCCCATGTTACGTTTGCAGAATCTGTCCGCCGTGTCCTACATTTTGTTGCTAACCATACAGAAATACAAACCCTTACCGATAATATTTGTAAAATGGTGGGTACATAAATATGTATTTTCCAGAGAAAGTGCTTGCTTAAATTATTAAAAACCTTTTATGGTATAATTTTATACTAAAGTTTATTTTTAACACGCGCTATTTGATATCTTTAGAATAAACTGTCATTTACGCTTATTACTTAATTTGGGAGATGATTAAGGTTATTAAATGTTAAATGAAAGTATACAATATCAATATTAGTATTCCGAATAAGAGTGGATGCTAGCAGTATTTAGTTGAGGGGATTTTTAGTTCTAATGTATTTTTTAACAAAGATAGTATGTTGTAATCTTTTCGCGATGGAGTTTTCTTCTCCATAAAAGCAGTATTTGTGAATTGTTAAATAAATTGGAATTTCAATTAAATTTATGGCAATCTGTTGTTGTGAGTTTTGTGTGAACTTGTTATTCTATTCATGGACGTTCATTAAGGTTAATGCCGTAAAAAATTTGGCTTTTCGCCTTGTATTTATTTATATATGAATATACATATATGACAAATGCGACTATATATACCTGCATATATATTTATATTTTAAGTGGATACGTTCAGCATGAAGATGGAACTATTAAAAATACAACATTTGAGTTTTTGAGTTAAATTGAGGTATTTTTGGTTTATACAAATCTTTTTTATTTAAAAAATGCATTGATATTCATAGATATTCAAAAAATATTGACAACAAACACTGAAAAAAAAGAGACTATAACGAAACAAAAACATTAACTCGGAAACGTTTTGTGGTTTTGGGGATTATAGTAAATACAAAGTCATTAAGTTATGTTAATAATTTTTAGGCAAATCATCTTATGCCTTTTCAGTAAACTTCAAGCCTTTTTATAACGTTGTTCTTCACGGAAGTATGTATACAATAGGCCACTATTAGAAATTTCAATGAAAAGCTCGATGTGGGATAGGTCGGGGTAGACTTTACTATGCTCATACCTACTTATGCATGCCATATACAAATAAATTTAATATCGTGAATTTCTTATAATAATAGAACAGAATACTAGTAAGGCAAATATTATAGTTAAGAATCGAAGTAACCCAATACGAAGATCAACTTTTATCTGATTTGAATGCGCACAAAAAAGATGAGTCAAATGCGAAAGTATACTTTGCTAAATACTGTAAAATACAAACTGAGATGTGCACGTATGTCCGATCTGTAAACATGTGTATGTTTGTAAGTATTTAAAAATTATACTTACAATGTATGTGTGTTGATGTACACTCGTACGTGTGTAAAGGAAAATTGTGCGCTCTTTTGTGCGGGGAGAGATTTGAATGTTTGTTATTCCAAAAATAAATGTATTCCTAGTCATAGAAAGAGAATGAGAAAGAGCGAAGGCTATTCAAATATTTTTTGTGTGTTCAAAAAATTATAAGAAAGTGTTCCATGCAGTTCTGAATCAGAACAACTCGAACGGGCGTCAAGTGAAGAACTCGACTAGACGATAAATTCGAATCGACTAAAACGAATAGTGATTTTTAATTAATTTTACATATTATTTTCATCGCATATACCTAATCATTTAAAATTCAAAATGGTTTACGAAAGTGGATTTACAACCCGTAGAACCTACACTTCCAGACCGGTCACTACATCGTACGCCGTGACGGTAAGTTTCAATATTTTCGATACTACTGAGATACTTAAAACAAAGTATATGTTGATTTATGGATGGTACATATACTATACACTAGTAGTGTGGTTCTCGTTTAATAAAAACTGTGAAATTCATCTGTGCAATGCAAAAACTGATGGAAATTATAAATGAGTCGAACACAATGAATATTTTCAAAATTTACATAACAAGTTCGAGAATGTTTGTGAAAAAATGCAGCAGATTAATTTGACGGATTTTATAAAAGGAGTTTCATTCAAACCGATTTTAACCATAAAACTCGAGAGTACTCACATTCGGAGTACTTTTTGAATATTCTATTAAATTGCTTAAATCCCACTTGCTGTATTCCGTAATATCATTCTATAAGAAAGTGCAAATAGTTTTGAAGAAATTGAAACACGTTTTGAGTGCAAAGTAACACCCACAACACACACACACATTCATAAGTGCAATTGAATGTGGATGTAAATGTAACTGTCTCGCATATGAATATCGTATCAGCATTAAATTACAGTTAGTTCACAGTATGTATGCACGGTACATGCGCATATAGTCGAGAGTGTACATGTGATGTATGATGTATACGTACTGGAATTTAAGATCGCATTGTTATTTATATATTTTTATTTTGACATAAGTAAATAAAATAGACAAATGTTGTATATAGCGTTTATTTATATTTCTATATACCATACCTACGTACATTTTGTATGTACATGTTTGCAAAGAAAATATACACAGTATGTACATATGAGTACTAAAAGTTGAATGTTATAGTTGATTTTCACCAATTTCCCGAGTGTACGGAGAGATGGCAAACATCCGGCCCACTTACATACACAGTTGTATACATAAGTACATACATTATGTTTGTGCATTGTTTGTATATATTATGAGCAATTTTGTGAATTTGTATATGTGAGCACCTAAAAATATTTAATCATGAGAAGACAGAGCAGTTAGTGCACTCACACCTACCCATGAGTAATATTCGCTCATATTTTCAAATAGATACTGCCTTGATTCTGAGATTCGTCTGCTGCACGCAAAAATCCCAAGGTTATGGCTAATTTTTTGTATCATTATGGTTTCGTGCAATTTTTATGCCTTGTCATAAAGTCTGCCGACATTATTGGCAAAGTATGCGACTCGCAAATTCCAAATATAACCTTCTGCACATAAATATATGAAGTTGCATAGATATATGTATGTCTCTGTCTGTGTCTATGCATATAAATATTTGTGTTGTATATTTATTTTATAAACAATTTTGAGCTGGATTGCCAATGACACTCTTAAATATTTTTATATTTTTTCGAACATTTACCCCATTTTGCGGTATACTCATAATAGATTTGAGAGGCAAATACGCACTCGATTATAAAACACATTCTGTGTTATTCGTGATAGGTTGAAAGATTCGAGAATTTCAGTTTTTTGAAATGTACAAATTAATGTTTAAATAATTTCGAGCGAATGCTGTCCAATGTTTTCTATTTGTTTTTCTTGCGGCCTTTATATGTATGTATGTTTGAAGAGATATATGCATATTTGAGTGTATTGGTGAATGTACACGTATGTACGCAAGTGTGTAAGAGCTATGGACACATTATGTATATATGAATGTATAATACATACACGAGTGTATATGTAATATAAGATGCTCGCGCATTTCGCTTTCGAGCAGATCTAAAAATATCTTTTCGATTTCCAAAACACATTCATATATTAACCACGGCAAAAGCGAGCAAATCGAAAGGCGTCGAAATAGCCTTCAGAAATTGGCTATAATAAATGAGCAGATACTCGTATGTGTACTAAAACCGACGAACTGTACAGTAGGGCACATGGGGAGGGGAAAATAGAAATGTAAGAGATCAGATTATTTAGATTGTTAAAAACTAATAATCCATTTGTTGTAAATATGTATGTCAAGCGTTTTGTAAATAATTTCTTATTCATTTATATGATTGTGTTAATACTCATACCTCACACTTGGTTCACTAAAACCGCAACTGAATGTATATATCCATTAAAATTACCAATTAATTACAGCCACACTACACTCTAACTCCTAGCGTGTAAATATTTTATTGTTCATGCTCACGTCTGTGTTTTGTACAAAGGAACGCACTCGTCCTCGTCCACGTCCACGTCCTTCAGCCACACACACATACATAGGGTTCGCTGTATATATGAGTCAAGCATTTGAATTCCAGGCTTATTAACTGCAATCAGTATGTATCCAACCTGAGTGCACCTGTAAATACGTTAATCAAGCATCCCGATGATAATGGTAACCCAGTCAACTGGCACTGCATCTTCTCTAACATCGTGTACTTGGCTTCTGAAAATTAAAACATCCACATATTATGTGACATTCTGGGCATTGCAGAGAACACACAGAACACCAATTGACTGGGAGAAAGTTCCATTCGTGCCACGGCCCTCACTCATCTCTGATCCGGTGACTGCATTTGGAGTGCGTCGAACGGACAATGAGCAGCGCAAGCGTTCGATACTCGATCCAATAAATCGGGCCGCAATTAAGCCAAACTATAAGATTGCCTATGAACCCATTGAGCCATATGTGTCAACGCGCGACAAGAACCGCACACGTATCCTTAGCTTGGTGCGCCAGCATATCGATACTGTGGAAGCCGGTGGCAATACTGCAGCCCGCACCTCTCGTGACTCCCTCGATAGCCAGCTGCCACGTCTGCACCGCGCTGCCTCCGAGAGTCTGCCGGTCCGACGCGAGACCTATCGCAATGAAAAGTCCGGTGCCATGGTCACAAAGTACTATTACTAACCATACACCTTTTGAATGAGAAGTAGCGATATCCCGAATCCCGAATTAAATCGAACTAAAAGTGAATCGAACGAATCGAGCAGAGTCTAATAATATATACATAATTAGGATGCATTATACACATACTACAATATAGCTATAAACTATTCATACAACATATTATACATCTTACATCGATACAAAACAGCCGTTCTGATGTTAACCCACAACTCGTCATGATATATGTACAAGATCAGACATTCAATTCGTCTCTAATTCTTATCTAATGCTATCTATCATTTGTCATAATCTCTTTTGTATATTACAATTATCTTGGCTCTTCTCCCTAAAGAGCTGAAGAAACAAAAATATTCTGAAACGCATTAAACTTTTGAAGATCCGAACATGTTTCAATTTCCTTTTATAAAGCCTAAGATTTGTTTCTATTATTTAGACGCACTTCAATTCCATTGACATGTATTTTTATATATGTTTTTCACATCACCATCATCATAAGTTGATCTGCTGATCCCGAAATGAATGTAAATAGAAATGGCCTGAGATTGCATAGCTAACACTGGAAATACACTCTACAATATACCGATAGATAGATAGATATTTCAGGGATGCAAGGATCATCGGATCAGCAGATCAGTTTTTGTTGACATTTGACTTTGTTGAGCAGTTTAATGTGGAACAGCAAGCTGGTTGGTTTGTCTATTTTTGTTTACTTAGTTGCATTATCTATTTGCCATTACAATTCTCATCTAAATGCATAAATCGGAATTTATAGACTCCACGTTTAGACCTGTGCACGGACAGACCCGGCTCGCATCGCAGCCGCGCCTCCTCGGACTACTCGTACACCTCAAAGTCGAGCGTTGAGAAGAGCAGCTACGATTCTAGCAACCCCTACGCCAGGCCGGAACGCTCTACATATACCTCCACGGTGGAGAAGTCATCGCGTAGCGGCCCAGGCGGTTACAATTATAGCACCGAGAGGACCAGCACAACTGGCGCTGGACCCGGTGGCTACAGCTACTCTTCGACCACCTCTGGAAACCTGCCCGGTGGCACCAAATACCGTCACTTCTCATACCACGTCTAAGCCACTCAGAATGATCTTGTAATCTCGATCTTAAATGCGACACCTAACAACTAACTAACTACTACACTAATAACTCCGCTTGAACACTATTCACATTGTTGATTGTAACTTTGAATATCTAATCCTGTACACGTACATATGTGCACGTATGTATGCTCGATTCTGTCATCATCGGAACTGTGTATTATTATTCGAGTTGACTAACTAACATCACTAATGATCCTTTTGATTGTTAACTAGATGTTTATATAATAGATCATGAACTATACCAAAATGATGTAATTACGCTCCATATCATTTATAATTTTAAAATATTTGTGATACAATAAAATGAAATCCCGTTCACTAAAAGTACACAAACTCGTCTCGTATATATTTGCATACTTATATTACAATAATAATATTGCAATTGGTTAACTAGAATTCCAAATACGATATTCATATGGGTTACGCAAAACTTCAGATGCACTCTTATAAACTTTGCTGAAATGCTAAGAATCGGTTCTCACATAGACATATACTTGTCTTATCAATGATGTAACGGAATCCCCAACATCAAATGCCTTACAAAAAGATACTCATTGCGGTGTAATATTCTATTTCAGTACCCGTCTGTGCAGAAAGTGACTCGCGTAAGTACATTCATTCATTTGATCACCAATTGCTCGTCATCTTTCTTTTCTGTTTTGAAACTTTCCTATCGACTTTATTATCACACTGCTCATACTTCAATCCCTCCATCGCCATCTGGAATCTTAAGTGGTTAGTACATTTGGTCTCTCAATTTCTATAAGAGATTATTATGAATGGTTTAAATTTAAGAAACAGTGCTAAATTATATGTGAACTAGATACGGTATTTATATTTCACAAGGGTTTAGATTCGATTGGCTTAAAAGACTGATTCGTTATAATTTCAATGATCATTTACTAAATTTGGGACTTTTATAAAAATGGATTTTGCATGGTAAAGGTCAGGTTGAATGCTAAATTCGATTGGCAAGTATTTTAGTTTTTTCCATTTGAGCTGTGGGAGAAAATGAAAATTGTCAGAAATCATCGCTGAACTATTCATTGAATCATTCATAAGCTTATTTCAACACGCACAAGAACATTGTGTGCGCCTTTGTGAATACAATGCGAGTACTCGTACTCTACTAACTTGCTGTGATTGCCGAATACACAATAGGTATACAAAACGAGCTACCCAATCTACTCGAGTTATTCAGTCCCAACAAGACGCATCGTCAGTGGAACACGTGTGATTTCATCGCCTGTTCGGGTTGTCACCTCCCCCACCCGAGTCGTGTCGCGTGTGATACACTCACCATCGCCAGTGCGTGTTGTGCGCACTACAACGCGCGTTATCTCATCTCCGGAGAGAACGACTTCCTACTCCTATTCAACACCATCGACATACTATAGTCCATCAACCTACTTGCCGTCGTCCTACTACACCTCGACTTATGTCCCGACTTCGTATACAACATACACACCATCGTATCATTACAATCCAACAACAATTACACGCGTGTATGCACGTTCAGCATCCCCGATGACACCGGTGAGGATCACCACATCACCGGTTCGTGTAACACCTTCATATCTGAAGAGACTTCCTCCTGGATATGGCGCACGGGCATTAACCAATTACCTCAATACCGAACCCTTTACCGTAAGTTATCGATGTTGAACATCGACCATTTTGGGTTGAAGTAAAATCCTGAAATATCGCCAAGAATCGATTAACAACAGATGATTTTTTTCACTAAACCAAATTGCAAATTATAGACTTTTTCGGAGGAAACAGGTAGAATTCGCAATCGCGCTCAATCCTTGATTCGCGATCTGCATACTCCTGTTGTGCGCCGTGCCCGCAGCTGTACACCATTTCCCGTAACTGGGTAAGTTTTCGAACGATCACGAAGGATAATCTATGTTGCGTCAAATGAAAGGAAGGGTTACCGCTTCCTATAGGGTATTATAACTTTCCGCTAATAGGAAATATCTGTAACAACCAGTCGGAAGTTAATTTTATAGATTGAATATTTCAAGTACACGTTAGAAGGTTAAATTCTGAATAAGAATGTAGAAATGTATGTAAATATTATACTAAATCTGTACTGCATATATGTAATATGCTATTTGCTTAAAAATCAAATCGAATTCGGATAAAAATAAATTTGGGAATATTATATATTATGTGCAAGCGTGTTAACCTTCGTGATAGGGAATCGTCCAGAAAGAAACTCAATCCAATCAACATAATGCTTCTCATTGTAGTTATTCTTATGGGCCCACATCCCAATTGGCTCTTGATGCCTACGTAGCCAGAGTTACAAACCCAGTGCGTCATATTGCGAAGGAAGTTCACAATATTTCGCATTACCCAAGACCAGCAGTTAAATATGTTGGTGAGTAGTTCGAAAAGAATTATTTGATTAATAATATGATTACTGTAAGTTGCAACCTGCATTGTTGTTGAAATTGGTATTAAATGCTATTTTTTAAATATTAAACAAACTAAGGTAAAAGTCATCTTGCCTCTGTAAGGATATGTGGTGATAAGGCTTATAATATTAGAAGCCCAATGTACGATTCGGACAAAGTTCGAACCGATATTAACCTTTTATCCTGGTACCTTAGACACCCCACATGGAAGAATGAGAACCAAAAGAAAGTTCCTCATCAGGAAGGTAAGTAGTGATGATAAATGGACGTGCTTGTAAATGCCAGCTGTATATAGCGATAGAAAATTTCCACTCATGCTCTTTTAACTCAAACTCAACCCGAATCCTTAATAAAGGGCCCCGATTGAAAAGGTCCACTTAGTACTGTCATATTGATAAGCGAATTGATGTCTTTAAATTAACCGTTAAAACAAAATTTAATTGAATATGAAAGATTGAAATATTTAACGTCATGAGTAAATAAAATTAAAAAATAAATTTTTAGATTATGATAGTGTGTGTAGTAGATATAGGAGCAAACGAAATGTTAATCTTTGTCACTAACGCATTTGGTTTGAGCACCCCGATTAGTTTGTTCTTTGTATTTGACTAACTTAATTCGTTTTATGATTGATTGATTCTTTCCAGTTGAAGCTGTTGAAGTTGAGGCCTAAATGATAACATGCCTGACTTTATTGTATGGACATACAAACTTCATTTTTATTCGTTCTCAAATAAATTAATAAAAACAAGACTTGTGTTTGCCTGGTAGACAATTAAGCCGATATCAAAATGATGAACAATCGATATCATCACACTCAGTCGCTTTCATTTTAAAACACACTAATTTGCAAATCAAGAAATTTTACCTAACTGACAATCTGAATCATGTTAAATACTAATTATAATGTGCATAACACTGTGTGTATTAGTTATATTACGATTATAGTTACATATAACAAAGCCCTTTATTTTTGTACTTTTTATTTATTATTAATGAACTATTCTTGGGCATTTACAGAACATATGTAATATTACAATTATGTAATTTATTCAATTAATTATAAACAATGCCATGTAAAATGAAATTTTTGCAAATGTATGTACATATATATAAGCACAGATTTAAAAATGTACAACTAATTCAAATACAAAGTGTTTAATTAGGGGGAGAGGGTCTGGGATCAGTTTGTCGAACCGATAAATAGTTTTCAAATACATATATCTTTAGGTATTGGACTTATTGTAAATAGACATGAATCATTTTGGATGGGAATTAGTCTCGTAGCCTTCCCTGGGTGCAATAAATCACTGAAATATCTCGTGAGTTTATTAATGACCTTGACCTATATTTTCCGATTTCGATTTGCAAATGTAATACTAGATTCATTTAACTACTGCCAAAACTAATTTTAAACGACAAATGACGCAAATGTGATTTCCCTATATATTTTTGTTGTTACTCAGGCATGATTGATTTATAATGTACATTTCTGCTGAGGATATGAATTTTGTGGCGAAATGTATATTTATATTTCTTTATGTATATTATATATCAGAGTGATGAGCTCAATCGAAACTTGTCGCTTTGGCAATAAAAACTATGAAGAAACTTAATTAAATCGAATGAATTTATAATCAACACTTTGATGTTTGATATAATAAAACTATGAACTTTTTAATTAACCCTCGCAATCAAGTAATATGTCTGTGGAACGTTGCCAGATAATAAAATTATAGTCTAAACTGTATAGTACTCATTCGAAATTAAATGATTTGCATTAACACTTACATTTTCATTATTCACTGTTGATTATCATCTAAGTTCTAAGTATTCCACAAACAATTTTTAAAACTATAAAACAAATATATATTTCATCGCTTGAGTGTCACATAACTCAGTCTTTATAATTTTTGTCAGTATCTCTCTCTCTCTTTGCTTACATGAAAAGTAACATAAATTTAGTCGGTTCATGTACAGAAGAAGACAGAATAGTTGTAATAGTTAGAAACATATTACACTAAACACTAAAACTTATAGCCACAAAACATTTCTGTATATATTCGTCTATATGTCATTGTTTAGATACAAGCTTTATCCATTTGCCAACTAGTTTCACAGCGAAAATGCGCCTTCCCTTGAGTGTGTCTAACAATAGATTAACATACTAATATATTTCATTAATAACAAACAATTACTCTATTATGGGAGCCTTCTTTATCTGCAAGTCTCCGTTCATGAAGCAATAGGCAAACACCTCAACTTCCGTATTAAAATGGTAAGTACAATAGAAGATATACGTTGTCATTCGAATTGAATGTAAATAATATTCATATACTCGAATAACGATATGCATATACTTATACACAAATTATATATCAATTTATTTATTACAATAGCCAATTTCGATGTATTGCTCATCAACATATCTTCATATGTACATATACTCTTAAATGTACATCCGAAAAGAACCAGAGTATTTTTCCTAACAAGATTTGACATTTTAGATGCCGATTTGGACCCCAATCGCCCATCGAGAAAGTTTTCTGCTCCCAGACCCCTTGAGGACGAGATCGATGTGGAAGCCAAGGAAAAGCAGCGTCTGCGCCAAGAACGCCTACTCACCGTCAATGAAGAAGCCTTGGACGATCTTGATGTTGAGAAGAAACGTGCTCAAAGGGCCGATGAAGCTAAACGTCGCGAGGAGAAGTATGTGGCTTGATAAATACTGATTTTCTGCCAATTATTTATAGTGATTACTTAATTTATTGAAGGGCTCTGAAGGAGGAAGCTAAAAGACGCGAGGAAGCCGCCAAACAGGCTCAAGCCGAGGCAGCTCGTGCTGCCGAAGAGGAGAGACTAGCCAAGGAAGCACGTCAGGCCGAAGAGGCTCGATTGGCTGCAGAGGCTCAAGCTGCCGCCCAGGCCAAGGCAGCAGCTGAGGCTGAAGCCAAGGCAGCGGCAGATGCCAAGGCTGCTGAAGAAGCTGCTGCACTGAAGGCTGAGGAGAAACGTCTTGCTGAGGAAGCTCGTCTGGCCGAAGAGGCTCGTTTGGCAGCAGAAGCCAAGGCAGCAGCTGAGGCCAAGGCTGCCGAAGAAGCCGCTGCTCTCAAGGCTGAAGAAGAGCGCCTGGCTGAGGAAGCTCGCGTTGCTGAAGAAGCTCGTCTCGCTGAGGAAGCCAAGGCTGCTGAAGAGGCGGCTGCACTAAAGGCTGAGGAGGAACGTTTGGCCGAAGAGAGTCGCCTGGAGGAAGAACAGCGTCAGCGGGAGCAGGAGCTGAACCGCCTGGCGGAGATTGAGAAGCAGGCTGAAGAGGAGCAGGAGGGCGAAATTGCACGTCAAGCAGCTGAATTGGCCGAAATCGCTCGCCAAGAGTCCGAAATTGCTGCTCAGGAACTGCAGTCCATTCAAAAGGAAGGCAGAGACGTTGAAGAACCTCTTGTTGAGGAGCCGGAGACACCAGTAGAGGAGCAGCAGGAACCAGTCATTGAGCTTACCTCTAACAATGGTGACTTTTCCGCCGAGTTAGATAACACTGCCGGAGAAAGTTATGAGGAGGACGAGGAGGAGGAAGAATAAACACAGGAATCCTATTTGCCGAAATTCAATACTTTAAATAAATTCTATATATTAATATCTATTAATAATTAATGAATTTAATGATGCTGTCTTATACTATTGTAGGATAAAATTCAGTTGTTTTAGTTTTCGACCATTTTCAAACGAATCAGCATACACGACCTTAGTTTCTTTATAATCTTTGTTCCTTTTGCATCTTACCATGGCTCTTAGTTAACTAATACTTAAACTATCAAATACACTTTAATATAAATCTAATCTTTATAATATTTGAGAAATATATAAATGATTCAGATTCCAATCCGCTGACGTTTTAATAATGGCCACCTTTAATTTCGGATTCATTAATAGTCATATTTTCTGTCTATAATACCCTACAAACTTTCTATAGTATACGGTATATGAAGGCGCGGCAGCATGCAATCGCCTACACAATGCAGCAACAAGCAAAAAATTAAGGTCAGCAGTTTCGAGTTTGGACATTGAGTTATAAAACGAGTTGGACACATACAGAGTTTTTGACAACAACTTTATTTATATATGTAATTTAAATACCTTTGAGTATGCTTTATGTTGAATTCTTAATTGGCAAGCGGTAGACAGTCACTATGCAAACTGAAAAAAAGAATACATAATAGTGGAAAGGAATTTTTAGCATTAAGCAAGTTGCTTACCAATTAGAATAAATGTCAATAGGGCAAATGTGGAGTTGCAATATGGCTTCAACATTACACCGATAAGATTAGTTGCAGCAATAATTCCAAATCGTCCCATGGACATGCACAAGCTGACAGCTTTTCCTCTAAAATCGTGAAGGGAAACGGTTAATGAAATACTTTACCCATCAGTAGAGCTAAATTACCTTAAGTGTGTGGGCACGAGATCCACAATTGCACCCAACATGATGGAAATTGTCAGACCAGGCAGAAGAATGTAGAGACAGAATAAAATTAGCACAGCAGTCGTATTCGTCAAAATGTGTAATAAAATTCCACTCAAGATGGAAAGAGTTAAGCCGGCCATCAGAACATTCTTCCGACCAAAGGGATTTAGCAGAGTTCCTTGTATCGAGAAACCAATTAGGAACGCTGCTCCGACTATCATGTTGTCAATATACGTCTTATTTGATATGGTATCAGTGCACACCTGAAATGAAAATATGATAAACGATTTTAGAAAGATTCAATTGAGCAATCAAATTCTGCACTCACCTCTGTGTCAACCATAGTGGTAGTAATAGTTACATTTGGTTCGGATTGCTTGTAAGAATTATCCAATATTTCGCATACAGTCATTGAAGAATTAGAACCAGCATTTGATGTTCGATTCACGATTTCTGGGAACCACAACTGCATTCCATTCGAGCTGAAATTGAATGTTATCATCAACATTGAAGTAAAAGAGACTTTGTCTTTATTCTCACCTGAAAAACATGCCGAATACAGCCACAATGCACAATATGAAGTTGCAGCCATGGGGCTTGTGGAATAGAGGACGTGTGGCACGAGCAATGTTTGCAATGAAATTAAAACCTTTGGAATTTGCCAAAATGTTTTCATCCATTTGGATCTCCGGCTTTAAAGTAAACTCATTGCGATTTAAAATGCGTGTGACTGGCCAACCTCGATTAAATTTACTGATCCAATCCACGGCTTCCATTGTCTGCGATTCTTTATTTAGTGAAAGCAATAGTTTTGGACTTTCCGGGTAATTGATGAGGATCAGTCCTCCAATGAGGCCTGGCAATAGATTTGCCAGCATTATCAAACGCCATGGGCGGAAGTGAAAGTCTCCAAACACATTGATTGACCAGTCAGAAGATAATATCAACCAAGAGAGAGCTGCAGAATGATAAATGATTAATAACAGTTACTAAAGTAGTCTTTGGTGATATTTGTTTTACCTGGAACATAGATTGCTGTTAAACTAACGAACATGGTTGAGTAGTTAATAGTCACAGCTCGGTGGCGAGGTATATTAAATTCACTCAAATATGGATAAAGTCCACCTGAGACACCCCCGAGGCTAAAATGAAAAGAGGACAGATTAAAAATATTACATATGAAGTCAGAAAGGTATAGTAAAACGAAAATGAATGACTTCCACGTTTTCCATCCGACCACAACCAAACTCTGTGTATCGATTTAAAATTACGTTCGTAAATCTTTTGTTTTCGGTAACGATTTGAAGTAAATTCGATAAGCGTATGAAATGATTGTTTTCCTCGTTGGTTTCTCGAGCTCGTATAGACTCTGATGATGATTGGGAATATATAGTACTTTATGGGGTTGGAGATGCTTTCTTTCCGCCCCTTGCATAAATTTCCTGTTGGCATTAAGTTAAAATACCCTTCTACTTTATAGCTAGAGGGTATACATAGTTGTAGTTTAAACTGTTCCGCTTTTTCCGTCACAACTTGCCTATATTAATAATATGTAAATCCCATATAAAAATATGAATGTCTATGAAAATAACAGACTGCATTAATTAGCAATGAACCTATTCGCGACAAAGTTGTACCACATTGAAAAGCAAAAACGTCTTAAACAAATTTTATTAAGATAACGCCTATAAAAAAGTATTAGGTGTATTTATTGTATATATTTATACGGACGCAGATGAATTTTATGTAACTAAATGTTGCATAATCACCAACTTTGAAGTAAAGTGTATTATAATTGTTCTAGCATAAATCCGTAGAAATCATAAACAGCAAAACCAACTAATTGATTTAGACTCCAGACTACAAATAAAAAAACACTCACAAAAATAAACAGATCATTTAACTAAAGGCAGCACATGTTTGCATACTTAATTACAACTTCCCTCATAAGCTGTGCAATGACAACAGTGAACCAGTAAATTGTGTTTTTTTAGTACTTTTTAATTGTTCAAATCCAAGAGACCGCGACAATTTAGACTAGAGTTAAAAAACAACTCACCTGATACCGGCGATCAAGTTGATAATGTTAAAGAGCCAAACGCTTGTAACAAACATGAGAATGAATTGAAGGCCAATGCATACAAAGATTCCATAGAGTAGAACTGTACGACGACCTATGGCATCGCTGACGTATCCCCATATATATGTCGATAGAAAAATACCTATAACAATGAGATCGAGACGTATTTTCATGAACAACGTAGAATATATGCAAATTGTTGTAGGTGCTCGCTTACCCATCACACATGCCGCCATCATGATTCCCTTCTCGGCCTGCGTTGTGTGGAATTCGCAGTGGGAGGCCAGCACCACAATCCCCATGGCCTGTTGTGCAGCAACTGAGGTGATTGTTAGAAGACCACTCACAATCAAGAGTATCCATTGTGCCTTGCCATAGCCTGGAATCAATCGATATAATGATGAAAACTCATTGAAAACTCATTGCCTGTATCAGTTACCAATCTTCTCCAAGATCTCATCGTACTCTAATGCATCTCGAGCAGAATTGTCATCAGTATTGAGGTGTTGCATCTTGGAGAGAACACATACAACTGATTGTCAAGACCAACTGACACCACCTTATAAGCTTTTAATTCTCATTCAAGATTCAAAACACAGTTTGAGCTACTTTAATGAATCAAGTGCTAACTGAGTAAGCAAAAACTCGTTCTGAGCTGAACATGCTGGTGACTGTTTAATATTGCCAAGTACTCTAGTTAAGAGGACTTGACGAACAGAAATTAAATTTTTTGCAAGTGTGGCGCTAAAAAATAAGAAATCTGGGAATCTACATAATTGATCGCTTACAAAAAATATTCAAATCTATTACAATTAAATGCGAATAGTAATTAAAAAATACTTAGTTTCGTGACAGTATTTTATGGTTGAATGATCTTAACAAATTTAGATATGGTACAAAGGTTTTTTCTGACCAAAATTAAATTATATACAACACATGTTTATTATTACACAGCTATGATGATTTTTTTATTGAATCGCAAAATTGTATTTTGATTAATTAATAACGATAGAAACCGTTTCCATTTAATAAGCAGCATTAGCTCCGCCCTTCAAGGTGTGTGCCAGACTGAGTATCTCACAGTCGGGCGCTTACATTTTCTCACCAGCAGTTTAACTATATACATGAAAAATGTATAAATAAATTAACAGTAACAGCTTTTATTTATACTCTTCACTTTCCGCTTCCATTGAAATTTGCAAATATTACATAATATATAAAGTGCATGGCAATCTTAGCGAAAACAGTAAATTGTAAATTTTATCTCTAATATATTATAATGACGGTGTTAAATATATGCATTCGAATGTTCTTTGTACACGAGTGCAAGTATTAATTCCAAAAATGTTCAGATGTACAATGTTTAAATAGGCAGGAGCAAAGTCAACAAAGCGCAAACTACAAAAGAAATAAAATATATTGGTAGTAATTGATCATTAGATTATATCGAGTTTCTTACCTAAAACGAAACCAGAAAATACTCCAAAAGTAATTGTGCAATAGGACTCCAGGAGAACTCCTATAATGTTACTCCCAAAAACGCTTCCCGTTCTACCCAGCATCAAGCAGATGCAGACAGCTTTACCCCTCAAATGGGTGGGGACCAGATCTACAACTGCACCGCTCAGCACCGATATGCAAAGGCCGGGCAGTACAAGGTACAAGCAGAAACAGACTACGATGACAATTTCATCCGTTATCCAGATCAATGCTACAGCACAACCAGCTGCTATAGTTAGTCCCCCTGTGATAGAGGCTTTCCGACCGATGCGATTGATGACAAATCCCATCACAATGTAGCCAGCAATAAGGGCTGAGCCATAGGTTATTGTATCTATGTAACTCTTAACGCTTATTTGATCGTTACAAATCTGAGAAGCTTTTGAAAACAATTTAATAACTTGTTCGTATTTGTTCGTATTAACTTGTTCGTATTTTTATACGTTACTTGTTAGGTTAAGGTGCGATTGATCAATGGAGGCATCAATTACCTGACAGACCGTCATAATCTCATCAACTATTGTGGATCCCAATCGATTTAAAATTTCCGGATACCACAAACCCATGCCAGATGAGCTGTCAAAAGAGTAATTATCAGTAAAGTCGGGTGAAAAGTAAATACTGTTTTTACTTACCTAAAGAAAAGGCCACACATAACTGTGCAACTGATACTGAAATTTAATAAATGTGGTTTCTTCAACAACGGAGCAGTATCTTGCCACATTTTCTTCAAAACGATTGACCTAAAGACAAGGAATATAATTGATGATGAGCTGAGAGCTATATTGTAGAACTTACGGTGAATTAGAAACACAAAGTCCGCTTTCCCTTTCGGGGATAATGTCTAGTTTCAGTTTCTCTACTTTCAGTTCCTGGAGCTGCTTTCCGGAGTTCTTCAACGCTATCCAATTGACAGCTTCAAAAGCTTCTTTGGCCTTACCCATCGATATCAGAATTTTGGGACTTTCGGGTAGTTTCAAAAGCAAAAGAGTTCCCAATACACCAGGCAATAAATAAAATACGGTCAACAGGCGCCAAGGACGAAACGCAAAACTTTCCGTGACTTCGAAAACCCAATCCATTTCCATTACGAGCCATGCTACAACTGTTGGTAGGGAAATTTGAATGAAGTAATTAATTTTTACTAACAGTTAAAATATATTACCAGGCACATAAACTGTTGAAATGCCAACAAATAAACTGGCATAGTTTATAACCAAAGGACGATGGCGAGGAGTAAAGAATTCTCCTAGATAAGCATATGTTGTGGACGACGCACCAGCGATGCTGTAAATGGATTTAAAATTCAGGATAAATTATACAAGGTACATACATACATACATGAACAATTTTGATAAAATTGAATTCTAAAATTAAATTTTCAATAACTACCACGACTTACAAGAACCCTACAAAGAAGCGTAGGACGATATAAATCCAGTAATTTGGAACAAATATTGAGATAAGCGAAATTATATTTCCGGAAAATGTTGTGTATATCAATACAGGTCTGCGCCCAATAGAATCGCTGAGGTACCCCCAGAAATATGAAGAACAAAATATTCCTGTCACAACGAAAGAAATAAAAAATAAGACGCAGAGTCTAAATTTTCAGCGATTTTTGAAAAATTGTACTTTTCCTTACTTACCAATAAAACTTGCTGCGCTCATAATGGCCTTATCCATTGAGTTCGTTTCGAAATCACACTGCGATACAATGGTTATATACGACATGCCCATCGTCTCGTTTATGACCATCATCAGCAAAAGTCCTGACGCAAATAGTACAATCCATTGTACTCGACCAAATCCTTTAATAGATATTCAAATTGTTCAAAGGACTTTTAACTTTTTATCTATGCTACCTATAAGCTTCAGTATTTCTTCATATTCATGACCAGCACTCGCAGTTTTATCCGAAGAGTCCGCTGATTTCGATTCAATATCTCGTCGGTCCATTTCGTTATGCTTTTAAGTGGTATTTGCGGAGCCGATTTTCTGTCATTACCAAAGCTGCGTCAAAGTGCGACTGATGAGGCCTGACGTTCGTACTATGTGAAAGTTATACAATTTACTAAAGCTTGTAGAAGTTACAAATGAGGGAGGACGCCCTAGGTGTTAACATTGGAAGATGGTTTATCAGTGCACAATAAAGATAAAATGTCTGGGGATGACATCTGCTTGATTTATCGAGTCATAAGTGACACGCAGCGCTGCTCCCAGTTTCATTTTTCAATTCATTAAACACACAATGCTTGATATACATACATATGTACATACATACACAAGTATATGTTTTGTACACATGAATACACTCCGTTATGTATGTAGGTACTCTTATAGAGATATGAGCATACCTACATTTGCATATGTAAAACCATTTCTCACTACGTTTCTGAGTACTTGCTATATCTACCTTTGGCTCCCATACACAATCAACTCTCATTCAAATGTTATCAATCGCCACTCTCAAATTTTAAATCAATGACTCAGAGCATACACTGTTCGGTTCTTTTGTTCTAAATTTATCGCGACTCTAATTAGTATCAAATTACTAAAGAGGTCATCAACATCCCTAAAAATATAGATAACAATTTACTTATATGGGGTTCTTAGCATCTTCCATACGTTGATGTGAAAATCTGTTGATAAATTACCCAATCTTAACAATTAGTTTCCAATTGCAAGTGATATCATCTGTTCTTGTAAGTGTCATAATACTAACTTCGCTGCAGTCATATTCACTGGCAGTATACTATACAACATTTTTAAAGTGTCTATAACGAAATTACTATCCTTTTTAACTCATATTATTTGAAATTCCATTCAAGTATAGTACTCTAAGATTATTATTATACGCATGATCTTTCTTAGAGTGTGTCTTTATAGCACTATAATTAAATGTGTGAAAACAGACACTTAAGGTTTACGATGCACATAAATTTTAATTACTCGTAAACAAGGTAGGCTTATTGGGACATATTTTTGTTTACAGAATATTCAACCACTATTTCGCTACTGAATAACGTACAAGCGTTATTATGTGTGTACTTATTTTAATCTAAGAGATGGTTACTTCACCTAGTTACTGTCCGGATATTGTTTATAAAAGTGTAAACGGAAATAAAAGTGTTACAATGTTAGTATTTATCTCCTTGTAATGTGCTAACTCATCGTTTAGCAAAGATAACCCAAGAATGATTGGATAGCAAGAAGAGTGGCATGTGTTTTACGTACAATCTATAATAAATGGCAAAATATAAATAAAGTTGCTCTAAAGAAAGTAAAATGCAATGTGAAAATTACTTAATCTTATATATTAGTTGCACTTAAAACAATAAACGATTTGGTAAAACTGGTGTACACATGAGAGATTTATATCTTTACAATTTTGTTTATTAACATATGTAACATATGTACATAAATAAACTTCACTATATGCCGTTGGGTAGTAACATGAATTAACTTCAGACACTATTGGCACTTGAATGATTTGTAATCAAAAGTAAACGTTTTAATTGTGTCTATGCAAATAATAAAGTCTTCTTTTCTACATTAGTGGAGCCAATACAATTGAGAATATTGATTGTAATTCATGAATGGTACCCTAGTTTGGAAAAATATGTCTGCTTTTTATATTATAAATTGCTATCAACATGTTATTAAACATATTGATAATCCACTAAAATAAGAAAATGTTTGACTATTTCAACTGCGACAATTTGTGAAATAATCAAAAACTAAAGAATTTTCATCTCACTTCATTTCAAAAAATGGCGCTTTTCCCGTCTGGTATCTTCCAAACTCTGGTCACATTGTTTGTTGTTAATACCAGCAGAGTATATTTTATTCGAAAAGTATTCACCCTAACACGTAAGGTTTAACTGCTACTTTTCACATATATATGTTGTGATAAGATGTGACATAATTGTCAGTTATAAAATTATTCAATTTTTTAGTTGATACCAGACAGACAATAAGACTACTTCATTATCACCAGCTACATTTTAATATTTTCTTTAAAATAAATAAATGTACAAATAATAATAAAATTTATCTTTTAAATATTTGCTGACGTCGAGTAAAATAGTCCATTTTCAAAAAACAATTTTCGGGCACACTGTTGCCAACCAAAACATTGTAAGAAATTTTTAATTACAAACGGAGGATCTTCCTTATGGCGGATTTTCAAGAACAATTACGACAGTATCGGCAACAGAAGCAGAGGAGGGAAACATTGGAAAAATTTAAAATCAAACTACGCAAATTTTGGATGCTTGGCACTGGTTCAGAGACAAGTCAGGGAAGAGACTACACTTCCATCGACGTCAAAGTAAGATACTATATGCAATCTATCACAACAAACATAGTTGTATGTTTAGCCCTATACAAGCTAATGAAGATTAATTGAATATGAATTATAGGCAGCCAGAAAGTTGAGTGCTGACACATTGTCCATCAGCGAAGACAATGAGGAGTATGTGGCATCCAGCGAAGATGACGAGCTAGCGTCTAAGGGCAACGTCATTGCTGACGTGCGAAAGGAAAGTAAAGGCTTAAAGTACACACTTTGGGGTGTATACTTTCTCTTCTGGGTGACATTGTATGTGATAGCAATTGAACTTAAATTTGGGCTGGTCTTTTTAATGTTCTCCGCACTATTTGGTATTTACTTTAATACCCGAACGGGTCCAAAGAAGTCCAATGAAATAAGCGCATACAGTGTATTCAACAAGAATTGTGAGAGTATAGATGGTACACTTAAGGCAGAACAATTTGAAAATGAAATTCGATATGGTTCTGGCAGTGTGAGATGAGAACATTTTTTACTATTATTTTGCCAATTACATCCCAAGTCTGACTGTGAAAATTTGTTAACTTACCGCAATAATTTACCAAGTACGTTTAATAAAACCGACGTTACTCCGATGGTGTTTCATTTCGAACTCATTAGCCAATATTTCTAATAAATTTGTTCAACCCAAACGTTCTTTAAGTCACAGATCGAGTTTTAAATATTAACAAGGTCGTTTAGTAGATTATATAGAGTCGCCATCTCTCAAAAGCAGTGGCTCATTGCTAATTTAACCAGCTCTTCAATCAATGTTAACGTCCAGCAAAAACTGAGGTGAATGTCTCGGACATGTGATTCAATTTGAGCTTGAAAAGTCCAAAATACCAGAATGCGTTTATTGGTGAAGTTAAACTTAAGCTAAGTTGCTTGAATATTATAGCTTTAAAGCCACAAGAAGGTATTGGAGACCCTATATGTAATAAATTATATTATTAAATAAGCACCATGATTATTCAACAAACTCATTTAAAACATATAAGTTCGAGTTATATGTTAAGAACTAGCTCGCTGTTGATCGTTATTGATCCCAGATGTTTATTCTAGATTTGGGGAATAATTAAATTTGGGAAAACCATAGTTTATGTTCACATATTTTTAATGCAATTTTTCCAATAAACACAAATATAAACAATACATATATATTATGCGATACTATAGAAAATATACATATTCTGTTGATTCCGTCAATATGTTTCAGTAAGTAACAATTATGATTCAAAGAATTAAAGGAACGTAATGTATTAAATAGCAGTATAACGACGATTTCTCATGGATTCTAATTGCATTTCTGAGTAAATAATTGAGAGTGCTCACTAATATGTCGATTGATAGAATTGAATTAATAGACTCATGCTTGTATGTATATGTATATGATGTCTGTATATGCACATATTAACATACACATATTATTGTTTGCGCTAAAATTCGTGATCTTGTTTACATATAAGTATGTAGCTGCTTATACTTATGAGAAAGCAGGCCCTGTTAACTAGTTTATATTTAGGTTACAGTTCTACAGTTGTGTGCAGTCTGCGTAGTAGTATGTACTCATAACGGTATTTATGAATGTTAGTTGCAATCTGAATACATTTCTAGAAGTGATATTCATTAAGATTAGTAAGGCTTCGTCAATAGGTTTATACATTCATATCTAAAATATCAACAGCTTCTTACAATTTCTAACTTTTAGTATAGTTTAGTTCTTAGTTTCTAGTATTACAATATATTCGAACTCAAATCCAAATGTCGACTGTTGCCGCGAGAATTCCCCCGTATCCCCCCATTCCATAATGTATATACTTATATGTACGATTATATATTTAAATACATGAACACATTCAATGTCTTTGCTCCTCAATTCATAACGCAGTTGCTTGCCTAGCCGTTGGGCATAGGTTAGAAAATTATATTCTGGATCGAATTGCAACAATAAGCGGTAATTTGTCCACTCTGAATGCCTCTGATAGGGTTATATGTACAAGTTTTCTAAATTAGTTAATTAACGGGTATAAGGTATGTGGAAACTGTGCAAATAATGGTTTACCTTATGACTAAGCTTTAATAGTTTGATGTGATTATACTCGTGGTTTATTGCGATTGTATAGCTATCATGATTATCGACCTACAAATGAGTTTGTCTTTTTTCTCGACTCCTGTATCGACCTTGAACCCTACCAGACCTCTCGAGGCCTGACCTGAGCATGAGTGGGGTTCACATGTAAAGCTCCTCCTGATGCGTGGGCATGAGTTCTTTCGAGGAATCCGTATGCTAGCACTTCGGCATGAAGGACTTGCGAGAGGGCAGCAGGCACATGATGCTCAGGGCCATGACCATGTGCCAGATGGAATGGACAATGTGATAGTTCTGCTTGGTCTGCAGAAAGGCATAGCACACAAGACCGACCATTACCAGCACCATGCCAAAGGGCATGAAAATGATGAGGTAACGGCGTGCTGGGAACCATTTACGTGTTTTGGCACAACGCAATCCCCAGCTGGTCGAGATGAGGCAGATGCCGGTTAGGGCTGGAGCCAGGAATACCCAGAGGCTCTGCTTGTTAAGCTCCGTGCCAAAGGCCAGCAGGATGGCGCCGAACATGTGCAGCAGCGAAACAAAATGCTGGGGCAGGTGGGCCATGGCTATGAGGGTCACCCAAATGGCCAGAAGGCCGCAGTAGAAATCGCAGAACTGCAGCACACCGATTTTCACCAAACAGAAGCTGTACTCATCCTCGCCCGAGTCGCACGCATGATAGAAGATGGAAAAGAACATGGCAAAGAAGTAGATGACACTTTCGGTGTAGTAACGACGTCTGAACGCCATGTAGATGCTTGGAATGAAGAGCAGATTGCTCAGCGTGAGCAGCAGCAGCGCCACGAGGATGGATATACTAGACGGCACCTGCGAGTCCTCAGTGCAATCCCAGCCACGGTATCCCTTCATGCACACGCATGTGGAAAACACAAAGCCGCCAGACATGTAATGATAGCATCGCCCAAAGCGACCACAACGACCGGCCACACATGGACTCGACGAGATGGAAAAGACCACGGAGGTATTGCAGTTGTCCAGTGCGAAGTGCTGCTCTGTTGCCGCCTTGTGATGGATCTCAAACAGTCGCGTTATCTCCACAAAATCCGGTGTGCATTTAAAGTCCATCATACACTCCTTCACCTTCAGGGTCTCCGTTTCATTCATTCTGCTCAAACAGTCACTCGATCTGACGCATCTCTCGTATGCCCTCGCATTGCCAGCACAGGCACAGGGTGAGCGCATGTCGCGGAGTAGACTGGCGTGGTAGCGCACAAATTCCTTGACACTATCGATGATGGTAACGCGCGCTGTCTCTGCCCCGTGACAGTAGAGGCCCATCGTCACGTACCTGCAATCAAAGTGGAATTGGGGTATCAGCACATAACGAGAGCATATCTAATAGCTAGATAAGGGTAAAAGGGCATTACGATTTAGTGCCAGCCGAAAATGTGTGTGACGGGCAGATGGAGGCATTTCCATCTCCATAAAGTATGTACCATAACATTTATATAAAGCAGTATAACGTGATGAGCTGTTGACCACTAAAATTATATCTCCGGTTTTCGCAACCTGATAAAAGTACTTGAGCAAATAATTGAGATATTGCAACTCTAAATAAAGTGTTAAGATGTTTAAGAAACTAATTTGAAATAGAGAAGCTTTGGCTAAGTTCCCCAAAAATAATAATTAGATTTGTTGTATTATTAAAGAAATACTTGTAAGCAAACATCAATCGGATAAAGAGCATAGTAGTACGATTGCCTAATAACAGTTGTACAATTTGATTGAAGTGAATCAAGCAAGGGTATCTTAGAAATGCAAATATACCAAATAAATATAAATCAATAACAGCAGTGGCGCCATCTTGTGTTCGTTGCTGCATTTGCACTTACCAAAGACCGCTCTCGGGAAAGGGCACATGTATGAGGCCCATGAGATCAGTGCTGTTGATTATGCTGGAGGCGTGCATCAGTCGCTGGCCATAGCGACACTTGTCCGGCCAAGTGGGCACGCCTGGCTCACCCAGATGCATGCAGACAATAATCTGCATGCTTTGATTGACGCGATGTAGCTGATCGTGGGTCAGGATCAATGTCGATTCATCTAAATCGGCGACCAGCTTCTCGGCCAGAATACCACCACGCTCGGATGGTGGCAATGTCGTCGATGGTGGTGCCTTCAAGTCATTGGTGAAGCGCAGTTCATGCTTCATGGACACTGCAAAGGTCAACGTGCCGCCAATGTCGTACACATCGCCCAGTTCAAAGGCAAATCCAGCTGCCGATTGGGCTGTTAAATTGAGCAGAGCAGGAACTGTGCCATTTGCATCGGGCTGCAAGTCAAAGTCGAACATGAAGAATTCCCGGTAGCTCTGCCGCAGCAATGAATAGAAGTCCATGCCACGAAAGCGGTTTGGGCGCCAGGCATTCTCGGCGTCACTGAAATTCACCAGCTGCGATTGTGTCTTGGCATCCACTTGGGGCTCCAGTTGCTGGAAATCGATTTGCAGCAAATACGACACACTGTGCACCTCGGTGCCCTCAATTTCGGTGCGGTTCTGTTGCCGCCACTTCGGCTGGGCTTGTGGCGGTCTTGCCTCGTATCGCTTATTGGCTGCAACGGCATCGCCAGCTGTCGCTTTATTTAGGCCCAGGCCGGACGTCGAGGCTGGCACCAGGCTGGGCCAGAACTCATCTGTGGCGCTAACAAACCTGAGGATAGCATAGTGCCAGGTGCTGGGCTGCACATAAAATTCAATTGAGATCTCTTCCGTCTGATTCGGGCTGATGACCGTGCGGTGAATGTAGTTGTGCTCGTTGCCATTCAACCCGGGCCCGCCATTGAAGCTGGGCGGGAAAGCGTTCGCCTGGATCTGAAAGCTGACGCCTGGACACTGCATACACACTTCGACGAACGAGATGCGAGCGGTGGCCACACCAATGTCGTCCGGCACATAGAACTTGTAAATTATTTCATTGTTTGTGGTGGACTTGGTGTTGCCATTGTTGTCCCTGTCTCTGTGGTTGTCAGATTCTGGCCTCGACCCCATTCGACTGCTCGAGTGTGCGTGCCTTTGTGCATGTGCGTGGCTGTGTGTGTAGTTCTGAACAACGCCGGCATCTTCGTACGATGCGGCATACAGTTGTTGCAGCTCTGCATCTTGTTGCATGGGCTGCTGCAGTGGCAGGCTGTCCTCAAAACTGAGACCGGGGTCCTCGTCGGGGCTCACATTGACTGCAGTCATGTAATGGCTTTTGCCGCTTCTGTTCGCATTGTTTGACTCCTGCTGGCTGGGGACCAGGAAGCTGGTCAGATTGCCGTTATCCACTTGGCCATCGTTAATGATAATCGGATAGAAACGTGACACCGACAGCTCGGCGAGCAACAAGGTGTCGCATGATGCAGCAAGTCCTGCAATAAATCATAGAAGTGAAATGACATACATTCTAAGGGCTGAGATTTGAACATTACCTTGCTGCTCAATGCGATCGTTGTTGGGATCCGTCCAGCTGATGAAGGCGACTGCAAACCAGCTGCCTGTCTGCGGACCCTGTATATCGATTCTCTGCTGTTGCTCATTCGACTGAAACTGCAAGTTGTATATCTTAAATCTGAAAGAAACAAAGATAATTTAACTTAGTAAATGATCTTATCGTGTTTGAACTTCAATGTACCGCGTTTACCTTTGGTCGGAGCTGAGAAAGTTTTTGGGGAAAGTAATATTCTCCGGGTTTATCACAGGAAAACTGTTTGCCTTTAAATGCAGCGTTACGTCCTTAACTTTGCACTTGCTCTCTAAAAAGAAAAGTATACATAAACATCCATCCAATAATAGTGAGTGTCACTTGTTAACTTACGAAATGTACTCTTAGATTCTTCAAAGGCTTTAAAGCTAAAATACGCAGCTCGTGAATCAGGCGGAACTTCAAAGTGAAGTATAGACACATCTTTATAGGAGGTGTACTTGAGAAGTGAATTCGATGGCAGTCGAACTGTTAGTTTGCCGTCATTGTCCATTTGCTCGATTTTCTCCTGCTGTGGCTCGTTCACCAAGTATTCATCTTCAACCGACTGTTGATTAAACTGCATGTTGGCATCAATCTCGCTTAATTTGTGGCTCAGATGTAGAAGCACAATGAGTAGAACTACATTGCACCGGAAACGGTTTGTTCGTGTACGAATCATGATTATTCCTTTGTCAGATGAGTTTCAAGTTATGAACACATTAGCTCTAAAACAATAAGTACAAAATTTGTATTCGACAGTAGTTTTATAAATTGACAGGTGAAAAATAATTATTTTGCTCAGAGCCTACTATACATTAAACAAACATTATATGAAAGAGTATGAGGGAATTTAATCAAAGCACTTTAATAATTCAGAAGCTTGCCATGCTGGAAAATAAATGCGTGTGCACGTACATTAAATTGTTTTTGGAAGCTTTGTCTCATTCTCGGAATTCCCAGAACATTTCTCTTTCTTCAGCCATCACATTCAGCTTGACAAGTCTAATGATGATTCATTAACTGCTTCATTCACTTTACTATAATAAGCAAACTCAAACAAATATTGCAAACAAAATAAAAATTAATAGACACGTTTCAAGCTGCAATCTACGAGGCGTTTGGAGAGAGCTACACTTTCGAACTGAAGGCCTCTACTATTCCAAATTATGCTCCCCTGAACTCAGTGTTATCAGCACTAGTGCAATAAAACGACGATTCTTATCATTATTAACAAACAACTTCGAATGCTCGATTCGAAGATTATTCGACTAGAAAATACTCTGAGGCAAATCAATGTGACTACAAATATTGACTTCAAAGGTTGATTGTTAACAAATTATAAATAATTCTCATGTTTAATGACAGAATTTATTTGTGTTACTTACGTTTATTGACTCTTCAGGAATTTATTTAAAAGGGATTAACATGCTCTGCATATCGTTTAATCATCAGTTTTTTCAAGTGACTAATATAGCCTTCATTGTATCGTATTCATAGCAAATCTGTAAAACCGGAATATACTTGTTAATACACGTAAAGTCCAATGCGTCGTATTGAATATGTGTTTCCATAGTCTTCTTAGTCAAATATTTATTTGAATGTGTGAAACCTTTGTTTCATGTGTGAGCACGACTTGATTGTTTTTGCCTACGTTGTTTATGACCATTTGAAAATCTATTTGAAATAATAAGAAACATTTGTTTTTTTCTTATAAAGTACACTTGAGTAAACTGACTCAGTTGACGTTGCAAAATAAATAAATGAATACCTAGCTATAGCCCTATGAGCAAGCATATACCCGACTCATTGCAGAACTCTATCCAATTTGCTTTATTAAATCTAAGTGCATTACATACACATCTACCATATGCATGTATGATATGTGTACACATCTGCAGAGTAAATACTAATGTATACGATATTACATACGAAGGGCTTTAACACTTAAAGTGGTCAATGTTGAGCATCCGCGGTGACTGAAATGTGTATTAATTCATACTTATGCTTGTTGTGCGAGTACGAGTACGTATGCATTATATGCGGTTTCGAGAGTGCGGATTTAAAGGCAGACTATCACGTCCGTGATTAATTTACATTTGAATTAATTTATATGGCTTTATACTCGTATACATAGCACATGCTTTCATTCGTCAATTGACATGAAAACACTCTCACTATTGTCGGTAATTACTTGTTGTACATCGAGACACTAATGGGCTTGTGCATATGTACTTAAAATCAATACTGCATTGGGTATACAATCAATATTGTCATCACAATCTAGTCCTTAATGTCGCGAGCAGGTGATTGCAAACTGTCAATCCGAGTGCATTCATTTTTATGGCACATTATTAAGAATTGTGACCTGTTGACATCAATTTGTTTATGGAATCATTTTCGATGTAATTATCAAGCGGAAAGGCGTTAACCACAAATCAAAATAAATAAATAGCACCTGGATGCAATAGTACCAGGAGCGTCCACGCTCGCGCCAATCAATTGTTTACCTTACGTCACAACAACACACACTGCACTGACATGACAGTAGTAGCACTCGTAGTGTCGTCGCCTCGTGAAGCACTGTGCGACGGCCTATTTCGTCGGCTGCAGAGCACGCCGGGTGACTAATGTGGTGTCATTGCACAGTGGGACAACCAGGTGTTGCGCTCTGTGAGTAGGGATCAGATATACAAATACGAATATATATATGAATATATGACTATCTAAATAGTATTGAAGTTAATACTAAATCAGTTCATTACTGCCCTAAAGTATTTGATGTGGGATTTGTGCTTCGGCTCCACAGTGACTTGCCGGCACTGTCAACGAGTCAATTGCCCATTCTCATTGCGCTCCTCATTTCGCACAATCGCGACTAGCAGCAAATTTCTTGTAATTCGCGTTGTAGCACAAATAAGATGGGGACGGCAATGTGGGGATTTCGAGAGTATTGCCACAGTACAACTGATTGAGAAAAACTGCCTTGGCGATTTGTTTTGGCTGTTGCGTTGGCAACGCTATCTTCAGTGGCCACTGTGGGGCAATGCATTAGTGCACTCTACAGAAAGCATATGGACATTATTTGAAATCGCACAGCTCATCGGTCATAGAAGTAAAAACTAAACAAGAGCATATACAAAAAAGTAGATGGCAAAATTGATCATATATTTGGTTTATTATACGTATTTAGCACACAGTACATCATCGCAAGCAGCTAGTTTTTTGCAACGATCTGACAGTCAATAAATTGTCTCGCAGCTGAGGTCAGCTCTCCCAATTGATCACGCCTACACCCTTGCACAGCCACCACGTGGTGAGTTGACGGCAGCTCACACATTAAAGAAAACCACACCATGAAATTGCTGTGACTAATATCTGCAGGTGAATTCTGCATACGCACTGTGGGTTAAGCATACGACTACAAAATTTTGAAGAGCATGCACTTTCAGACAGTCGACAAGGACGGGGCTTTTTTAATTGAGCATCTAGTTATTGCAATATGAGAGAACTGCCTCAAATCACTTTGCAGCGTTTTGTGACATTTGAACGAACGTGTATACTCATGTGCACTGGAATGATATATAAATATAGAATAATTTGCAATCAACATTTTTAAACAAATTTACTTTGCAAGCTAATTGACCATTTTAAGAGTTCATTCATTTCTTGCGCTGCATCAGCTGATTTACTCGAAAAAGTCACATGTAAGCTCTTAAAGCATAATCAACGAATGACAACTGATCTGCAAAGAGCGAACGGAAGAGAGGAGCGCAAGAGCGAGACCATAAGCTGGATCTACAGCGTGACGAGAAGTTTGTTGTCTATGCGGTTGAAAACAAGTTTTTTGTATTCCCAGCAAAGCTTCGGCGCTGATCGTGAATCAGTCGTCCAAGCACCGCGCTGCCATTCGCAACGTTCGTTCGTATTACGTACTCGGAGTTCGGTAGAACGCACTTCGTCTGGAACGCACATCGAGAAAGTTTTTTGGATAATACATACCTATAGTATACCAGTTCCTATTGCTTTGTACTGGAATGTATGTATATATATATATGTAGTTGTGTGAATTACATACAGTATAATACAAAATATAATCGAATATTCGAAAACACCAAGATATCTTATATAATGCAAGAGATTTGTTAAAATATGTAAAAACGCAACGCGCAGTGTTTGTGTATGATGTGTGTGTGTGTGCTGTCTCTTTCACTGCAAATCGAAAGGGTGTGGATGTGAATGTGGAAGTGGCTGGAGATGGAGATCTACGCAGTTTGTGAGCGGCATTCAAAATATTTTATTAAATACTCGAATTACACTTGCAGCTCTTGGTGTATGTTAAGTGTAGTGCGTGTGTGTTCGTTTGTGTATGTGATTTAAATGCTGTCCATATGTGGGCGTGACGTCATCGCGAGAAGTTACGATAATTAATGAAGCAAATTGATTATATTTCACGAAGCTAACATAACTTGTGCCATGAAAGTTGGTCTGCAATTAGAAAAGTATTTTCTATACGCGTCGATTGCTGCAAGTTGCGAAACAAGCGAAACTCGGCCTCTCCCTTAAGCCAACGAATTTGATATATCTGTCTCCACAACGAATACTCATTGGGTATGCCCAGCGATTGCGCCATGCAGCCGTATATGACCAAAAGAGAAATCGGCAGACCGCTTTCCGCTTTCCGCTCGCCTCTCACCGTTTACCGCGGCAACGACGACTATTTTCCACAAGCCCAGTTGGACGTGTATGCGTCTCCGACTAGGTACCATCAATGGCTGAACTGGCTTTTCATGCGGCTCCATTCGCTGGACTGGTTGAAGGCTAAACAACGAGCGGCGTCAAGTGCAAATGAAATACTCGAGACGAGGCGAGATTGAATTGAATTCGAATACGCAGCAGACCCACGAGTCCCATAATTCGATGAGTCGCTCTTGCATTCACTGCGTTCATTCGTATTAAGAGTTGCCACTGCAGTTATTCAATAACCATTCAATTTATGGCTTGCGCCTTCTGACCTCCCAAATTGACTTTAATGCCAATGTTGATATGGCCAAACACCTGCCAAATTGAAATTCCCCTTGCCGGTTGCATAAGGCAGTCTCTGGCTGTTGTGCTGTCGCCCTCGCCGACGTTGTCGTTGTTGTTGTTGTTGTTGCTGCTGTTATGTTGCATGACCACGAGTCGCGGTCGGTCGCAGAGCCAAAAGAATAATTGTCGGACTGAGTTAGGGCTGTGCACGGTTCTACAGTTTGCTCCGATTGCGCCGTCTTGTTTCGCTCGCGTTCGAAAAACGACTACGATGCTGTCCATATATGTATCTTTTTAATTAAAATTTCAACTCTGTGCCTGTGTCCTTGGTTTTACTGACAGGCTTGCCGCTTTGGCGGTTGATTACACAATGGATCATCCCCATGGGCGGCATTTCATCTGTAAGCGCAGGCACCCGGGGGCTCCGACATCGAGGAGCATACTTTTCACCTTCCTGGCGGTAACAGCAACAATAGACTTGCTTTTAACACATCAAGGTAAGTTTAAAAATCTTATTTTTAAGTCGCAACTGCAATATTACAGTACACAAGTTCAAATGTTAAGACTACAGCAAAGTGTATTATAATTTGTACACCAAAAGTTCGTTACACTGCACTTGAATGTTCCTCGTCAGGGCGTTGTGTTTTAACTTTAGACGTTGTGAGCAGATTTCGGTTTCCCTCTGTCCGTCTGAAGTTGTGTTTCTATGAAAATTACTTGGTGATCCTTGAAGCTATCTTTATGAAAGTTCTTGTGGATAAGTCTTTTCATTTACAATTTGTGTATCAGTTTTGAGGGGATCGCAGCAGCTTTATACTACAGATACTACCGTAAAAAAAAACTTAAAAGACTTTTACAAATCCCTAGTTCAATTTGAATTTAATTTAAACATAAAAGACATATTATAACAATGAGATGACCTTAGTTTGCGAGGGCGCTTATTCTTATTCTTCCCATCCATGCACAGTGAACTGCTATTGCTTATTCCGCTCGCAATCATTCAAATCAAATGAAAATGTTATTGGTACCTTCGGAACATCTCGCACATACGATTAACCTCAACCGAGAGCAGCACCCAGCAGCCAGCAGCCAGCACCCGGCTGGGTAATCTGATGCACGTAGAAGGACTTAAGTGGCGATTAGCACACACATTTCTATAGAATATGCAATCACGTTGGCATGAAGAAGGGGTTGTTTTCTATGGGCTATTAATGGAATTATGTGCAGCCCTTCGCCTTTGTCCTTATCGTGCAATGAATTGCCATTTGGTAAATTGGCTCAAGGTCCTTGCTGGTTGCGTTGCATTAACTCAAATGCAGGCGAGCTGCTTTTAATGGGACTCAAGGGACAAGTAGAGTACTACAAAACAAAACACAGCTGGTTTGAATACACTACAGTGCATTGCACTCTAACCTGGCACAGTTCATGCACGTCTACTCACAGTTCGAGCTATGACGAAGTCAACATCGGTACTTGTAGTTCGGCTAATGATGACAACTTGTCACGGTCAAGGTAAAACAGAGATTTTGGTTTCATTTGCAACAAATTGGTCGAGTAGCGTCACAGCATCGCCCACCGACTACAAGAGCCGCTGGTGTGGGATTTCAAGAGCAACGCTAATTGCTCCACTCGAATACGCCAGTCTTATGGTCTGTCCCCAAAACGCCCCAACAATATGCCTCAAATACCAATAATTGAACAATTTGCGACACAAAGCAATTCGTTGACCCGGTAGCATTTGCTTAGTTGGGAGCAAACAATGACCGATTGTCGCATTTTTCAAAATGTTGTATATGTATTAATAATGCATTTCACTCAGTTAATTGGCGACAGATTAATCAAGATCGCAATACTCACTGAAAGTCTATTTTGTTATGATTCATCAGTTTTTAATTTGTTTTCCCCAAACAATGTTTGGAGTGCCTGAAAGAGGTCACCATTCAGTTATTTATTTACCCAGTACCGTCTATAAAATCAATGTAGCATCCGCTTATAGTAAATAAATCCGCTTCAATATTCGTGCAAAAAAAAACCCAAACAAACACACAAATGAACTTAGTTGTAGTGTGTGGAAACCGGTTTAAGGTTACAGACCCGGACAAGAGCGCCGCAAAGTTTTGATCACACACTCGAAAATTGCTCTCTCGTAAATTTAAATACACTTTGCTCGCTGCCGGAGAGTTGGCTTGGCAGGCGACGAGCACAACATTGGGAGACCATGGTGGTGTATCTGAAGGTCGTCTGGCAAATGGCTGAGATACAACTGCTGACTGCATAACCGGTTCGATTTACACACGGACAACGTGAACTCTCCACGCACAAGCTTCGTCTGCCAATTGCCAGATACCAGCTGCGAGCTGCCAGTTGCCCGTTGCCAGTTGCAAATAGTATCACGTTTCGCCGACTGAATCCAAAGCGTACTGAAATCAACTACGAAATCTCAGTACTTTGCGGATGGTTAACAACAGACTCTTGTGAATTTGTACGCCATCATTGGGACTAAGCATCTCCAGTGGGTCAGAAAAGGATTTCAATTGCGCACACATTCCACCGCCCAGCCTCAACCCCCAATCTTGAACCCCATCTTTCCATGCCACTTTGGCATTTGCTTCGGGCGTCAACAAGTTGCACGTTGCGCACTTGCTTAAGTCATGTACTTTGTGCAACTAGTGGTCCGCCCCATGAAACTTAAATCAAACTTGCTCGCAAGGCACTTAGTTGTGATAATATTGATAATGCTGAAGTCAGCAGATTGCAACATTGCAGGTTGTATGCGGAAGCACTTTGCAGCGCAGGAAGTCGAGAACAGACTCTTGTTATGCTTTTTGTTTATTCCTGAGACCCGAGTAATGACATTAAAAACCAGTATAATTCACTTAACTGCACTGATAGGCAACAGTTTGCAGTATATGTTTTCAGCTGACCATTAAAATTATATGTCTTGCATGTATTCAGCAAGTGATGCTGTTTCAAAACTTAACCGAATCGTTGTCAGCTAGCAAGGGAATAGGTTTATTACTTTATTTTAAAGCTAGGGGTTTCTTATGGCACTTTAAGTTTTAAATAAATAGTTTTATTGGAATGAAGGGAATACTGTTACATCACTTCAAAATGATGGCTTTTATATGCAACAACTTGGTGCTGTCAATTAAACCCTTTACTAAAAGAAAGGTGTACATACACATTTACATACATCCATATTTGGCCTTTTCTCAGTTTGCTTTTGAACGTTACTTAACTTTGGGCCCTCTGACTCACAACCGAAATGAACCAGCGACACTAAAATGCAAGTTTAAGAGATTGCTTCATGGCAACTTAACAATTTGCAGTCGAACTTGGCAACAGTGAGTTTTTTTCGAATGGCGATTTTCTTACAACAAATGAATTTATTTATTGCATTTTCTTGCTACGTTTTCAACTGTTTTTGCTCACAGAAATTGTTGTTCTCGAGTGCCCCGATAAAAATAACAAAATTAAGAAACCAGAGAAAAAGGGATATATGCAATACCCAATTTGCATGCTCAACAATTGTGTGTCGCTTTAGGGAAGTTGGACTGTGTTGACTTTTAATTTGGGCAAATGTGTATTTCTGCGCTGCCGACGACAAACTTTGCCACTTTGTAGAGCAGTGTACGAGCGCAGATGCATGTTACGTTATTTATGAGGGACTACACTCTTATATTCATACCGTACGAGTATATGCCATACAGACGAGTATTCGCCTTACTCAATCATTATATAATTCGTTATCGATTTGTCTGTATGTCTATCTGTCTGTCTGTATGTAATTGTGAACATGATATGCCAGACACTGCGAGGCTCCTCAAGCTGCACGCTGGAGGCCAAGAGAACACGAGAAAGTGTGCTCGGCAAAATCGAAAGTGTATCGAATGTCAGTCGACAATAAAGTAATGAAGCATCTTTTATATTTATGATTTTAGCCGCTGCACAGCAACAAAATGCGCCGCCAGTTCTGTATGTTCGTGAACGCAACTGGCGCATCTCCGAGGAGGAGAAGGTCAACCAGATCATTGACCGAGTCCGCGCTGAGGATGCCGACGACGATGATCTAATATTCGGCATTGAGCCGCGAACCCTCAATCCAACTGACGCCAATCAACAGAGCCCCAAGCTGCCCTTTCGCATCGACCCGGACACTGGTGTCGTCTACCTTAATGAGAGTCTGGCGGGTCGCGTAAGTGTCTGGCGGGGTTCGATTCATCTTTATGCATAATTGTCTCAAATAATGCGAACTCTACTCAACTTTGCAGGGCGGCGAGAACTTTCTGATTTACATAACTGTCTCGGATGGACGCTACACGGCAAAGAATGAAGTTTTCATCAATATCTTGGGGCGGGGCGAGAGCAGCGGTTACCAGGGCTTCGGGTCCCGGCCGCCGCCCTCCATCTCGAAGGTTGTGCAGAACATTTCACAGTTCCTGCCCGCATTCGATCAACTGCCTGGCGTGCAGTCCATTAGGAATGGTCTGCCCCATCGGAGACCCAGCCTCAATTTGCCGCCTGGCTTTCCATCCAATAATGCTGGTAATTTCGGGCTGCCTTCTTATGCTAATCATTATCCAGCTCCACCACCACCACCACCACAAACGACACCTGACGAGGACCCGCACCAGCAGCAGCAGCAGCAGCCCGAGGCAACTGCGAGCAGCAGCTCAACATCGACAACGCCTCGAAGTCGCACCAAATTGACACCCGTAGCTAATCACACCTCCGGCAACCCGGTGGCGCCTCAGCCAACGACTGCAGCGACTGAGAAAACGGCACAGGAGGAGAAGAGCAGCAACGTGGGCACCATAACGCTGTTCACCATCAAGTCCTCCTCCATCCCCATTATCATCGGAGTTTGCGGACTGCTGGCCGTTGTTGTCATTATTTTCGGCTATCTATTCCGACGTCGCTTGTGCGCCATCAGTAAAACGCTGAAGAAGTCCAAGGAAAAGGAGGAACTGGCCAAGAAGTCCAATCCCAGCCAACTGAGCAACACGCTCACCGACGACAGTCGCAACTCGATGGTGATGCAGCAATGGAACGGACCCGTCGCCTTCGCCAATCGCTATGTGCCCTGGGAGCGAGAACAACAGCTCGCAATGACGGTAAGAACTGCGCCATTCTTTCTGGGGGCTATCCTCGCTGTGACTGGGTAGGTTTAGTACGCCGACTCAAAAATTATATGATTACGCTCAACTGGAGACTCTCAGTTCGCTGATGAGTTGATGAATAGTTGATGCGTCCATTTCACAAGCACTTATGGAGGGCTCCGGCGATAAGCTAGCACAATCATATTGGCAGTACTTCAGGGGATGAATTGTCAGCTGCTCAGGCAAGACATACATACTATATATACGTATATACGTATAGTCGGAGATGGCATCGAAAAGACAGATACCGGGACACAGATTTAAGTATCTGTCTCGATGTGTCTTCCTTGCTGCACGTTGATTTCACTGTCGACCTGTCATCCATTGTCGCCGGATTGACAAGCTAAAGTACGAGTAGCTCGCGGCAATATTCAGCACGTTGCACGTTGCACGTTGCAACGTTGTGCACTGCTCGTCGCCCGTTGCCCGTTGCTCGCTGTTCGTTGTTCGTTGCATGTTGCACATTGATAGGAACATTGAACATTGCACAAGGCAGCTGGCACATGGCAGCTGTGCTCCTCGTGCATCCTACATTGTTATAAATATGCAAATGCACAACTGTAAATTCGCATTCTGTCGTTCTCGATTCAGTATCTCCAGAAGGCAGCACAGTTTCCATCAATTACCAACTGCATTCCGAGATACCAACTGCAGATATTATTTTGGACGGTGCGAAAGTCTTTACCTCATCAATTCGCATATAAGATTAAGATTGATGGCAGTCATCAAGTATGGAAATAGCGTACGCTTCTTAGATAATATTTTCGTTACAGACACATTTATTATTATGGCCACACATCCATCTCTTTGTTAAACGTGCGTAGTGAAATGCAAGTCACACTTTTAAATTGACTTGACACACTTTTGAACTCCAACAAGAGTGGAAATGGCATACCCTTCCTTAATAAAATATTAATACAGGGCAATCTGGCTGATTGGGCAGACTCCCAATATTATTGGGCTGATTATCAATAAATGACAAGAGCAGCAATTGCCGCAACCGCCAAGATAAATCTTTCAATAAACCGAAAGGACTTTTTGCTTAAATAAAATAGAAGTAGAAGTGCAAGTCATGTCGATAAATGTTGGGCAAATTCCCTGGGATCTTTAAAATACACCACCAAATAAATATTTAAAGAATCTGCGAAAGCTTTTCGGTTACCCATTTTAAATATTAAAACAATTCGCTATTAGTTGGGCAATAATTTAAGCATACCGCAGAGTTTTCTGGTAATCAATATCAATAGTGTTCGGGGTACCAAGCGCAAGACAAATTGATAAATAATCGACAAACACTTTTCAATTATATTTCGCCAATGTGACAACCACAATAATGTTTCCAAATAATATTCCCCAAACACATCGTCGACCACGGCAATCGCAATCACAATCGCCAACGTAACCATCAACCATCAACCGTCAACCGATAACCGACCGCCAACGACAATGGCGACCATCCATTGCGATAACGACGCAGTCGACTTCCCAACTATCAACAAGTGCCGCAAATGGCGGCACGGATGCTGCAGTGCCCGCATCCGCCGTGGGAGCTTCGAATCCAAGTGCTCCGCTACCTGTCGGCCGCGCTGCTGCATTGGAGGGCAGTGGTGCAGATGCTAACTCGGATCAATGGGAATTCCCCAGACATCGATTGAAGTTTTTCAACATATTGGGCGAAGGCGCCTTTGGGCAAGTTTGGCGTTGCGAAGCCAGCGACATGGATGGTAAGTCCCCGCCGCACAGATTGTGTGTGTGCGATATGAATGATTCAAGCAGATTATGAATCTCATGAATGGCTTCATGCAATTTGTATTCTTTTCGCTTTTATTTATGTTCGCTAGGTTCGGGCGATGTCGCCACAGTTGCTGTGAAAACGCTGAAGGAGAGCGCAGCTGAAATTGAAAAGAAGGATTTACTTTCCGAACTGGAGGTAAGCATCATGTGTCATCTAAATGCACTTTACATCCGACTACCTTTTACATTTACGTAAAGTTTTGGCAAGTTTTTAGTCCCAAAATCATCCATCTTCCGTCTCAATTATACCTTTTCTTGAAGATCTCTCAACTGATTTCAGTTATCACGAAAATTACGGCGTAAAAAATGCTTAAAACTTAAATTGGTAAAATGGCAAGTGGCTGTTTCATTTTTTATTTTTTTTTTCTTTGCTTGTTTTGTTGTGCACTTTTTGCCTTGCCACTTCTCTTTTGGCTTTTCCTTCCCATACTCTCCATGCCCCTTGATAGTCGATGTCTGACATTCGTTAACTGGGTTACTGAGAGCTTGCCAGCTAAACAGCCAAACAGGCAAACAGCCAAGGAACCAAACATCCAGCTAGCCAGTTGGTGGGGCCTGGCATTTGAGTTTTTCGGTTAGATGGAAAGTTTTTTAAATTGAAAATTAACGATGCTGAAAAGTTTCGCAAGAATTCCTTTCAGTAGCATGCAACTTGTAGACTTTAACACTCCAGCTCCGATGCCAAGAGAGAGTCCTCCAAGGAACAGCTGTCATCATTTTTCGCAACGCAACTGCGTCGAGCGTGTGCGGTTGTTTGGCTTCCATGCTTTAATGCGAATTTAAACCAAGACTTCAATGGCTCGTTTTAAAGCTCGACTCATGCATAATGCATCCGTGTTGGAGCTGGAAGATACCTGGAATACTTGGCACTCGAAAATGATTTGCGAAACAAGTGGAAGTGAATTGACAATTGTTGACCCATTAAAAACCTATTGGACGCTGCTTATTTGCTTACTTGCCGCATTCGAAAGCCAAACAGACATTAATTAAAAAGTTGTTCAACGACATCCGTGTTCCAAGTGCCTCGGGCTAACCGTGGCAGAGGAAAAACAAATGTTTATTTGCCTGCTCGGTTTTTGATCTTAAATTAATTGCGGAAATGCTGGGAAATTGGGAAATGGGCTCGAAATCCAGCCGAAGCAGCCACAGCGAACGCACTTATTCCTGCAGGCAACGCATAAAACATAAAATGTAATCAGCTATATTTCAGATAATAATCGTATAGCATTCAATTTCACAACGATGTATATATTGTAGATGTAATTTCGGGTAAATACCTTGATGCTCGCATCCCATTTGAAATGGTTTATTGTGGCGACATTATTATAAATTTATGCGTTCATCCCGTTTCTGAGCATATTGTGCACGGTGTGTGTTAATGTTTTGTGCGTTTATATAAAGTGGCGAAGTGCAAGAGAGTTGTATTCATTATTATTATTATTATTCCGATTACACTGGGCCTTGGCAATAAATTGAAATTGTGGTCAGCACTGGGAAACCATTGTAATTATCACATGGCACTTTATTGGCGACATATTTTCATAAAATATGATTGCAAACTTCATTATAACAACGCGACCATACACAATTCTCAATTTCACTTGCTGTTGTTCACTTTGATTGTTGTTGTATGTGAAAATGTTGCATATTTTGCTGCGAGAAGACGACTTTCAGTCGTCACACATGACAATGTCAGGCAGCTGAGCAATGAATTTGACGGAGGCAGACAGACAGGCAGACGGACAGACAGATTGGCGAATCGGACTTGCTTCCGCGCTTCCGCTAGCGCATTATAAAATTTGTGTGTGAATCAGCGAAATGCGTAGCATCGAGCCCGACAGCACGATGGAGCGACACTGAATCAACACGGAACGATGTGGACGAAGTGAAGTCCTCGCGCTCTGACGCCTTGACACTAACTGATTCCTGTTGCTGTCCACTGACAACTCGACTGAGTGCCTTTCTGAATGGAGCATCCCATTGCTCTGCTCTCGTTGCATGGACCTGCGCATTGGATGGCATTCGGAATGCTGCTCAGCTGGCCGCAGGCAATGTGGATTACTAGGAGAGTTCTCGTTGTGACTTGGACCAAGTGGTTTTTGTTCGTTATGCTGGGGCTAGATGAGCATGGCGTTATGGCATATGCCTTGACTTAGAGGAGTGTTGAGTTGCCGTTTAAGTTGCGTCCTTCATCATTAAAGCCGCATTTGCTGCTGGCCCGCAGCGTGCAGAGAGCAAACAACAAACAACACGAGCCCAAGCAGAAGCCCAAGGATGTGGTATGGCAAAGCACTACTCTACTATATCATGTTTTGCGGATTACCCCGGCAACAAGAATAATTGCACTTTAATTTTACAACAATGAAAAATTATTAATGGTCCTTGTCTGTGCTCAATTCGGCCTGACTTCAACTTTGCGGTTTGCGGTCGAAGTTCCGCTTTGGGTCTAGCTCATTGTGTCGCCGTCTACCTTCACCTCCTTCCCATTTCCGATTACCGCTTGTCTGTCGTCTGTCCCCCGTCCTCTGTCCCTTGTCCGCTGGCCTATGTCGCCGAGTAGTCCTTTTGACCTTACCCCTGTTGCTCACAAGATGGATGCATCGTTCGCGTGAAGTCGCCAGTCGAGCCAAGAATTATGTGCCAAAAACTTGCAAGTTACCACTTTTAGTTATTTTTATTAGCCAACGTTCGTTTTGCAATTTGCCCGCAAAGGGCAGAGATATGAATATGCGAATATGAATTTGAATCAGAATATCCACATGCTGGATATTCATTCCCATTCTGACCTCAAATTGTTAAGGGCAGCAATCTGTCAGGGTTGCAAAGGGAAAAGGAAGCCAATAAATTCAACTCCAATCTCAATTATTTTCATTTCCCCAATGCAATCGAGTGTTTGCCAACAATTGTATCGATAACTATTTACATTTTGCCAAAGTTTGCAATTTTCGTTAGCGAGTCACATTTATTTCAAAAGTTTCCCCCTGGCAAATAGTCAAGCAAATTGGCAAACAAGTCAAATGTATAAGCTCCAGTTTGGCTTTCACAGTCGTTATCCACTTCACAGAGTGAAACTTTGATTTTCGGAGGCGTATAATATAAATTAGTGGGTTTCTGAGATAATCTCTAAGGCTGTTATTGATACTATTTTGGAATATTAATGCTTTTGCAGGTGATGAAGACTCTGGAGGCCCATGTGAATGTTGTCCGTCTGCTGGGCTGCTGCACGGACAAGGATCCGACTTTTGTTATCCTTGAATATGTGAATCGTGGCAAGCTGCAAACATATTTGCGAAACTCGCGAGCTGAGAGGTAAATCTACTTATCTAACTATGTATCTAATGAAATTATAAAGCCTCTATTAATCTGCAGGCATTATGGAAATACGCATGGCAAATCAAACATTCTTACGTCGGGTGATTTAACATCATTCATGTATCAGGTTGCCAAGGGAATGGATTATCTCACCTCACGCGGGGTAAGCAATAATGACTGCAATATTTAAAGTAGTACATTAATGGAGTTCCTTAATTATTCATTGCAGATAATACATCGGGATCTTGCAGCGCGAAATATTTTAATAACAGACGATCACGTATGCAAGGTGGCTGACTTTGGATTCGCCAGAGATATTATCACTTCAAAAATCTACGAGCGGAAGAGCGAGGGCAAATTGCCAATAAGGTAAGCCATCAAATTTATAGCTTACAACTTGCAAGTGTTTATAAGTTATGCGTGTACATATGTACTTGCCATTCGCTGTTGACGGCAGACTCCATAAAAAATACAAGTGTTCCGAATAGGCTGACAAGCAGCGCATGTCTCTTTGCTACATCAGGCCATTTGGTTGGCAGTTTTATGCCAACTATTATTCTCTTAGCTTTGAAGTTATTTTTATGAAATTTTGAACAGATCACGCTACGTCAGAGCTAGTCAAAGGGCCAGACTCACCAACCTATTCGATTGCAAATCCCCAAACTGCAGTCGGTAGTCAATGTAAATAATATTGCAACTAAAATTGGGTCAATCAGAGCGAAAGCGGCGGTTTAAACTTGCCAGCATAATTCAATTAAGTATTCCAGTACATCAATCATGAGATCATATTTCCATATCAGCATCAGCGTTTGATATCAACTACGCATAGACACAAATACCTGAGCATCTCAGCAGCCCGGTCAATCCTTGTGAAGCTCTGCTGCTTGACGACGCTCCGCTGCCTTTAATTCCTCGGTCCCTCATGTAGGCACACTGCCATAGACGCATCTCAGACACATGCAAACATATTCTTGCCACTACTCACACACACGCGAATCGCCAACTTGCAGCAGCTCAGGCTGCTAGTGCACTGACTGGTTGTATAGGAGGTACGAGGCTACTTATAGTACTCTAACAGAAGCTGCTACAGTTCCATCAGATAATTACAGCAGCATTTTATCAAAAGTATCCACACACACACCCACACATGAACATCTTAAGAGGCAAAGAATCTTAGTGAAACTCTCCTTCCTGAACAGAGCCACTTAGCAGATCCGCCCCCTGTTACTTCTGGCTCCCACCTGTAAATGCACAAATACACATGTACTTCGCCCGCATATGGGTGAAGTTTTGGCGATTACTCACATACACATACACGTATCGATTACCAGATGATTAAGAGCAGCTTACTTTGTCAACGCCTCGCAATTCTGAATATCTGCCTACAATGCCTGCAATAAGAAAGGTAGTTACAACTTCCACATAACAAACTGACTACAGTTTTATGTGCTATAATGCGCAATCCTAAATTCCAAGTAAAATCAAGTTTTACGAAACGGAAGACGAAGCTGCGGGACACACATTACTTGTCATTCAACAGCGACAGTTAAATTTCATAAAATGTGTTCTAAACGTCTGCCACAAAGTTGATGGCGAATATAGCATATTTTTGCCACACAAACGATAAGTCAACAACGAAAATCATTATTAATATTAGAGTTTCAATTACCTTCAGATTTGCCATGAAATATGGCCAACATCATTCTATTCTGGCCTTACAATGAAAATAAAAAAGTCGTAGAAAGTGCAATCAAAAGTTGTGTTATTTTTTAGATGGATGGCGACCGAGTCGCTTTACGACAACATATTTTCCGTCAAATCGGACATCTGGAGCTTCGGCATACTGATGTGGGAAATCGTGACGTTGGGCTCAACGCCCTATCCGGGCATCTCTGCTGCCGATGTTATGCGCAAGGTGTGTAATTAGCTGGTGCCCCCGAGCACGTGCTATATACCTATATATAGTATTAATTGCAACCATCTAAATGTGTGCTACCAATAATTGCAGGTCAGAGACGGGTATCGCCTCGAGAAGCCCGAGCATTGTCGACGGGAGCTGTACAACATAATGTACTACTGCTGGTCGCACGACGTTAATGAGCGACCCACATTCGCCGAAATAATTAAAATGCTCGACAAATTGCTGCACACCGAAATGGACTACATCGAATTGGAGCGTTTCCCCGACCACAACTACTACAACATTGTCAATCTCAGTGGAGAGAAATTGTAAGGCCTGGTCGCATATCGAATGACGCGACGCGACGCGAACACGGATCAATGCACTGCCACATAGAGCTTTATTATTTTGTATATTTTTGTTTGGGAGCGGACAGATCGAGTTCTTCTACTCACCATATGTGTATTAAATGTAAACAAATATTTATACGACCTATTTAATTTAGATGGCTAAGATTGTTAAACAAATAAATATGTTATAAGGACACGAATACTTGTTGATATATTTTGCATTCCAGCAACTACTTTGATATGCGAAAAGTAATCGCATCACAGCACACACAAACACACACACAAGCACACATTTTCTTTATCAACGCGTTGCGAGTAAGAGTAAGGGTGTGGGTGCGGGTGCGGGTGCGGGAGGAGCACATTAAGATTTAAGATTTAAGAGGACAACGAGGGCAAACCCAGACACACTTTCAAGCTGCGAATGCTCGTCTTTTATGTAATACATATTAATATTTATATGTTTAAGGAACAAATGCGGGCAACGATGCTCGATGCTCGATGCTCTCGACACACGCTCTAGCGAAAAAACCATAACAGACTAACAGCACGAGTTCTGCGTTCAGCTTGCCGAGCTTTGCGTTCCTCGTTCATAAAAAAGAGACTACGACGCTGCTGTGTGCGAATGCACGTGGCATTATTGTCTTAGCAACGAGGACAAAAACAATAACAGCATGCTCGGCTCATACCCTAGACCCCAATGCTCATAGCACACTGGCACTCATAGAACACTTGTAGTATATTTTGGTATATTCGGCACGCATCCTTCTCCGAGAGACGTTCCCCACAATAGAGATAGAGATAGCGATAGAGAGAGTGGATGCTGTCTAATGGTCCTCTGTCAGTTGGCTAATAGAGCTATCCAATCAGTTCCAACCCATTTGATTGCATGTACATTTAATATGAATAATGCATGCGTGTTTAATTAGTGCTATAGCTAAACAATTCAATGATTGTGCAATAAAGTCAAGTTGTTGCCATGCATACCCTTTGTGTTTGGCCCCGCTCTCTCTGTCTCTCCCTGAGAGACAACTGTGGCAATTGGACATGCGCACACACTCCACTAGCCAGTGAACTAGAGAACTAATTTCAAGTGTCAAAAGTTGTCCGAATTCACGAGCCCAACACAAAGCAAAACCTTAGGAACTCCGTGTTCTCGTGCTCGAGAGTTGAATTAACCAAAAACCAGATACCGTATTGTCAAGTTTACCGAAATTTCATTGGGGATGCTGCACTACAGCAACCACTGATACAAAGTACGAGGGTAGTTCCAAAACAGCAGGGATTTGCTGCATTTTCTAAAGTAAAAAAAATAAAAAGTTGGGCCAAATTAAGTGGAGTTGTGTTTTGTATCCGGAAAGCAAGATAATATATATGAATTTAAATCTATGAGCTGCGCACTATATTCCTTATCTACCACAGTTTGTAGCAGACACATTCAACACTTTTGGAATTAAAAGAAAAAATAGAGAAGATCAAGTGAGGTTGGAAAGCTACAATGCTTGAATAATAATAAACATTATGGATTTCAAATGCCGTAAATTCGAAATAAATTCGAGTTTTTTTCTTTAAGTTCAATTAAAACATGTGAGCCAAAATATGTTTCTACTTCAAGAATTTGGCACAAGTTAGAAACATCCATAAAGCAAAATACTATCAACACTTAAAATAACGAAAATAGTTTTGGAATTGGCATACGGATGCATCCGAAATCCATAAATGGTAATGGTTAGTCATATATCTGTGTGCACAGAAAATATTGCCGGCAAATCCACTTCCGTTCCATCAGAACGGCGGAAAGCATCGACTTGGCTGCGAGTAAAGTGTAGTCGCGACATTTTAAACGCAAGACAAACAAACAGGCACGCGACGTTGACTGGGCCAAAATGACTAGCATGTTTATCTTTACTCAGTAGTCGTATTTTGGTAGGACGTCATTTCCGTCAATCATCATCATCATCATGCATCGTCCGAATGCAGCCAGTCGTCAGTCGACAGTCGTCTTCTCGGTGAAGTCTCAACAAATAAAGCCATCTAATGGCGTCTGTGCTGAGTGCGAGTCTTATCAATACTTCTCGCCGATCTAAATAGAAGAGTATCGAATTGCTGTCTAAGATCAGATACGAAACAAATAAATATGGAGGCTTGGTCGTGAAGTCAAGAAAGTCTGAAGAGACTGCTGCATATTGTAATTATATTCAAATTATCTAATCGAAAAAGTTAGGAACTCTTAAGCTCGCCATTTGGTTGCCACATCTGGTTGGCTTGGCATTTATCATTAGAGGCGCCGGATAATTATAGACTCGTCGGGTAGAGAGTCGCATTGTCCTGCACCGCAAATCGCATTTACATTGCATTATTTCTATTGCATCAATAAAACGCACTTTCAGGCATAATTAGCGACACATTTGTGCACAGAGACTGGACCGAAAGACTGAGAGCAAGAGATCGGCGCGCTTGATCCCTTTATGGCTGGCGCTAGGATTTATATGCACTTCCTTTCACATTTAAAAAGGCGAGCAGCTACCTGCTGCTCTTGCTGACTGCTGACTGATCTCGCCAGCCTGCGGCCTGCTCGATCCACTTACATTCATGAAACACTCGACCCGAGGCGACACAATTGCATTTTGATTCGGCTCACTCGTGTGCCGTCGGTGTCGCAGTCGCAGTCGTTGGCGCAGTCGCAGCCGATGTCGCGGTCGCGATCACAGTCGCAGGCGCGGCGCAGTCGCAGTCGCGATAGCCGACGACTGGCGGACTAGGCCGAGTGTCTACCTGTGTCTGACTGGAGACCATAAGCGTTAATTTGGCTGCTCGGTTGCCTTTTAATTGCCACTGCTAGCACTAAGTGTTACTAAGAAAAACAAAGCCAGAGTACTCGTATAGCTCGATTAAGATTGCGATTGCGCAGCTCTATCCATCCCGCTCGTTCGTTCCTAGTGTGAAATGTTCGTGTCGTCTGTCTGCGGTGACTGACATGACTCCCAGTTCTACTCAAGGATCTTGCCGGGGTATTTAAGGAGACATCGCGTTCAGGAGTGTGTCATTTCGACGTGAACTGCTCAAGGAACAGCAAGTGTATCTCACGATGGTTGCGAACATCAAACTTTTCGTCATTTTGATGCTGACGGCTCAGCATAGTTGCTTTGGATATTACATTAGGAAGACGGATGAATCGACATCAACAAAGACTTTAGCTGCCAGCAAAAGTCGCAACGATGAATGGGGAGCAATCCAGAATACGCTCGGACTCTCCCAAGAGAAAGGTGTGTTTCCCTCAGTCAATCATCCCAATTGACAGTTTATCTAACTTGCGACTTATTCATCTTATTTCCAGTTGAATTGCTCAAGTCACAAAAGGATCAGCAGGGCACAAAGGAGCTACTGAATCGCTTCATCAAGGAGAATCCCAAGTACCTAAGTGCGACGTCAACAAGCAATAGAAATACAAATGTAAATGCAAATGCTAATGCTAATGCAAACAAACGTCCAAGCCTTCAATTTAAACGACTTCTGCGTGCATTGGCCAGCAACTTGAAGAGCTCAAACCGCATGCTGAAGACGTCCTTCAATTTCGAGCTGGCCGACAGGCCGTTGAAATCACTGAAACGTCCACGCCGCAAGATTGCCGTTAAAATGGTGTCCGACATGTCCTCGGAGCATGTTGACAATCTGATCAAAATGTTCTACGAGAAGCACAACATTCAATCGTCGGACTATTACAATGACAGAATTGCCCAGGACAGTGACGATGAGGGCGATTACAGTGAACAGGACATCATACAACGTACCCCCTCCGATGCAGATCCAGACTCTGACTACGAGTATGATAATCTGTATGACGATGAACGCGATGTCAGTCTCACTGCCAAAATGAACCGCAACCTGGAGTATGGCTCGTTCCAGGATCTCATTCTGCAGGCGAACCGCAACGAATGGGAGCGCGAGCATGAGGAGACCAAGTTGCATAATTCCAGCAATGATCACTTCATTTAAGTGCGATCCAAAGGTCCTGCAATGGGGTGTTCATATGCTGGCATTGAGCCTCAACGCTATTATTTGTTAATATCTATTAATTAATTGCTAATATTCTGGTACTGATATAAGAATTTATATATATTATTGAATATTATATAGTTTATTACAATTTTAAGAATAAGTTTATTAGAAATACAAACAATTTTTTTTAGAAACACATGTCTAATGCTTATTTAACGGTAGGGTTCTGGGTAAGATGTAATGCAGATCATCTAAAAATATTAGTTTTAAATAGTTATTTAACACAATTGTAACAGGTTCAGCTGCTTATTAGTTATTGCTTATAGTCAAGTTGAGTGGATCCTAAGAACAGGTGATGCCTGTGACTTTGTGCAGAAATATACAAATTAATAATTATATTAATCATTATTATAGAAATCAAAGCTATACATAAATAATATAAGTATCTTAAATTGTTCTAATTAAAAATGCTAAAATTTATAGTTTGGAAGGAGTCATGTACATTTATTATCTTAAAAGTTAATAATTTAATGTTATTTATTATGACGCCGCTCGAATTAGTTTCCGATTATAAAGTGAAGGAATTAAGTTCACTTAATCGGTATCCAGGGAACAAAATTCGACGAACAGACGAGTAAGGGCTCTGACAACGCTGCCGCCGATGCTCGAAATTCGAAATTAGCTAACTCTCTGCGGTTCTTGTATTCGCTTGGGGTTACAATAATGCGGTGAACTCAGTTTTTTTTTGCTGTTTATGCATTCCTTGAATGGTGGTGTTATTATAGACGCGAAAGCCACTAAAATACCATCTTGATTGTTGCCTACCACAAAGGCGCACACAATTTGGTTGAAATTTATTGCATACTTTCAGGTGGTGAAATGAAAAGATTTTAAAAACAAAAAACTAGTCCTATTTCGGCATATTCCTTGTTAACTGCCACAGTTACTGCTGCTTTACCAGGCGAACAGAAATGAGCAGAAAGAAACCAGCAAAAAATCACTCCTGTCAATAAAACATTCGCAGCATATGCTATAGGCGCAGACATTTTTGTGTGCGAAAGATTGCATACTTTTCGGCAGCAGAATAAAATTGAAATAAAGGCATAAAATGTATAAATAAAATAAAATAAATGCATATGTTTAAACGTGTTCAGAGTTAGATATCTTTGCAAATAAATTGTATATTTAACAACGTTCCAATTCCAATTTATTTACCGATGGTCTAATTGATCTAAATTAAGCATCCATTATTTTGAAACTTTTTCAGCGCCATCTATAAGTTGAGAACATAAAACGTGAGCTCTAAAACTGTAAGCAATTGCTAGTGGTTTCCTTCTTAGTTCTCAACAGCTTATTTTTCAACCAAACTGGATAAATAATAATACTGCAAACATTGTTGGCAATGGTCAACACTAAAATATTTGTGACAACCAGCTTGTGTCTATGGTTATGCACATTGCGCCCTCTATCCAAAATAATTTGCACTAGAACGTTGGTCACTGTTTCAAAAGCTGTTTGAAATATATTTGCCGTGTATACTTAATAAAATCCAACATCTTTTATATTTCCATTTAAGTGATAGTCGGGTGGATTTAAAATTTTCCTCCCATTAGCTACGTATTAGTTGCCAAATCGAAAGTATTGCACTAAAACTCATTTATTTAAAACACTATTTACCTTGTAACTCACCAACTGCTGTTGCTAAGGCAACCGCGTAAAAAGAAGTAGTTGGGAAAAAACAAAAGAGGAAATAACACCAGCCTCAAAATGCCACCGAAAGTATTATTTCAGAAATATAAAAAGTTCTCGGGGACAGTAGATCCGAATAAACATGCAGCGAAATTAAAGGAAATCGAAGATCGTATGAGTGAAGATGCCGGGTTCTACAATGCGATGGAATATGAATACGAAATGGGAGAAGGCGAAACCGACAACGAGGGCGTGGAAACGGAAATGAGTTTATCCGAAGGAGAGCCTGCTTTGGAAATTGGAAAAATTGACCTTTCGTTTCCCGAGACCACTGAAGAATTCCAGAATAGCCCACAGTGTTATCCCCCTTCGTACTATACGCTGTCCCCAAAGGAGCGTCTACTCCTGCTCTACGCGGAAAACTTTCGTAAGCAGTTTGTGCTCGGTCATCCAAAGCGTCGAGCCATGGTCCTGGCACTGCCCAATGAATGCAATGTACAGGTAAATTGTAGTAATTGAAGCCAAGGCACTTGCGATTTACTGACATTTATTTTGCGTCCGCAGAAGTTTGTTTGCACCACAATAAGACCGACGGCTTTTGCCTATCCCGAGCTCATCTCAAGCGTGGTGGAAATCTCAAAATTTGTTGCCGACTTCGTGCAGTACGAACCAATGGAGGATCCTATTAATTTGGTAAGGACCCCTATATTTTTATCATATTCATACTGCTGCAGCATTGCGAAAAGAACACGATTTAGCCAAGTGTTAAAATGAAAATATGTTATTTTAGCCTCAATATACAAATCATCAACTCTAGTAGTAAATAGTTTAAATTACGTGAAATACTGAAACCTGAAGTAGACTTCTGACCAAGTAGGAATAATCTATAAACCATTTTTACACGATTCAACATACTGTAAATAATATACATGTATTTATGTATGTTGAAAATATATATTATTACTCTTATTTATCGTAAATACTTCGGAAGAATCTCCGACTCAAATTAAGAATCGGGAAATCACATCTATGCTATTTTATTAATATTATTTATAAAGCATCTGTCCTATTGATTTCACTGCTTTTAAGTTGCGCTGTATTAATTTTTCCTCATGCATATTCGTTTTTTTTAGTCGATTTGCTTGACTGATCAGAGCTGGAAGTAGAAAAGAAATTAGTTTTGTTTTATGATAGCAACGAATAGTAACCTTTTGTTTTCCATTTTCTTAAGTATCCATAGGCAAAACTGCAGGTAAATCTAATACAAATTGGAAATTAGAAATCTTATAACTCTGAGTATTCTTTTCCTGTCTATAAGCTAGCAATCATCAGGCTTTTATGCTTGAAAAGTTAAATATTTCAATATGAAATGATTCTAACAAAACTAACTGCATAAATGTGGAATAGATCAGCAAAAGCTGAAATTAAGCTGTTGATTTTTTATCCAATATTTTTCCAATTGTATTCCTTGTGACTAAAGTTTACAGATGAGGTACTATATCCTACTTATGGAAATACTTGCCGACTGCAGCTCGAGATATGCTGGAATATACACAAAAGTAAATAGACGAGTGGTTTCATAAAAATTGTCTAATTCGAATGTTTTATTAAACATGGTTGCAAAATGAATACATCTACAGTTATAAATTCATAAATTCATTTTATTTGAATATTTGATGGATTTCAGATTGGTAAAATTCTTATGAGCACATGTTTCAATATTTGCATGATTAGTTGAATTAATTAATAAAAAGTTGCTAATATCAAATCCGATCAATACGATTGACTCGCTCCAGTTCAATTTTGTTCAGTTTGGTCTGTCGTCTCGTCCGTCTGTTCTTTCAGTTCGTATGTCGATTAGTGTTTTTAATCCTTAGATGTAAGTTCTATAACTAAAAACTTCAAGCATTAACATTTTTCTAGTACGAATAAAAACATGAAACATTTGTTTAATTTGATATCAAGAAATGAGCAAAAGTTCAAATAATGCCACGCGTAATCGAATAATCGAAGAAATGAAATGAATCAATCATTAATCATTTGCGAGTATTTACACTTATTATCCCTTACTTATGCTAAACTATGCCATAGATTGTACGAAAGAAAGAAACAAAAGCACAACGAGACCAAATGCAATTCAATCAGATTGTGAATCAAAAATACTCAGAATGCGCTTAGAGACTATAGTTAAAAACATACAGATACAAATAGGGCTTTACAGATAGATATATTTGGGGAGTTGGAAGAAGTGGGTTACTCAAAGTCATGCTGTACATTCTCGTTCTCGTTCTCATTCTCATTCTCTTCGCCACTGGAACTGGGCTCTTCGTCGGACTGCTGTTGGTACTCGCCCGTGATTTGGCAGTCGTCGGGATCATCTAGATCTCCGTCGTTGTCGTCGAGGTCACAGTGTACAAATTCGTAGGGAGGGAAGATCAGGGAGCTGAGCAGCGTGGCCGACGATTGATAGACGGCTGGCGAGAACGACTCCTCTTGCTGATTCCAACTTCGTCGATCATCAACATCGAGATCGACCTCTATCACCGTTGGCGGCGGCTGCTGCTCCACTCCGTTTGCGTCAATGGTATCCGTGGCTGGCTCCGCAAGCGCCAACTTCGGCTTGTCCTATTTGCGACGACGCGCTTTGTTTCTGCTCGCTGCATCCTCGTGCAAGTTGTCCTCGTGCTCGCCCAGCAGACTCTCGCCCGGCGCTGCCGTTGGCAGGTCGCTGCTGGCCGACTTGATGGCGGCGATGAGGAAGCGCAGCTGCATCAGCTGCACGGCTGTGACGCGTGGGTTGCTGCAGTTTTCCAGCCACTGCAGGAACTTTTCGCCGTGCCTGATGGCCACCACCTCCTCGATGTCCTCGCCGTCCATGTCCATGTACTTGGCACGCTCCTCTTCGTCCGTCTTGTTCGAGTTGTTGTTGTTGTTAGTGTTGTTGTTGCTCGCACTTACATCGTTATTGTTGTGATGCTGCGAGTCGCTATTGAAGCTCAGCTCCGAGTCCAGCTCGGCATTGCGAGTTGGCGTGGCTGCGCTCCCCCCTATCTTGTAGATGATGTTGTTCAGCACACTCTTGCAGTCCTCGCCCACACTGGTCGCATCTCCGCTGCTCGCAGTGGGGTTCGATTGCGTGCTTGGCTGCGGATTCAACTCCGCGCTGGGCGCAGGACTCTGATCGCGACTGGCGCTGGGGGAGACAAGCGAGGGACTGGGCGTGCCAGAGCTGGCCGTCTTCACCGACTTGGCTGACAGATCCTCTGGCTTGCCGACTACCTCGCCCTCGGCCTCCCCATCCAGCTCTGTTTCCGTCTCGGCCCCGGCCTCTGCCTCTGCGTCTGCCTCGGCTTCGATGTCGCCTTCTGCATCGTTCTCGGGGTCGGTGGCCGCGTCGTTGTGCGGCTGCTCGTTGGAGGACAGACTGCGCACCGAGGGCGTGCCCAGCGTTTCCTTGGTGAGCTGCGAGTACAGAATGTTCTCGAACGGCGGCTTGGCTATGTCCTCCAGCTGCGTGGCGTCCACACCACCCCCGGTGCTGCCACCGCCAGCACCGCTGGCAGCCGCTTGTTGCTGCAGGGAGTTCGCCTGGAGAGCTGCAAGCGTGGCCGCGTTTGGGTTGAGCGAGTGCAGGCTGGCGCCGAAGGCTTTGCACCAGTTGTACCAGGCCGTGTTCTTGTCATCCAGGCTGCCCGAGGGCGTCGACGAGGGCGTCAGCGGGGCCGAGGGAATGGGCGGCGTGTTGCCGTACTGATTCAGCTGTTGTGGCGTCGAGGAGCGAATGGGCGGGCTGGTCACGCCCAGGGCCACTGGCGGCGGGTACAGGCTGTTCAGACCGAGCATCGCCTGCTGCGACTTGAGCCAGTAGAGCAGCGGATCGTCGGGTAGCCCCGACAGTGGCGCCACACAGCCGACGAGCGAGGGCGCGAGCGAGGGACTCGGGCTCTTGATGCTGCCGCCCTTGGCGTCGCAGTCTCCGGGCGTCTGGGCGGGCTTCTGCTTCGCCCAGTTCTTCACGGACAGCGCAGGAGCTCTGTCACGCTCTCGATCCCGCTCCCTGTCTCCACTGTCGCTGCGCGGACTCTGCACCTGAGTGGGATTCACCTGCGCCGGCGGCTTTGGCTGGCGCAGTGTGTTGGCAGTGGCTGCGAAACTGTTCAGGCCCGACATGGCCGCCAGGCCCGGGTTGAGCTGGGCCAGCAGATTGAGGTTGGAGGTCAGCTCGTTGAAGCTGATCGCCAGTGGGGACTGCGAGATGCCCGTCAGGCCCGACAGGTGCGTCAGACTCGACAGCGGACTGATGGCGTTGAGCGAGGGATCCGCCTGGCCCGCTCGCGAGATGTCTGCACCGAACACCTTGCTTTTCACTGCCCCATTGAAGCCCACGTACTCCACGGGCAGCCCGTTGTAGTTCATCTCAGCCAAGCTCTTGTTCGCGCTGTAGTCGAGGCCGTTCAACGGCGATCGCTTGAAGGCCAGCTCGTCGAAGTTCATCTTGTTGGAGAAGTTGAGGGGCAGGGAGTTGTTGTCCAAGCGCTGGCGCTTCTCTGGCGGCCCCAGCAGGTGGCCCGCGGCACCAGCGTCCAGCTTGTCGGCCAGCGCGTCGGCGCACATCTTGTCAGCCGCTGACTGGCGGGACATGAAGCGCAGCTTGTCCTCGTTTTTGCACCAGCCGCGCAGCGTCGACTCCGGCACGCCGATGTCGCGGGCCACCGACGCCTTGGACTCGCCATCGTGGATGCGCTGGATGGCGTGGATCTTGTCGCGCGGGGTCAAACTACGCAGAGGGCGCTTGCCCTTGGTGCCCATGCGTATGTTCATGTGGGAATAGCTGGAAATATCCAACTTCAAGCCGTTATCGAACAGTTTGGCGTCTGCAATGGGAGTGCAAGAAACAAACGGGAAGTTAGTGCGGGTTGCAAGGCTGCGCTCGGGTTGCTCGACTATGAGTTACCCATTAGAGTAATGAGTGATACAATAGAATACAAGTGAATATTGAATTAGGAAATTAGTAATAGGGAGTTAATATTCAATACTGAGTAAGACTATTTACGTGCGAGTTTTTATACAATTTGGACTTCTATAAATTAACTATAGATCTACATTATTTATAAATATACAGTTATTAAGATGATGAATACTCTAAAGTTTTGCAAATGGAGAGTGCATATTTTCTAAGCCAAGTTCAATCTGCGTGCCAAAAGAGTGTTGCCGCCCATAAGTATAGCTTCGTATAATCTCTGAGATCTAGGAGACCAATCAGAAGGACAAACACAGGGGAAGACTCCTGGCGCCGACTGTTAGTTATTGGTATATGATTGTATCTTGTAGACATGTAAAGGCTTGCCTGATCCTGCCACGTGTGGCGGGAAACATATCATACCCTGCTAGCCAATGGGTAGTGGGTATTGTAAGGCGCAGGCGGAGCAAAAGTTGAGTCAGAAGACATTGATAAAAAGAGGTTGCCGAAGAGGCCGAAAAGGCCGAAGAGGAGTCGCGACTAATTGCTGTGACACACTTAAGATGCACACGCATCCAGAGCACGCATATAATGAATGAATGCAGTACACCACATAGCCGAAAATAATGCGTTTCCATTCGCCAGCAGCAAATACATGGCTAGTACATGCATCGCATACATATGTACAAGTGTCGAGCGAATGCTCAATGCGCGCGCCATGTACTTGCCACTTGCCACTGGGGTTGCTCTTGCTGCTGTTGCGAAGCAGCGAGCCAAGGGCAGGCGAGAGGGAGAGGCGCACGTTCGCACGAAGCTCCAATAAAATCGCGTCGCGCTTTAAAGTTTTACGGACAGTTCGCGAGGTAGATGTAAATAAACCGCACACACATACAGACGCACGCGCGCACACCAACACACGCAGACACGCGCTCACGCACACGCACACGCCAAAAGATACGCATACAAACGCACGCACGCATACCAAGGCAAGCATCAAAAATTCTCACACCACTGCAAAGTTGGATTTACACGGCGAAATGAGCTGTGGCACGCCCCCATGCCACTAACAACTCGTTGCACGACGAGGACGCCACCGACGACGACGACGACGCGACGAGGTCGTAGGAATGCCAAAAATGAAAAGGCCTGAGCACACACACACACACACACAGATACGCGCATACACACACAAGCACACTCTCACGTACAGGGCAAACGCACACAGAGACAATGGAATATGCTAATTGGTGCGTTGAGTTCGCGCCTGCTCCAAATTGCAGCACACAGACACAGACATAGAGCCGCGAGAATCTACGAATAAGCAACAAGAACAAACCATTCGCCAACGTCACCATCGTCATCGGCAGCATCGCGTCGGCAATGTCACGAGCGAAGAGCCGAGCGCACGATGCCCACGATTTATAACTTGTTTACCTGCCTTCGTGCAAACGGGGCACAACAACAAGAACAAGAACAAGAAGAGCAACAGCGAAAGCAAGAACGGTTGTAGCGACAACACGACAACATCAAGCTTGTCGTGGGAAGCTCTCACTAGTGCTCTGCAGTGGCGAAAAAACATCCCCATGCAAAACACTGACCCCATGCTCAATCATTTGAAGCCTGTTGCGTTGCCCACTCCCAATAGGAATAGCAGCAACAACAAACTGCAGGCAATACAGCAGCAGCAGCAGCAACAACAGCAAACAGCAGCAGGTGCATTGCAAAAATGCCAGGAAGTGGGGAGGGTGAGGAATGGGAAGTGGACAGAGCAAGACATGGCAGGTCTGCTTGCAATATTCAGGCCTTAAGTGGTTATAGGTTAGACTCAAGATGATGGCAGACGGCAGACCGTCGGTATCTTAGGAGCAAAGCGAATGACAATATGCTCCGCCTCCGTCGCCGTCTCAGTTTAGCAAGTGCGAAGCATGCAAAGGAGCTTTGCTGTTGCTGTTTTGCCATTTGAAGGAGCGGGACACGCGATTTTAAAATGAAAAACACGTTTTGCGCATGACTGACACATGATTTCTTTCTTTCGAGCATGCACACACCGACAAAACACGGACACACGCACACAAGCACACACACACACAGCAGACATGCAAAACAAAAGTTTTTGAGCAGTAAGGCGGCACTCGATTCGAGACTTGTGTGCGTGTGTGTGAGAGAGTGTGCAAAGAGCAAAGAGAACTTGGACTTAAGAGCAACGCAGCGAAAGGAGCCAAAGAGTAACAATTAGTTGGTGGTTCACAAGAAGCTGTAGTTATTTTTATAAGTCTTCAGCAGTTCAATAAATGATTAGAAATCGTACAAAAATGCATTACAAGTACATATAAATAAAATTATGAATAGTTAAAAAAGTCTTCTTCAATTTCATTTCGATTGAAAGTCCTTCTACTTGCGTGGCAAGTGAAGCGAATGTTGAGCAAGGACCTTAAATGATTGATAACAAGTTTGAATGGATATAAAGTGTAGTCCTTAAAACAGAAAGCTATTAAAATGTTAAGTATTGTTTAACAGGATTACTGTTATTAGCAAAACCTCTTGTGGCCATTCACGTCTGTGCCCTTAACCTTCAAATTGAACAACCTATATACAATATGTACATATGTACGTAAGTAGATGCTAGCATGAGTGTGCGAGTCGCAGACATTGAAGCTCATAACCAATGGAGTGGCAAATAACTGTGTCGGCTGTAAAGCTGTTCTCCCCCTACTCTCCACCCACGTGCTACCACCAAACACATATCGAATAAAACTTTTACAACTGTATAAAAATTGCAAGGTCTTTTACCATTGAGCAGCTGCCAAGCAGCAGCCATAGTAGCAAAAGCCAAAGCAAAAGAATTTTTACTTTCTCTTTCAAACAGTGTCCGTCCAGTATCTCCCAGTCCCCTTCCCTTCCCTTCCCCCTCATCCCTGTCTATGCCGGGCCATGCCATTAAACTTTTCACGAACCGAACTGGGACAGTGTATGGAAAAAAATCTAGTAACAACAGAAAAAGATGAAAGAAATATATGTGTATAAAAGAATTACAGCAAGTTTGTCCATATGAGTGTGTAAGTGTGTGTGTGTGTGTCTGTGAATGTGTCTGATGCAGCTACTGAACGCCACACTTGCTTACATACAGACATAAACACAAGAGCTCCTTACACGCTCCTTCCTCCCCACCTCATTCATATACACAAACACATACATACATTTGTAATGGCCGGCCGGCTGACTGCTCATTCATATATGTATTTGTGCATGTGTGTGTGTGTGTGCACACACATCTTTTTTTTTACGTCTGCCTTTTAGTTTGTGAGTGTTCAAGTGTGAGTGTGTCGGGCTAAAGCTTGTGATTTTCCTATATACAATTATAATTTTATTGTATTTACTATTTTTATCGTCTCTTTGGCCTCGTATCGAACTCACTCAGACACAGACTCAGACTCGGACTCAGACTGGGATTGCTGGAGGCGGGAGACGGGGAAGGGCAGAGGGATACAGGGACAGGACAGTCTGGTAAATGCAGGTCAACGACAGGAACTACTCGTAGTCAACTAATATCTACAAATGTACGTCTCTATATACGTACATATCTATGTGCAAATGGTGGGAACAATTCCAGTATAGGATATATGTATGAGCTTTTTTTGCGTCAATGTTGTGTGTGTGGTGTATGTTTGGTCTATTTCTTGGGTTAATGCAAAAAAGAATAAAATGACTGAAAGAGTCATAACAAATACAAAAAATAAAAAACAAGGTTTCTATTGTCTGCTGCCAATTGTAACATGTGCGAACTGGAAATGACCAAAGGTCACACCTTCGCACCTGTTGAAAGTCCAATATTACTTTCGAAGCTATGCTATCAATTATTTATAATATTTCGCATTTTACTTTCTAAACAAGTAAAGAAAAAATTCTAAGTATCTACAATCTCGGAGTGATATCGTTCTAACAATTAAGATTTCTAACTAATTTAAAGTGAGGATCATGTAATTTCCGAATATTTGGATAATGATATCGTCCAGGATCTTTCTACTATGCATTGGGACATTATTTTGTAGCAGTTTCTGCCATGCAGGGATACATGGATGGCAAACATTTTAAGATAATTCGATTTCTTCTGAAATATTCTTAAAAGATCGAAGAATTCGAATATGTAAAACTAATATAGCTATGTTATAAAAGTTACGTATACGACTCATTGTATATTATGCGCGAAAAACGAAAGAACCATGCTGTAAAAACAGATTCATATATGATATCGCTTAATATAAATTCAATTAATGAGGCTTGGGTTTGTTATGTAATGACATGCTATACTTTTATACGGTTTCTTTCTTAAGGTATTATCTATTCGAATTATATATTAGAACAATTAAACAATATATTAAAATAATTACAACCAATCTAGCATAAGTAATTTGAATCTGCTTTGATGATAATTTATGGTAAATAAATCCATTTGAAATTAAATAATGAAGTTGAAAAAATTATAATAGATGATGTAATTATGACTAATCTTTATAAATGAATATTATATCTTTATATATGCCTTATAAACTATTTATATATGACATTTTCCGGAAATTTCTACGATTTAATATTTTGGATATTTGTAGCTGCTCGCTTTTTAATTAGATACGGAAGATGCACATGTTGCAACCGATTCAAACTTTGGATGTATGTATGTAATAACACATACGTATGCAAATTAGTGAAACACAGTCTATTTTCAATATATACCGGCACAATAACAAGTATATATTATATGTGTATATTCAAAAATATCATTAATTGCTCTTGTCTAACGTTGTTTGCACAGGTTCAATTCCTCACACCTTTCTTACCTGAACAATCAAGTGTAGTTTCGTCCTACAAACAAATTGATTTAGCACTTGACTTGATAGCCATACTAACCTTTTTTTGGATCCTCCGCGATTAAATTGTTGTGGAATCGTCGCGATTATAATCGACGATTCGATGATTATAAATGTTTTTGTTTGTGTTTTGGGGGTAACACTTCGCCTTTATCTCGATAACTAGTTTAGCATTCACTGTTATTATCCATAAATTGTGTAGTTTTCCAGTTTATTGTTAAATTTGCATAAATAATGTGGTTGCAATCCTTTTAGTTTGTTATTTATCATTTAGATAAAATTGCAGAAAGCACGAAATACGATACACTCCACAGGGATGTTTCTGGCATAAAACTAAAATATTCCTCGAATTATTTTTTGGCACATTTGTCGATTCAATTAGCTGCGAATGTCAAAGGAAATCGCGAAAATCAGCCGCGACAGCGCACACGGTGTTTGAGCGACCGGCTGTCGAAAGGATATGACCGCGTTGCCGTTCACCAATGTCCTGCGAACCTAAACAGCTAGCGTCCGGCGACAAACTACCGCGAGTCAGCGTCAGCGTCGTCAGCGAGCGCAGAAATCGTGAGCGAATTTTGATTTTAGCGCGGCGAATTTCCGCACCACGAACGGTTTCTCCTGAGCGCGCGGTCGCTCCGTGTGTGTGTGTGTATGAGTGCGAGAGTGTGCGTAAGTGAGCGAGCCAACAGATGCACGTGTGTGAGTTTGTTTACACTCGTATGGTCAGTTTTGTTGTCGTTATTCTGTTTCTTTGCGCCTTCGCTTGCACATGTGTGAGTGAGTGTGCGTGTGTGACTGCATAAGCTTGTGCTTGTGTGTTGGTGAGTTTGCCGCTCAGCGCGCTCTCGCTCTCTTCTCTTCTCTTCACGTGCCGTTCCGTTGCCGTTCCCGTTGCCGTTGTCGCTGTTTGCGTATTCGCGGCCTTTTTCGGTGACAGGCAAATGTACAATGATTAATAACGACCAAGACGGCAGCGAAGACGTAGCTCAGTTGCTGTTGCTGTTGCTGTTGCTTTCTCTGTGTGCTCTCGCTGCCTCGCTTATGCTGGCATCGGTCAGCCGCAGCCACAGCACAGCGCAGGCAACACGGCTATGCTACGGCACTGGCCATGCTAAGGGACAAGCCGCCTCGCTTGGACAATAACGACACACACACTCTCACACACACAGGCACAAATACATTCGCACGCAATTCAGACACATAGGCATCGACGACGACGACGACGACGACGCAATGTTCGTGCGGTCGGGCAGTCGGCTCTTGCGAGGCGCACATCCTTCTTGGCCGCAACAGCAACAGCGAGCTGCGAGCAGCGGCAGGCCTACTTTCTTCTGGTCACACTACTTGTATTCAAATCTTGCTCTATGCGGATGTGTGTGCACGCACACACGCATACTTCGCATGTGTGTATACACGTACATTGTATGTACGTAAGTTTTTTGTTTCAGATGGATAGATGGATGGACGAACGGACGGACGGACGGATGGATGGATGGATGGATGGATGGGCTAGCCGTTGGTGGAGTAAATGCGAGCGAAATCGAATGCTGCGTGCACCGTTGGCAAAATGCGAGTTATGTATGTGCCATGTGCGTGTGCGTGTTGTGTGTGTTGTGTGCGTGTGTGAAGTCGAAGTCGTTGGCGTGATGCAGGGTTGGTGGACAGTTGCGACACAATGTCTTAGCCCTTTTTTAGCGTCCTCAATGTGGAGCCGTCGCAGAAGGCAACGACTGCAGATGGCGGATGAGCAGCAGTTGAATGAGGAGGCGGAAGCAGACTTTTAAAAAACACGGGTTCGAAACGATAACGTCATCGACGATGATGACTTCTAGACGCGCTTTATATGCTCATCGATTTAGAATAGTATTCCATCATGTAAGCCCACAATCTTCATACTTTTCCTTCGCTTCATCGATATCTTCTTCTGCTTCTTCGTCTTCACGCGGCTGCTATCGTTGCTCGTGTTATTGGTGTTGGTCCAAGTCAAGTTTGCAGCGCATTGTTGTGATGTTTGCCTTCAGCGGCTGTTTACGATTACTCCTCTCTCTCACTCGTTCTCTCTTTGCTCGCACCGTCTCTCACGCTCACTCTCTCTTCGCAGTTTTGCGAGAGCGCATTTCGCACCGTATCGAAGGGAACTGAGCAGCTGTTCCCATTCGGACAATGACGGTGCTGTTGCTGTTGTGTTTAGCTCCGACCAAACAACCTCACTTCGAACATACGTCCTTCGAGCTGGACTTCTTAACTAACAGGTCCAACATAACCAATGAAAATCCCACGTTTACGTTTCTAAGCTATCATTATAGACCCAGATAATTGTGAATGTGAAGCAAATACGGTGTTAGATAGAGGAATATTTGCATCATTTATAGGAACACTATATTCTTATACCAATTTACAAATTATTTCAGTAAGTATAGTACAAAGGACTCCCGACCTTAAAAATAATATTTATAACAACAAAGTAAGGACATCTTAAAAGATACAATCAGTTCAGTAAACTATTTTCCGTATTCTATCCTTTAAGTCATTTAGTTAGTCTGGATGGACTTTTAAGTCATTTAGTATATGCGGGACTTTATACGATTTGGTAATAAAAAGTAGAAGCAAATCTAAAATATCAAGAGCGTCTTGTTGGTATACAATTCAAGCTAATGGAGAAGAGCAAATGCGTGTGCCAAACTTACGGTTAGATAAGGACTTGTTAGTTGGCAGGACACGATTAGACAGGCATACATGTGCATACAACATATTAATGTCATATAACAATATCAACTGCAGGAGCTGTGTCAGCTTTACTTTCAGATGCAGCCTCCGCATCAGTTTGAGGTCGAGCAACAGCGATTGCCGTTGACCATTATAACCAGGGTAAAGACAACGACAGTGTCAGCGGGCAGTTGTGAGTTGAGTTTCGAGAAAACGCTAAGGATAGCTTTTGAAACTGACAAATACTCGTATGCATATGTATGGAGTAGGACTACACCTAGAGTAGAGCAGGGACATCGGCAAGTGCGAGTCGCCTAGGTATATATATATATAAATATATATAGGACTCTACTAGTCCTGTCCAGTCCACTTGGTAGCCACGGGGGGTCGTAGGTTGATTCGTTCGGTTCATTCGCCGTGTGCACAACACACACACACACGCGTAGAGAAAGGCGGACATTTCAACATCCTTAGCGCAAATTTCGTTGCAGCGCAAAATTTAGAGTTGCTTTATCGCAAGTCACGTATGGATATACATAATACATACATATGTGTATCCTTCAGATTTTCATCGACGATACCGGGCCCGGCCTGTGAATACCAACCAAGCAAGCAAGCGACGTCTGTCCTGCCGTCCCATTCCGTACCGTCCCGTCCCGTCCTGTCCGGCTCGCCGACGATTCGGGCGAGCATCCAAGCGACCATTGTCCACCAAGTCGAAATTTTCCATTTTCGTTGTCGTTGGGTTCGTTTTTGGTTGGTGTCGTACTTTCTCTAATATCTCCAGCTCCTTGCCAGCTGCTTCAGTGAATGCCCATCGTCTGTGGGTCCCATCCAGCAGCGGCCGATTTGTCGTCCAGCATCGCCCTTTCCCACTCCGTCGTCTCGCCGAACTCCTTCTCCTTGCTCTCCTTGCCCCTTGCCACTTGTCCTCCCAGCAACGCCTTCTGTCAAATGGCTTGGTGTTAGTGCGTGTGTGCGCACAATTACGAATTCGTCGTCGTCGCCGCCGCCGTCGTTGTCGTCGACGTTGTCGTTGTCCTGAACTAAACTCGATTCGCTTTCACCCATACTTGTCGGCCGCCTCGCTGTCACCGTTGCCCAGCATTCTCATCATCATCATCCTCCTCCCCGGTCCACCACCACCACCTCCACCCCCAGCCGTGGTCCCATGGCCCGTGGTCCGTGGTCCCTGGTCCTCCACCAGCTGCCAACTTCCGCACACACTCACACCTTGTTGTTGCTGCTGTTGTTGCTGCTGCTGCGTCGGCGAAGGAAAATTTCGCGTGAATTGAAAGATGAAGGCACATGGGGCAGGACACTGGTCACCAAACGAGCATGTGTGTGTGTGTGTGTGTGTGTGTGTATCTAAGCGTGTGTGTATATTATGTACACACACACGCACACATCCATCTATCCACCCACCGTCAGTGTGTGGGGAGAGTTGGGGAGACTCCACATCTTCTCGCATTGTCTTCACATAACAGTTTTAAAAACAAAATTTGCAGTTTGCCTGCTAAAAAGCTGGCTTTTATACCTACCGAAGAACATATACATATACGACGTATATATATTCGCAATGTGTGTGCGTGTGTGTGGCACATACGACGAAGAAATACAAAAGCAGCGTTGTGTTTGGCTATATGTCTTATACGCATGTCTGACCGTTTGCCGTGTTTCCCTTTCGAACAGGTTTTGTCATCGTTTCTTTGGCCAAATCTATGCAGATGAATGCATTTGTCTGAGTACACTCACATTCGCATTCGCATTCGCACTCGCACTTGCAATCGCTCTTGCAATCGCTCTTGCAATCGCCGTCGTCGTACTCAAAGTGTGTGCGATTAGAGCTGCTTAAGACCGATCGTTGCTTGAACTTGTCGCCTCCTTCGGCTTAGCCTTTACACTGCCAGAAAAATGATCAAGGAATTTTACTTCTAAGAATTGCAATTAGAATATTTGAGTTCCAAACTTTAACTAAACAATTGAAAATACTAAAATCCAAAAATGTTGAACAATTATTTTTTACATCGAAAGGGAAATAAAATATATGTCATTGTATTTTATAATTTGCAATTTTTTAAGATTGTTTTTGTTTATAAATTTGTGTAATAAGTATGTGCATTGTTTCTCTCAGTGTAGCTTCTGCAGCGTTTCGTACTAAAGAAATAATTTAATCCCTTCTACGCAGATCCGGAGTGGGCTTCTTAGTCTCTTCTTAGTCTTAGTCGGAACTCAGGTCGGAGGCTACCTGCTAAGCACCCAACACTACACTATTCTGCATATACTCTAACCCGAAAACGCATGCTGTCCTCCTTCCACAAGACGTCATCTCTCTCGTACTCGCAGTGGCTCTCGGATGTGTTCTGTGTCCGGCTTGCTTGGTCTTGGTATAAGCTAAGGCGATTTGAGCAGACGTAAACCGCAGCAGCAGGAGCACCAACAACAATAACAACAGCAGCAGCTCTCGCAAGTTGTTATATTCAGTTGGAGAGTTCGTCCTGCTCCTCGTCGTGAATCCTTTTCCTTGCGTTCCATTTTATTCCATGCTGTGCGCTGGCTCTGCTCATTGCCGTTGCCGTTGCTGTTGCTGTTGCTATGATTTGCATATCGTAGTTGCTAGCTTGCTTTGTTTTAATGCGTCTGCCGTTGCCGTTGCCTTTGCCTCTACCTCTCGCTCTCTCTCGCTCGAGGAGACTCTCGGACTCGGACTCAGCGTCAGCCTCAGCCTCAGCTTCAGCGAGTGCCTTTGCCTTTGCCACCTCAGATGCCACCACCATTGCCGAGGCTTGCCGATGTCCGAGCTCTTTTGTCAGCTACCGTTACCTGAATCCGCATGTGCGCCTCTGCCTCTGTCTCTGTGTGCGTAGTCGTGTGTGTTTGTATGTGTGTGTGTGTGTTGCCTATGTCAGACTGCCCAGGATGCCGCGTAAGAAGAAGGCAAACGTTGCTGGCCGAGGCTGGCATTTGTCCTTCCAATCTAAGCTAAATGTGCTGCCCACCATCCACTTTCCACTGCCACTTGCCACTTGCCACTTCCCACTGTTGTCGTTGCCATCGCTGCTGCTGCTGCTGATGCTGCTGCAGTCGAGGAGGAAAACAGAGAATTTGAAACAATTGAGGCGCCAACGGAGGGACGCGTCATGGCAGACGCAGCAATTTCGACCACCAACTACTGACCACTGACCGACTCGGACTGCATCTACACCGTGCTTACGCTTAGCACAGCTCCTGCTCCTGCTCCCGCCAGACAGAGACGGCAGCAGCGAGCGAGACGGCGCGCCAGCGAGCGAACGAGTGAGCGAGCAAGTTGCTCTGCGATGCCGCCGGATGTGCGACAGGGACAGGCGCTGACTTTGGCAAAAGCTCTTAGCAACGTGCGGCCGAATCCTTCTCAAAATTAAACTATATGCAGCAAGGAAAGACATGCACACACTGCTGCCACTTCGTCCGAAAACCATTCACCATTCTGAGTCTCGAGCCACATGCAAATAACGCAGACACATGCAGTTTTTCTTGTATCCTTTGCTCTGCCTTTGACCCCCACTGACCGACCCACTGTGCCAGCTCCTGCTTCTTATGTATTCGAGCTCGAGCTTTGTTAAGATATTCTTTGCCTCTAAGATGGACGACGCTTGATACGAGCCCGAGCTGCAGCTAGGCGTTAGATGCTTCTCCTCGCACACATAGATATATGCCAGCGTGCGCACACACACGCACACTCACACACACACACACACATGCAAGTTCAATCAGCTGCTAATTGCACTACGTCCAAAATAGTACATAACCTGGTAGGATGAGTGAGTTGGCAGCAAAACTGCAACAGCAACAGCAACTGCAATATGTGAATACTCCTGCCAGGACTCGCACTTGGCAACTGAGATACTCATCGTTGGTTGGACATAGTCGCATCCAGCGCCGAGTGTTTGCATAACTTTGTAGCCTTATCCAGATCCAATACTAATCCATTAGCTCTTTGCTCAAGGAATATCGCATATAAGAATTAGATGTAATAGCTCCAAACTAAATATTTATTAAGCCGTTTACTCGTTGCACGTTGCGATGGATTCCTAATTGCAGCTAAACTCGACATGCGATTGTTTATACCAAAACTTATAGTGAAAGTCAATTCTTAAAAGATTAATACACACTGGGTGTGAAATACGTATATATATTTTTATAATTTAATTTTCATATTTTGCAAATCATTGAGGGATGCGTTAATCACAATTGGAATCTAGTCACAAGCTTTTAGGGAAGTGATGGCTATTATTTGATTTACATATAATAACAATTTTTTCATATTGCATATTGAGTTTGTACCTGCATCATAGCTTATTAGCATCGGTTGTTTGAAAGCTTAGTATATAATATACACCGTCAAACCATATTTAGGTTGACCACTTAGTATTTAGTTGTCAATTGAGAATAGTATAAATATTTTGTTATTTTTTCGACGAAAAGATTGGTGTTCTCAGCTCGAGTTTCTTTATAAAGTCGTTTAAGAAACCAAAACCAAACCAAAATCCGTAACCGCGCCAGCCTCAATGTATCGATGTTTTCGATATTCATTCGTTTTCACACCACCCAATTTCTGAGGCCGTCGAGAACAGAGGGAGTGGAGAGGAGAGGGACTCGGATTGGGATTTGCGAAACGCGATGACGCTGCATCATTGGGATTGTTGCCTTAGCTGGAAATTGCCGACAAGTCGAGGCTGAAGAGTACTACAGCCAGACAAGTAAAAATTTGCCTTTGTATTGGCTCGGCACAGACAGAGAAAGAGAGCAAGAGAGAGAGAGAGAGAGCTGCATAGATTTTGAAAGGGTTTTTTCTTGAGTCTATTCTTGGCGTTGTTGCTCTTATTGTAATTGTTGTTGGTGTTGTTTCATTATCGATACTGCACTGCACTGCAGGTAGAGCAAAGTTGGCGACACGGCAAACACTGCAGAGCGGAAGAGCGCGGCGCTGGATCAAGGGTCAGGAGAGTGGGGAGGCGGAGGGAAGAGGTGCTCGAGTGTCATGTCCTTTGCAGTCCTTTGCACTTGTCGACAATGAAATACAAGGAAATATTGCGGCAGCGATGTAAAACACAAAAACGCGATTTGGCGCGCATTTACAGCACAGCGAGCGATGTGTGAAGGTGGAGAAGGCGAAGGACTCGAAGGACTAAAGTGCCAGTGTGTGTGCCAGTTCCACAAGTGCTGTGTCGCAAAGGGGGATTGGAAGGGTTAGGGGATATGGCATTTGACAGCGAGGCAAATCAATAATTAATTATGAATTATATTTATCTGGCAAATCAATAAGATTAACAATAGAAACACACATCAAATTCTCAGCCTCTCCTCGCTGTTCGCCGATGCCGAGTATATCTCGGAGAGCACACAGGTCGGATTGAGAAAGGAGGGTCACTCGTGAAGTGAAACGCAATACTAAATTGCTGAGGACAACGATGCGTCCTTCGCAGCGAAGGGGGCAACGCGCTGTCGATTCCGGTTGAACGCACACAATCGCGAAATTTCATCGAAATAGAAAGCAGCAGCAGAAGATGTAGAAGGGGCAGGGGCAGGGGCAGCATGTCGCGCGGTCAGCATTGCCGTGGCCAGAGCCACGAGAATTGCCACAGCCAGCGTCGTCGTCTGCGACAAACAGAGGACAGACAGACTGACGGAGAGCAGGCGGGTAAGACAAGGCAGAGAGATTCAAGGCAGAGCGTGCAGCAGAAGGAGCAAGGAGCGTCGTTCCCTGGCATCAATCAGAGCACAACCCCGCGCCAATTCAGCTAAAATCCGCAGTCGCCACCCTGCGGCAAAGCAATAGCGACGTTGACGTCGAGTCGAGTCGCGTCGCGTCGCGCCGCGTCGCAGCAACAGCCACAGCCGCAGCCAAGCATCACACATCCTCGAAAGTGCCCCGTTCCATGCGTTGTCCATTTGTCGTACGCCCTGCGTCCTTTGCCGCCCTTCGTCGTTTGCGCCTCGCATAGGCAGCATCGCGACTTTCAGCGTATGTAGAACTGACACTGACTGACGGACCGTAGAAAACGTTGCGGATACGACTGCCACACACACTTAAGCACACACACTCACACACATGCATGCATGCATGCATGTATGCAGATGTAGACGTGAATGCGAATGTGGCCCTGGCTGTGGATGTACATGTGAATGTACATCCATGTGCATATGCAATGAAGGCAGCAGCGCACCTCATACAAGCCGAACAATAGAGAGCAGTCCACTTGAGATCAGAGCAAGTGGCAGACGGCGGTGGTTCAGACCCGGAGACCAGACCCTCAGCCCTCAATCTATCGCCAGAGCGCAGACCAGTTGGTCCAAGCCAAACGAAGCCAAGTCAAGCCACGCCACGCCACGCCGCGCCATGCCCGGCGAGAGTGCCGCAATTTTGCGTCAAAACCCCCGTCCAGAAGCCTCCCGATTGCCCCCTTTGGCCATCGCTTTGCCCTGCGTCATATTGGCACAAAGAAAGACCTCTCGCTGACTCGCCGATTCACAACTGGCAACTGGCAGCGACTCCTTCGGCCTCACAGCCATATAAAAAACTTAGCCATTGGTTGGAAGGCGACTCACTGTCCGCAAGCTCCAGTTCTGGGTCTGGTGCTGGTCCTGGCTCAGGTCCTGTTTCTCTGTTTCTGTTCCTGTCCGTGTATGTGTTCGAGTTGCGCCTGTGGCACTGTGGCTCCTCTGCCTTGCCATGTCCAGTCGGCGCGGATAAAACACATCGCTCGCACTCAAAGTAAACTAGTCGCCGACTCCGTTGGCCAATCCTCACGCCCTCGCGTCGCCTCGCCTCGCCTCGCCTCGCTTCGTGTGTGTTGCTTTGAATAAACACTCGACGACTTTGCGACCGCATCAGAGTCCTCATCATCGGCGCTCGCCAGCGCAGGCAAAAATTCTTAGCGGACTTGCGAAATATCCTAATAATGCTCGACATACCCAAAGTCTAGACTACACTAGGTTTTATATGATGGCTTTAGGAACATAATTACTCGTCACACATAAGTCTAGACTAGACTTCTTCTTTAAAATCAAAAGTGGAAGCGAAACATATTAAAACTAAAAAGTATTGAAGGAATTTACCTCTATTTGTATTAAATAACAGCATTTACACTTCCATGATTTATATTGGTATATAAGTAACGTTATTTCTAGTAAATAGTTAATATTGTAAGCTGTGTTTATCGAAGTGCCAGTTTTGGATTCGCCGAGTTGTTTCTTGCTTGATTAGCCTACTCATCTCGCTGCATTCGTGACAATTTTTGAAGCAGAACCACCCCTACTCGCACCCCTACTCCCAACACCATCTCCCTCACCATAACCACCACCGCCATCGGCATCAGCATCAGCATCAGCAACAGCATCAGTCGACGGCACCCCCCACTGCTACTTCCCTTGCATGGGTCAGAACATCATATGTGAGATCCCTTTACGTCGCGACATTTCCGTGCCGTCGCGAATGAGGCACATTCCGTGCACGTCTCCTTTTCAACCCCCTTGTCCCTTGAAGGAGGCCATCAACCGTCGAACGCGCATCGAGGCTGTCCTGCGTCGCGAATGTGGACGCGGAAGCTGAAGGTGACGCGATGGCAATGACGATGGTGATGGTGATGGCGAGGGCAGGAGGAGGACTGGCAGCAATGTTCAAATGCGCGAGTGCCATCAATATGAGCCATACGTGTGTCCTTATTTTAAAGGATATTTCACTCTGGGCTAGCTAGCTAGCTCAACCCCAACCCCTTTCACGTCTGTCTCGCGCATGTTGCGCTTGCCATCTACTTCTCAGAGGGAATTAGTGTGCTTCACATTAGTAGCGTAATATAATCGCGCATGATGGAGTCGACTAACGCGGCGTAACGTGACGAATATGTTTGATTGCTTGATGGAACACCCAACTTCATTTACCCATTTGCAACTAGAAGATACTCTGTATGAGTCTGAAAGCTATTTGCTATTCTTAGCTGGGCATGTCCCAAGTTCGAATAAACAATAGTCTTAGGGATTATCGCGCTCTTCTGGACATCGTGAAAACGCTGTGTTTACGATTACAATATTCCTGAAATAGGAATTTGAACACTGATTTTCGGTAGAACACTTTTCCTTTATCCTTCTCTGTCTGTATCAACGGGACTGACTTTAGATACAATCTGTGTATTCTTTTGATTCGAGACCTTTGCAGTAAGCTGCAGTTCATTTGAAATACGAAGCAAAACTACTAACGTCTTTATCTTTTGGCGACGCTTTGATGGGCCTGGCGAGAACGATGTGCATATAATAAGGGGACCCATGCTGGCGGATTTAGACACATGCCCACTAAATATATATGTCATTATTAAGAAAGACGCGCACGAAAGGTCGGCTGAAGGCTTGGGCTTTGGGGTCTGGGGTCTGGGGCCTGGGACTTGGGTGTGGATTTGGGTTTATGTCCGTTGTTGGTGACTATGTATCATCATTGCCCGTGATTACGGCGGCGGTTCAGCGCGTATTGCTCGTCGAGATGGCTAGTGTTTATGCCGTGCATCCTTTTGTCCCGAGGACAATAACACTTCCGTGCAGACCATTATCATAAAGGGGTTAAGTCGCTGATTTTCATCGTGTGCGAGTGTTGTGTGCTCATTTAAGAACCATGGCTCGGCTGGGCTGCGCTGGAAGCGGAGAAGGAGGGGGAAGACGCGGTCGCAACAACACTCCCGCAAGTGCTTGAGGATTCGCGCTGAATTTCACCGCTTTGTTTCTATGCGCTCTTCACAAAGATGGCAGCGGCTCATTATGCGCCCCGATAAGCGATGTGCCTCCCACGTGAGTCCTTCGCCTCGGGTTACTAGCATACGGGTGCTCAGCTCACATGAGCGCTATCGCTGACTGTGTGGATGTGGATGTGTGCTCGTCTTGAGGGGCAGACAGCAAGTAGCAGGCGGCGGTTGACGCCAGTCGCGTAGCCTCCTTATGGCACTCGTATCTCCTCGTTCAGCGACTGTCAAACGCGGCCACTGAAATTTTGTCGCGTCAGTCTTTGTTGCCGCCGAGTATTTGCCACCCTTTTTGCCAATGTTTTCTTATGTTTTGTTGTTTTTTTTTTGTTGTGCGCTGTTCTCTCTGCTTTTGGTGCACAATTTTTGCATTTTGTTGTCGGGTTGCTCAGATGGACATTGCCATTTCTGTAATTTGAGCAGTGTCCCCCTCCTGGTTAAGTAACCAGGCAGCGCAGCACAGCGGCAGCAGCAGAGGCAGGCGCCTGTTCCACGATGCTTTCGTGTGTGTTTCGTTCCTTTGTTTTTGTCATGTTCCTTCCACCATTCACGGCGATTCAGCATTGTTGCCAATGCGAATACTCGGCACTCGCACTCGCACTCGCCGCGTACAAGCCTTGATCCTAATTTAACACGTTCGAATAACCTTGAAGCGTTTCTTATTTCGCGCCACCGCCAACGGTGCCCGACGCGACATCAGCGGGTAAACAACAAACAGCCCAGCCACATATACTTAGCGCGAACAAGACAGGGAGAGCGAGACAGGGAGGTGGGGGGAGAGCTCACTCCGTGCTGCGGATTCAATTAGACGCTGTCGACGACTTGGCTGCCAGGGAATGGTTTTGACCTCGAATGCCGCGGTGTCTCACTCGCACCCCTCGCCGCCGCGCCCTGCCATGCGTCTCTCTTCCCCCCATCACGCACGCTAACACTGCTGCTCCGCTGTGATGACTTTGTACTGCCACGAACGCCTCATTGTGATTCTTATGGCTTCACGGGGATTTTGCATTTCAATAAACTTTCCGAAACGACGCCACACAACGGGGCGCGTTCACAAGGTTTGCGCAGAATGCTATAAAACCTCGATACTCAAATCACGTGAAACATATATAGTAATTGTTCTGCTGGGCAGGCAACAAATTAGGCGGACATACGAGATCTTGTACCATTACTTGATTCAATGTCCGCACATAGAAGCTTGAAAAAATACATAAAAAGATGAGAAACGCAAGAAATTCGAAACAACGAATAAGACCAGTGTAAACAATAAAAATGCATTAATCTACTATCGGAACGCTATCTACTTAAAATTATTAAAAACACATGGAGTTTGAAAACATTCCTTAAACAGTCACAAAATTTGTACTTGATGACAATAACGCATAAGAAGCGTAAAGAACTCTGATTACTGATATTGCGAAATTCATGATTTATTAACTTTGGCAATAACTGATCATCGATGTTCAATAGATCGATAATGTACTGCAATATAATGACCTCAAGGTCACCGGGCAATCTACGTTTGTCAGGACTATATGACTACGACATGCCGCCCACTTGGCAAGCCCAAGAAGTACAAAGAGACGTCAATGAATATGCTCTTAGGTACCTGGCCAGACCCTCCAGTAATGGAAGGACACGCAAGTGATGCTGTTGGCTATTTCGTTACGCTTTGCCACGGCGCAATGTATGAGTGTGTGTGAGGGTGTACCGAGATATTTTTCTGGCAAATCGCTGGATAGTGTCGTTTGTTGGCCCGTGTTATAAGGGAATTGTGATGAATGGGACACGGATAGACGGAGACAGGGCAAAGATACATGCGATGCAGCTGCGCAGGTAAATAGTCAGGTCGGAGATAAGAAAACATAGGGCGGATTAAGGATGGGTGCGATTTACAACCTTGTCGCAGCTTGAGACTGTAACAAACTGACACGGCGCGTCCTCCATAAAACACACACCGCAGGACATCCGCCAGTGCCAACTAATTTGTAGAAATCATCTACATATTGCGTACGCTGTAATATCAGCTCCGTTTAACTACAAACTAAAACTAGATATCGTCTATATAAATTTCGAATAAATCTGCAGATCTGCAGAGTAGGTTATGTTCAAAGGCAATTCTAAATTGCAGCGAAATTCTTATAGAACAGCCACTGCATTTGACTGCGCGCCAAATGAAAATGAGTTCCTTTTCTCACTTCCTGCTGTGCCCGCAATTTCTGACAACCTTTTGCCAAGGTTCAAACTTCCTTAGGTAGTAGTAATAGGTGTCCTTTCAGTCCCATGCTGCGCAACAACTGAGGCGACAATTCTTGGAATGAAACGTCTCATTCGCTTTAGTATTTCACCTAATCTCTTGCTTAAAATATTTAAATATATTTACTATATAATCAGTAACTATATAATCAGTAACTACCTACCTATAGATATTAAGAATTCAAAATTAAATTAAATAAGAATACTAGTGTAAGATTTAAATAAAAACAATTAGTAATATAATAAAGCCAAAAGACAAATAATTATCATATATTTAAATATACTAAAGACATTTACTATTTCATCAAGAACGAAATAAATAGATAGAAAATAATAATAAAATATATACCAATAACATATAACAAATATTAGTACTAAGTAAATAAAATAAATCCAAAAGAAATACAGAAAAATATAGATATTATTCAGATATTATTTTTGTTAACTTACGTTTAAATATATTTACTATATAATCAGTAACTTATTTATTATTAACTACCTATAGTGATAAAGAAATAAGAATTCAAGTGAATGAGGCTAGTAATGATAGGAATATAATAAAACCAAAAGTCATACAGAATAATTAAATTTAAAATTAAATTTCTTGACCTTGACCGTCACAGTTTTGAAATTAAATTACATTGACTTGTATACTAATGAAACAAAATAAATATTAGAGTAAGAGAATAAAATAAATTCTAAAAGAAATACAGAAATATATATTTATAGTTTGCAATTTTGCAGATATTATTAATATTGTTAACTCTAACGCAAGTTTAAAAGTTAATAAAAAGTTAACAATAAATTCGTGTAGTCATGCATTTCAGATTTCAAATAAATAATCAAGCAACAACATGCACAAAAAACTGCTTGTTTACACCACAGCAAGCAGTTGAATCAGTGCTTCCAATTTCTCAATCCATCCCTGACATTCCCTTGAGATCGCAATAGTCTGTAATATCATATTTAAGGAATATTCAGTTCTCAAATATTAGTTTCATTTTAATTGATACTTAACTTGATATATCCATGTTTCCTCAAACCTCGAATCTGTAATTTCATATTTTTGAGTGAAATGCATTTATAACGATAATTGATACATACTTATTATACAGCCAACTCGCTTGATATCGCCGGACACGCTGCTGCGCAGGCGGCATGGTAACTCCTATGAAATGGCCACATTGCTGGTTAGCATGCTGATTGGAGCTGGTCATCCTGCCATGGTTGTGTCTGGAGTTGCGCGCCAGGACACGATACTCAACCATCAGCACAATGTGCCCTACCCGAATCCGATCGATGAGGTTGAAACTGTTGAGGAGGCGCCAGAGAACGAGGAGAAGAATGTCAAGTACAAGCTGCGACCGCTGCCGGACTTGGAGAGTCATCTCGAGGAGGAGATGGCCGAAGTCCATAGACAACGAGCTGAAGCGCAGATTCGACAGGAGCAGGAGCTGTTGCGAAAACAAATGGCGGTAAATTTTACCCAAATACTTATAAAATGTTCATATTATATTTTAATTTCTGTCTTTAAAAAGGAAATGGAACTGTTGGCAGTGGACCGATATCACTATCGACGCTGCCATGCTTGGGTCGTGATTATAAACAATGCACCTTGGAGCATAAAACCCAAGATAACGTACACCGATGTAAACGGCGATGTTGTGGAGGCGCCACCCGAAGGTATCTTCATAGAGCCCTCGACGGGAGACATCTGCGAAACGGACTGCAAGCAATACATTCTGGTGGAAAGCATCTGGAACCAGTATAACTACTATGTAAACAAGCAGAAGTACCAACGAGTTAGCGAGCTGCGATGGGATTTGCGCGACCTCAACGACTGGGAGCACATGCTGCCTGGAGAGCCGCCAGAGATGCGTATCTATAATATGGGATCTGACGAGAATATCGCCGATGGAGAGCAAGATGTGAACGATGAGAAGCATCTGGATGCCATTTGCAATTGGGTCAATAGGTTGCACATTGGCTTGGCGGACTACGAACAACGCTTTCCCCGCTTCGAGAAGAAGGTCCAGTATAAAGGAGCTATACACGAGCGGTTCTCCCCGTACTCCCAACGTGATGGCAAAGTGATGCAGCTGACCGTGTTCCAGGATGACGACTGTACAATGCCCAAGATGCGATACGAATATTACAAAAATCGGTTCGATTTCATGACGCACCTCAGATACAACTACGAGACGGACTTTTATCAGGAGCAGTTTGAAAAAGGCCGCGACGACAGTCTAGAATGTAAGTTCAAAATACCGAAGGAGCAATAGCCGAGTTAATTTAAATTCTCTTTTTTAGCTATGGAATACTATACAGATGTTTCGCAACCTAGGAAATTGTATTTCAGCGCACATTCAAGAATCGATTCCTTGTATACAGTGGATCTGAATCCAGGTGTGATTATAATGAACTATAAGGGCCGCTCCGATAACTGCTGGTATAAGGAGTTTCGATTTAAGCCCAATGGTGGAGTACTTAAAGCAAGTATTTCAAATTTCCAATTTCGAATGCCTCACCTTCACTGTCTAACGCTCTGCTGGTATTCGTAGAAAGTATTTGAGAGGTTTCATAAGCCCGACGAAAATGATGTTGGCACCAACGATTTCGCCAGCCGGACATTTATGTTCCAGCAAAACAAAATCGTGCTCAAGTTCCATTACACATTTGGCGCTCTCACCGCCACAACAGTAGAGTTTACGAAGCCGCCTAAACCGGATTATGGCAAGGAATTGATTTATGATGAAAAGCTAACCAAGATATACAGGGTGTGATTGGTCTTCGCTTCGGCTTAGCGTCTGTTTAAATGGCTGTTTACGTACTTTTTTCAGGCGAACCCCTTGGACCCAGTGCGGACTAACCTGGAGTTGTACAAAATATTACTAGAACAACTGCAGGCAGAGGATCAAATACGAAAGCAGTTTGAAAGGGTTCAGGACGACGTCAACAACATATTCGATCTGCGCCGATGGGAGAAACAAGAGCCCCGGCTCAAGTTTAGTCTTTTCGATCCACTTCGCAATGGAGCAGCAAGGGAAATCAGAATGCAGCTGGTACTTCCTATATTCACCATCATAAATATATAATATATAAAAATATATCTACATATTTGCTATACTTTTCAGTTTGAGGAGGAGCAACAACAAAAGAAGGAGATGGCCAGCAAACGGGCGGATTTCTTAGCACCATATTTGATTCCATACAAGGACCAGGAGTTGACTCAAGAGCAATCGTTGGGTGCATTCAATGAGTGTTTGAACGATTTGAAAACGCGTTTCGTGGTACTTCTGAATAATCTGCAACGGCAATACGAAGATGTAATTTCAATGCAACCCACCCCTATTTCTCACTTACGCCTCACATCATATTGATTTTTTTAGTTGACCAGTGAGGCAAAGTCGCTGAATCGGTTCCTCAACAAGTTTGAGAATCAATTCGACAACTTTGACTACAATCGTCTGGTACAACAGGCCAAGGACTTGGAGCTGAGGAAACGTATGGTCCAGCAGCGCCTGACTCTGACACATCAGGAATCGCAGAAGAAATACGAATGGGTAAAGGCTTCTTTGCTAAAGGATCCACGACTGAATCTAAAGAAAGAGGAAGAAAGGCGATCATCTGACGAGCCATAAAAAGCCTCAAAAGCCCATTTTGATGTTACTCTATGGTTGTGTTCTTTTGTTAACTTAAAAAAAAAAATATGTATAAATCGAAATCAGTTTATAAAAATGAAGGCGACGTGCGTAAAAAACAAATGTTATTTATGAGTCGTCAATAGTAAGAAAATATTAATATAAACCCCGCTTTAAAGTAGATGAATATTATCGCTATTCGCATGCGAGAAGTGCTAGCCAAGTCACCACCGCGAAAACATTACGTCCAGTCGTAGGCGTGGATAGATGTCGAACGGTAGCGGATACTCGAGAAGCACGAAGTGGAGGGGATAGGAGGGTGGTGGGTTGGGGGTTGAAGAAAGTATGTTTAAGTGGATTCTAAAATGCGAATGCCAATTTCATGGTCTTGCATCACAACAGCAGCGCGGACAGCGTCGTCGCAAGAGCAGGTTCGAGAGCGACTGCGACTGCGACAGCGAGTGTGTGTGTGAGTGCGAGGAAAATTCGTTTCAAAAGTGACCGTCTGAAAATTGGACAAAGTGGCTGCCGCAGCCATGTGTGTGCGTTCAAGGCATACAATAAGGCATACAAACATAGCCGGAGGCAGTAACAACAACAGCATCAGACCCACACTCACACCCTCCGGCCTCGCGCTCTCACCCTCTTCTACACACACAAATACACACGCACACACACATACTCGCAGTCGCCGTCGTCGTCGTCGTCGTCGCAGCGAAGCACGTCACATAAGCACATGTGTGAGCGGCCTGAGTCTGAGCCTGAGCTCGACGGTTGTCCGTTTTTGGCGCTGTACTCAAACCCAAACCACCCACCGTCTACCTACACACACGCGCACACACACACAATATACACACATTCATGTCCACGGCCACGTCCCACATCTCACATCTCACATCCCACATCCCACGCACACTTTGAAGCGAACTTACTTACATATACGATGTCAGTGTCCGTCCATCCCCCATCGGCGGCGTCTAAATTGCGTTTGTCCCTTGAAAGAATCGTCCTAAGATGAAAGTGCTGTCCCTTGTCCGCCAACCGTCCGTTAGCATCGCTGAAAATTTGCTCGTGGCATGAACACATGTGGCGTAATTTCGTCGCAGATTTTTGTTCGCTAACTGGACAAGGAGATTGCGTGCACTGCGCCAAATTGCGAGCGAGTTCACGCATTTTAAACTTTCCACAATAAAGTGAATCTATTTGTCAGTAGCAAGATAAATAATTAATAATAATTAATTAATATTACAATATATTCACTAAAAATATTGTAATTTTATGTTTAACAATTGGTTTCGTAGATTTGAGTAGAGCTAGACGCATAAATCATATTCTAATTAAATTGCAGTACGCGTGAGCGTATACGTAACATTATAAGGATAAAGGAAGTGTTTGTTCTAAGATCAATTTATCAAATCAAACATAGTATTATTAATATATAATTAGATGTAATAAAATAAATTAAACTTCATATCTACTTTATGCTAATATTAATATGAGTAAAACCTAAGCGAGTTAAACGAATTAGACGATCAAATATAAGGATAATTAGCATAAGATTAATCAATTCAAAGAAAAAATATATATATGTTTTAAGCTTGTGTTCTATACTGGGTCCCAATCTGAATAGTTTTCGCTCTTGATTTCGGCGAGTGTATTTTGAGTTACGTTCGCACCGCGCGACCCCCAAAGCGGCAGATTTTCCTGCTTGCTTTGGCGAGCCGTGGGCCACACACTAAGGCCTTTGTCGCAGTCGCAGTCGCCGTTCGCTGCTGCTGCCGCGCCGCTGCCACCGCCGCCGCCGCCACTGCTGCTGTCCCGGGTAGTGTCCAGCTTGGCGTAAGTACAGTTGTGCAAATACACTTCTAGCGGACAGTATCGCGGCCCAAGAATTTGTATTTTATCAGCATCGTGCGCGTCGCGTAGTCAAGGACTCCCAATATTTACGCGAAATACACACACAAGCTCACCCGTGTCCACACGCACACACACACACACGCCACATATAGAAGTGTGCAGATGTGTATGTGTGTTTGTTGAAGCAAATGGGATATGTGTTGGTGGCGGGAGGGTTTCGCCGGCCTCTTTGGCTACGCCATGTGTGTGTGTGCGTGTGTTGTGTTTTTCGGTGTGTGGGACGCTAGAGTGGAAGTGGTAGTGGGGTGGACGGGCGAGGCTGAGGGTTATTGTACGATCCTTTCATTTTAGTCCTAAATGTCCTTCTTTCAATATTTCAAACGTGCTTCGTGACGCGTCCGTTTTGCAGGATGAGCGGGCTCGAAGGCGGCCCTTTGTGGACACGGACTTTGTCACCAGCGCCAATTCCAGCGACGTCGCGTTGCTGCTGCTGCTGCTGTGGCTGCGGCTGCTGCTTGAGCTACTCGCCGCCGTCGTCGTTGTTCTCATACTCATTCTCGTGCTCACGTTCATGCTGTTGTTGTTGTTGTTGTTGCTATTGTTTGTCGCCGTCGCCGTCGCTGCTGACGTGTTGTCGTCGCGTCACGGCGCGCTGTTTAGCGGTGGACAGACGAGGGCCCACGACGCTGGCTTACGGGCGCAATGGGTCTGCATCAGCCCATCGCCCAACGCGCTTGGGGCTGGGGACAACTTTTATCACGGCGCATTTATTTTTCTATTCCACTTATAATATATGCCAGAAACAGGATACACACTCACATGGGCATATATTGGATATTTATTTTGTATTCGAACGCGGGGCATCGGACACCGAACGTGTCAGAAGCGTTGGCGGTGCGCGGGCCACGGGATGAGGCGCGGCTGAGGCGGGGTGGCGCGGCGCGGCGGCGCGGTGGGACGCGGCTGACTGGACGATTCGCCGGTTCGACGGTTAGTTGAGGGTTATCCAGGGGTCTGCCATCTGCCTGTCCATGTGTGTGTGCGTGTGTGTGTGTGTGTGTGTGTACTCGTATTTTGTAAGTATTGGGCTTTCACTTCGCCTCGAACAAAGGGACGGACACTGAAAAATGGCGAGAATTCACTTGGGTGATTTGCGCGACGTTGTGCACGACTTACAAACACACACTCACACTCCCAAACGCCCACCCACACACACACACATGTACTCATATGTGTATAATGATGAAAACATTTCTTTTTTTTCCACTTTGGCGTTTTTTCTTACTTTTCGTCCACATGTGTATATGTACATCCCTAATATCCCATTTGCGATTATATATGTATGTATGTACCTCTCCATCCACTTTCATTATATAATATTTTCACACATAACATATTTATGAAATTTTAGTTACAGGCTGACCTGCATTACGTGTCGCCAACACTCACTAAACAATCTTCGAAATGCTCTTTGTAACACAGCTCCAACTCAAGGCTAACAAATTAAACGGAAGTGAAAGCAGCCAAATCAATTCGATTTTTTGTTTTAACTTTTTGCAACATACTATTACATAAGTACTTGGAACTAGAGGATTTCGGTACCTATAGTATACAATTGAATCGGAATTGAAATTCGCATTATAACTTATTAATATCCCAGGTGTAAATGTTCAAGTATGACAATAAAGCAGACAGTAGGCAACAATTTGAGCAAATTTTATCACTGATTTTAGAGGCAAGAAGTTTACCTTCTTTGTTGGCGGTTACTTGGAAATTGTGAAGCCCCTCGACTCGCATTTCTTTCAATATTCCACACACGCTTTGTAATGAATGCGAAGTAAATGCGGAATATTCTTCTAGAAACTGTTTAATGATTGAAGGAATATATGTAATACCTCGGAAGCTAACGACAGTTGGTAATGTGTGGTAACGTAGTAATGCAGCAAGTATATACCTGGCTGGTATCCATTGGTAAGTCCTCATAACGAGTATGCGAAATTGTTGTGTTTGTCCTTAATGCCATCAAACTGGCTGGGCTTTAATGCTGACTCGCCTCTTGACGCCTCTTTCGCGTTCGAACTCGCTGTTTATTGCCCTAATTGCCCCCGTCTTGGCAAGTTTAGCTGGTAAGTGCTTATCTGTGCCCAGTTGATATGTTGATGATGTGTTTACTGCAGCTTAAAGTTCCTTTTACGACTCCTTTTATTTATATCCCAAGCACAGAGAGCCTGGCCGTGGGTCCTGCTGCTGTTGTTGTGGTTGTTGTTGTTGTTGCTTCTTCTGCTGTTCCTGTTTCTGGCCCTCTTCCTGTTCTGTCCTGGCGTCAATAAATTTTTATGAGCCATGATGCGGTCGCTCTTCAAGATGCCATGGCGTCCAAGCAAACTGATTTCAATGTTTTATGGCCCATATTGTGGCCATTCACATGGATGGATGTATGTAATTCACGTTTCATTTTGCACGCGACCAAATTAGTTTTCAATTTGTCGCACATTTACGCTAAGTTAACAATCATATAGTACAGACCGATTCTATCCGAAAGCAATCAAAAACTAAAGTTGGCCAAATGCCACATTAATCGTTAATTATGCATACGCCGATATGTAGACACACTTCTTAATTACTACAAGTGCGAGGCCACTTTTATATTTCTTTTGTTAATATATTCTCTATTAGTATTCGCAGATGGTTTGCAAGTGTCATGGCCCTATCAAACTCCCTCAACCATATCAGGCACAATACATAATCTCGTCATTGCATCCAACTCAATGCCAATAATTCTTCTGCAAAATGTGAACTTTGAGATATACATATTGTTATTTATTTTAATTTATGAATGGCTGAGTCTCTGACAAAGTATTATTATTGTAATAGGTCAGTCAATCCCCATCAGTTATGCTACATTTGAATTATTTAGTTGCACTACTAATTAATTTATGGCATTCAGAAATTGCAATAAAATGATTTTAAAAAGAAATCACAAAAATATGAAACTGTTTTATAGATTTATGTATTTTTAACGCACACTTTAAATTTATTTATTTTATTTTTTTCACACTTTAAAAACTAAGAAATTATGCAATGCGAACAATAAGAGTATGTCGATTTTTGTGTTATTGTTATTATTGTTATGGATTGAAAGTATTAAACACTTTAGTAAATTTAGTTCACAAAAATATATTTAAAGAAGTTTATCTTTTAACACTTGACCTCATATCACACTTTACTTGGTGTCTTTAAGCCAAGTTATTTAATGCGGCAATTTTTAAGTGGCCTTCTAATTATGCCAAACATAATGTGCAAGTGAACGTAATCAATAGGCATGCATCAGGCCAATGACAATCATTTAATTTAGGCATTAGTAACCTGATTATGAGGTTCAGTAAACTTTCACCAGTGTTATAATGAGCAGCAGACATATGCACTCACTCAGACACACACGTACAATGGGAGCCCTAATGCACGTGTACATACATAGATTAATGTTTGCATTTCGCTGTTGTTGTTGTCGCATGGCCAGACACACTTAACTGCTTATGTACAAGTGCGTACATACTTATGTATTGCATTGACATTGACTTTCAGCTCATTATAATAGGTACATACGCTTATTTATGACTGCACATGAGCCAACTGTTTGTATGTGTGGCCTTGCGTGAATGCGAGTGTGTGTGTGTGTGTGTGCGTGGGGAGGCATGTGAAGCAAATGCCAACCAAACTGCCACAAGCTTTAGTCCAAACAACTTGTTTTCCTAATTTAATGATAATGAGCTATTTATGGGTAAATACATTGGTTTGTGTTGCCGGCTTCGTCTCCTGCTTGACTCCTCGACTCTTGCCGCTCCCAGCTCTTGATAGCGAAAGTGTTCTTATTAAAGTCGGCCGACTGCTGGTATCCCTATGTATACAGGTGCATTTGAGTCGCAGGTAAATACTTAACCAGTACATAGTTACCGCCTAAGCATGTGCCCAGTTCGAGGCAAATGCAAGTCACACTCGTGCTTGAGGATTGCCCCATGTACTTTCGATTAACCACGGCAACCTCGTACAACATGCATCTTGAAAAAGATTTTAAAATTTTTAAGAATCCCCATCACTTAAAAGATATTTTCTTTTCAGCTCGTAACTTTCCTATAATGTCAATGTATCCCCCAAAGTTTTATATGACTTTACTGAATAGTTGTTATTCTATCATTCTACAAAAATGAAGTAAATTTCTATTGGTTTGTATTTAAATGTTTGAAATAAAAATAAATGAATGAAATTATTTATATTAGAATTAATATTTTACATTGTTAAATATTCATAATACCATTCTAGTGGTTCAAAATTAGTTTTAGTGAAATTATTTTAAATATAGTTTAACAATCATAATCTCCAATTATTACAATCAGCTTAAAATTACATAAAGAACAGTTTAAGCAATTTCTTAAAAATCAAGTTAAGTATACGCCGTGTGCCATTAATTAGTTATTCTACCATTATAGTGGTGTGTATATCTATGTACGAGTATTTCAAATTTAAAATAAATAAAATTATTTATAGTAGCATTAATATTATATTCTATTTAATATTCATAATCTCTAATTATGACAATCAACTAAAAATGACATGAAGAACAGCTTAGACAATTTCTTAAAAATGCAAGTTAAGTATACGCCGTGTGGCATTAATTAGTAATTCTTCCAGTGCTTTGTATATCTCTGTATTTTTAAATTAAAATAAATACAATTATTTATAGTAGAATTAATATTATATACTGTTTAATATTCATAATCTCCAATTATTACAATCAGCTTAAAATTACATAAAGAATAGCTTAGACAATTTCTTAAAAATGCAAGTTAAGTATACGCCTTGTGGCAATAATTAATTATTTTACAATTATAGTGATCTGTATATCTATGTATTTCAAATTTAAAATAAATAAAATTATTTATAGTAGAATTAATATTATATACTGTTTAATATTAATAATCTCGAATTATACAATCATCTAAAAATGACATGAAAAACATCTTAGACAATTACTTAAAAATGCAAGTTAAGTATACGCCGTGTTAATTTCTTACAAGTTTAGCTTAAATTAAGTATATGCCTACTGGCCACGATAGGGAATGTATTTTATTTTGCATACCATTTAAACTGAATTTGGTTATTTGGACAACTAATTTCTCTTTATTCTTAGAAATTATTTTAGAATTAATGTCTATTAATGTCTGCTGGCTAAAACTGCACTATCTTCCATTCCCTATTTTTAATGTATATAAATTTTCAATAGAATTTGGGCAAAAGTGCTCCAAATTGAGTGTTTAAATCTTTAATAGTTAGAACTAAAATGCATCTTCAGAGTATGATATGAATTTATAATTGAAGCACATATTATATTTATTTAATTTGGCTTGAGCCAACCGGGCAAATGCTGGAAGTTCGGAGAAAGCTGCTAACTACTGTGCGATAAATAGACGGACGCTCGAGGCTGATCAATTTTTCCCTTTGTGTAGTGATTACACAGACAAACGTATCAGATATTTATGCATATACATATGTATATATGAGTGGGTTGCTTCTACAAAATATTTGAAATGTGCGGAATTCATTGTACATAGCCGTACCATTCGCAAGCGAAGAGTGCACATATTTATATATGCTTTGGTAATATAATGAAATCTCAAATAAGATGGAAGCCGGAATGAAATTGTGGTGGACTTGAGTGCAGTTGTGTGCGTAGTTGTTGCATGCAGTCGTAGTCAAAGTCTTGCGAATGCTGCGTGTTGCGTGCATTTGTCTGTAAAGAATTATAAATTAAAATCAGCAAATTTGCAGCAAAATGTAAGGCTGTCTTGCTCTTACATTGTGCGGACAACACTTGTGTCCTTACACAAGTGCTTTATCATGTGCGTCGGTATGCGCTTGTGTGTGTGTATGTGGTATCACGAGTGCGTGAGTGTATAAATTTTAATTTGTGCTCAACCACGTTGCTCTAACTAAAAGTGCAATAACATATCAAATACACACTCGCACTCACACTCACACTCGCACGCGCACAATGCAAATATGTGTGGGGCAAGCACAAGAAGCCTGCCGCACAGCAAGTACATGTATAATCCCACACATAGACGAGCGAGTACACGAGATATTCAGATTCAGATTCAGCTTCAGATGCACATTCGCTCACATTCTTACGCACTTGTGCACTTTGCTTAGGCCGATGTCTTGCAAGCTCTTCTCCCATGTGTGCGGCGGCTGTGTTTCATTTTCCTGTCCACTCTAAAGTAAAATTACTTGAGGCCAGTTGGCTGAAACAAAAAGAATCGTTTTCGAAATTTCCTTGCTGCAGACAAATGCAGCAAATACAGCATAAGCTGCCAGGCTGCCAGGCTGCCCGGCTGCTTGTCGGCTGTCCTGCGTCCGTCTCTTTGTCCTGCCTTTATGTGTGGGAATGGGCGATCTTAATACCTAAACACATACACTTTAAGACATATACATGCGTGCGTACGTATGTCCGCATGTGTTTAGTTGTGTTGTGTCTTTATTTACCTCAATGCACATATGGACACACACACTCACACACACACGCTCAAATGCATTTATGCAAATGCATCCGCATGCGGATGCGAACGAACTAACGATTCCTTAAATTCCTTGCTGTGTGCGTGTGTATACTTTTTGGAAATTCATATACAATATGCATATTTGGCTTTGGCGAATGCGAATGCGAGCGAAAGCGTACGCGTAAGCGTGTATGCATCTTTTGCCGCTGTGTGCGTTCCTAATGTCCAGCAACTGAAAGTTTTGCGCAAAACTTACGTTTTGCGGCTGCAGCCAGCACAATGGGCAGGACTTGGAGTCGACGGGCCAGGGCTGGACGGGACTCCACTGCACTGCACTGGGTTAGGCTGATATGGTGAGCAGGTGGCTGCAATATACTACAGTCTTGATATGGCAGTCGAGCAGCTGGCGTGCCAGAATATCTAATACCCCCGCTGCCGCTGCCACCACCGCCGCCGCTGCTGCTGCTGTTGCATTTGCATTGTCCTTCTTGTTCTTCGTTGCATCGACTTCAGCTGCTGCTGCTGCTTCTGCTGCTGCATCTGCATCTTTTTGGCCATACATTAAGCACTCGGGCGGCTTCACCAAAGATTAAATTGCAAAAGCCTGTACATGTTATCATGTATACAAACACGCACACACACAGACACGCGCGGGCATATAAGTATGTGCGCACTCACATGTATTTGTGCCTTTTGTCCGGGACTTCATCATTGGCCATCGACGGATCGAGCAACGCAAAGATTTCGCCCTCTTGGCAGCGAGTATTTCAAAACATAATATACACCACCTATAAATTATTTCCACTAAGAACTCCACGCCAGGTAGGAATCTCTTGATTAATATAACTTCTGACTTTCAACTTACGTAAATTCGTAGTTAAAAACAACACTTCTTTGTAGTTCAACACTATTTGCACCTTCTTAATTGGGGCTTACTCATTTAAGGAACAATATTCTTCACAATCATAAGAATTAAATCTTACACATTTTTAGAATTCCAAGTACACATAAAGTCACTTATATTTCACTTTCAGTGATCCCGCTGCACTAATATGTTCTGAACCATAAAACAATGTTGTTGAAGAACAAATCAAGTATACGCTACGCAACAAGGATAAACTCTAAATACAAATATTCCAAAGAGTATAGAGAATAATTGTCAATATTTATAGCAAGAAAAATGTACATAGCGTGATATTTGGCGTAACACAAACTTCAATTACATCTACACCATGAACATTTGGGGGATCATTGATAAATCTAAATACAAACGCATTTATGTTTTGCATGACTGTTTACATACATGCCTATCAATTGCAACAACCGATCACAAGCAAATATACATATACAAATATATCCACATAAACACAACAAATATAGGTATACTACATAACACATAAATATATAAAACATATAAAAAATATAAAACATATAAAGCATATAAAGAATATAATAATATAAACATCAAAATATATAAATAAAAAAATATAAAAAATTATATAAAAACATATAAATAATATATAAAATACATACAAAAAAACATTCAAAAATATATAAAAACATATAAACAAATAAATATTTAAGCATATTATTATATATAAAAAATATAAAGCATATAAAACATATAAACATCAAAAGATATTAATGAATAAACATATAAAAAGATATAAAAACATATAAACATGTAAATATATAAGCATATTATTATATATAAAACATATAATACAACTAAACAACAAAACATATTAATGTATAAACACATAAAAATATATAAATATAATATATTAATATATATAATATCAATATATATAAACATATAAAAAACATATAAAAACAAAAAAAAACATATATAAAATTAATAAAATAAATATAAAAAAAAACATACAAAAAGATATAAAACATATAAACAAATAAATATTTAAGCTTATTATTATATATAAAACATATAAATCATATAAAACATATAACATATCTAAAAATCAAAACATATAAATGTTTAAACATATAAAAATATATAAAATCATATAAAAATATATAGAAAATATATAGAAAATATATGAAAAACATATAAAAAGGCATAAAAACATATAAACAAGTAAATATATAAGCCTATTATTATATATAAAACATTTTAAACATATAAGACATATACAACATATAAATAATATATAATATATTAACATATAAGCATAGTAATATATAAAACATATACATTTTAAAACATATAAACGTTTAAACTAATCAACAAATAGTATTCCCACCTACTCCAGCTGGGTAATCTCCTGCCTGGCGACGCCCACTTAGCAGATCCACCCAATATGCATTGTTGGTCGCCACCTAAACTCGCTGACCATTCATTATTACCACCCACAAGTACACACGACACAACTACAACTCCGCCAGCACACTGACTGATTAACAGGAGCTACATAACAATTTATATAACTCTAACAGGAGCTGTTAACAATATAGCAGACGATCACATGAACTCTCACTCTCCTGTCGACACACACACGTACCTGCATTTCGGAGGCATACAGTGAAATTTAGCAGCAATCTTACTCTCAATGCTAACAAATTTTGCAAATCGATCTAACAGAGTATGTTATGTTAAATTCTTTATGCAATCAGAAAACTGGAAATCTGCAATATTTGCACAGCCAATAACAATAACAAGATGGGATGTATTTATAAAGTTCAACTAAAATTGGTTTATTTGCAAATAATCATGTTTATATATTAAAAATTCAAGCTTTTGAATTATGTAATAAATTATTATGAAACTGTTTATATAGTAAGTTAATAACAGCGAATTTGGATATGCACGTAGTGTGAAAAATACATATGTATAACAAAGGAAATATGTAGAAATTATAATTATGTATGTCTGTAACCTTTCTTGAGCTCAATTTAAGTAAAGTATTCTAGCTAGATACAATAATACATATGCACTAGATCAAATAGTAGCTCAGAAAGTTAAGTCAAGAAAATTGCAGCGATTATATGATTATTACTTTTTTATAAAATTACTAAACTAAACTTGTAATTTTTGATAGATTTTGAAGCATAATCAAAATTGCCTTTAAGTTTATTAGAATTCCAGTCAAGAAAGGTATTATCTAAACAAAAGGTTTTCACACAGAAAGATCTGCAAGATTAGGCAGTTCTATTATAAATAGAAGAAATGTAATTTTCTAAAACAAAAAACAACAGCTGTCAATTTGAGTGTAGAGAATTGTTTCTTAATTATTGTTACATTTATAGAGATCACTTTTATTATTACTATTATAAAGTATTACAAATACAAAGTTTTCTTCCCCCCCCCCGACATAGCAAATGGTTAGCTCATTAAATGGATTTCATTATGACAGTTAATAGTGTTTAATTAATAAACACCGCAGTTATGCACGAGACTATCTCGAACCGTGAAGGAAGCTCAGTCGCCAGTTGTTGTGGAGTCCAGCTTGCTGAAATGGGATGTGGCCAAAAGGCGGAGAGTGAATATGAGAAGCTGATCTATTGGGATTGCGCTGGATGCAATCGAGCAGTGCAATTAGAAAGTCCTGTTTCTCGACTTTAAAATGTAATGCCAAATGGATTCTTGCCACGGCTTGCTTGCTCTTATATACAAATATACAATACACACATTTATATGCAAATGCTAACTACCCCACATTTACGCAAGTTGGCAAGGAATGGAAGAAACTGCTGCTGCTTTGGCAAGGGGATGGGGCAGGACAGGGCAGGGCAGGGAAGGGGTTAGTTGATGTCCAAGGCTTGTTCACTCTTTCACGTTCTTGGTCAACAGTGCGACGTCGGCGGGATTCGTGGAATAGCCAACTATTATACATACACACTCGGGCACATATACATATATACGAGAACGGCCGTATATTTTTGCTGTCGCAAACCGTCTCCGTCTTTCATTCATACCCCAGCCCGTATCCCCAGCCTGCATCGCTCGGTGGCGTCGTCTCCCATCAATTGCATGTATGTTTGTGTATTAATTTACCCTCCCACTCACTCGCTCGCTCACGCATATTCGCTCAGCAGCGGAAGCTCTGGCCAAGCCAGCCAAGCTGACCAGGCTGCCCAAGCTGGCCGTAGCAACTTGAAAAGTCGAATTTTCAGAGCCTCCATTCTCGTGGACTTATAGCTAGTACCTTGCTTGCTGTTGTTGCCACGAACGCCGCTGCTGCTCTCTGCCAAAGTCTCTGCTCCTTTGCCATCTCTCGGCCTCGGCCTTTGCTTCAACTTCAACTTCAGCCACGACTACGACGACAACGACGACGACGACGACAACGACGACGACAACGACGACGACGACGATGGCTGCGATGGCGATGGCGATGCCGACGCAACGAAACGTGACCTAGCCGGTTAGGATGTAGCCCACATAGCCTCCATCTTCATATCCATTACATGCCGCACTGGACCACTGGCAGCTCCTCCCATTCGCACTCGCACACACACCGCGGCCCCTGCCTCTTCGTCACCGTCGCATGCCCATGCCCATCACTCGTCTTCGCCCTTCTCTCGAGCCATTCAACCGTCCGCGTCTGACGGCGTTGTAGCAAGCAATCGCAAGCCGTATGCAAACAACATTTTGCACAGCAACTGTGTGGAGGTTCTGTTCTATGCTGTCCTGTCGTCCCGTTGTCTTGCTGTCCAGTTGTCCAGCCTGTCCTGTGCCGTGCCATGCCGTGCCGTGCTGCGCTGCGCTGTGCTGTGCTATGCTGTTCTTGCTCGCCTCCTTCGTTTGGGGCTTCCTTCGTGCCATTCGCTTGCCTATGCCAGCGCTTGCTTCTTGCTGCACACTGCTCCTTCGTCGTCATCTTCTTCTTCTTGCGTCCTGTCCGAGCTCACACACACACACACACACACAGTCACAGAGGCGCGCAGAAATATACATACATCGTTTACTGGGGCGACTCGTGTTTGTGTAAATGTTCGCATCTCTAAATTCGCATATACAGCAGTGGTCAACTATGGAAATTATCGATCGACTTGCTTTTGGTGTCAGGTGGTTTGGGCGATGGATGCGGTGCCAGGCGAAAGCAAAGGCAAAGGCAAAGGCAGCGCCACCAACACCACCACCGCCTTCATGATGGACACGCAGCCGGAGTGGAAGCAAAGCAGCTCCAGCTACAGCTACAGCTACAGCTTCAGCTTCTCGTGTATGCCAACGAACTGCCAATGCTGTTGCTGCCTCAACGGATTTCGGGGGCGGCCGCATCACCCAAGGCGGACATGGGTGCAATAGATGGGAAGTGGGTTAGGGATAGATTTTGGCATTGGCATAGGGACTGCGACTGGTGGCAAGTGCTTGTCCAAAGGCAAGCGACAACGACAACGACAGCGACAGCATACTGCGAGGCTGCCTGGGTAGGATGCTTCGACGGCAAGCCAAAGGCGAAGGCGATGCACGTTGCCTATGCTGATGTTGCTTCCACTGCCGCTGCTGCTGCTGCTGCTGCTGCTCGAGAATAAGTTGGCATCAACGTTAGCGACAGCAGAATGCCACTGCTGCCTGCACACATGAATCAAGCTTCGTCTCCAGCTCCTGTTCGTCCTACTTGCCCCCTCCCCTGGCATCGCAGCCAATTCTCAGCACGACGAATCTAACGACCAGGAGATTGCGATGACGAGGACTAGAACGTGAACGGGCTCGTGGTCGTGGCCGTCGACAACGACAACGACAACGAATACGGCAACGACATCGACGAGGCCGAGACAGAGACGAGAGCAGGAGAACGAGATGACGATGACCAAAAGGAATGAAAGCTAGAGCTACTCTGCATTTGTGAAGCATTCGGCGGAAATATTCGGCCCAGCTCTCTCGTCTTTTCAGCCGTTCTATGGCACAGCTCCCCCCACCAAACTGACTGCCCACACATACAGATGGCCCCCATGGCACATCAAAAGGCTGATGCCGTTGCCGTTGCCGTTGCTGCGGCTGCGACTGCTGCTGGTCCCATTCGACCAACCGACCATTCAAAATAGGCGAGTGGGTTGCGCAAGTCGCAAGTTGCGAGCCGCAGGATGCTGTGGCAGGGGCCGAGGGTGTGTGAGTGTGTGTGTGCCAGAGGAGGCCAGAAATTGCTTATGCGACATCTAGTGCTTTGGCTATTGCCTCCAGTTTTAGTTATGGCAGGCAAAGTCAAAGACGGCCGGCCCATGGTAACGCCAGCCACAGTCCAGCTCCGACTCCAGCTTCTGTCCACTTGCCAGTTGCCAGTTGCCAGTCGCCAGTTGCGAGTTGCCAAAACAAGAAAGCCATGCATGTATACGTCGTGTATATATGTGCTTAAGTTAGTATATGGCCGCTCCTTCCATCTGCCGCCCCCACTTTGGGGTGAGGTTGTGTTCAAAAATTTGCGCCGTCAAGTTAAAGGCCGCTGATACCGATAACTTGATCCGGGCACATGGCCATGTTCTCAAGTTTTAAACACGAAACAACGTCTATGGCGAATCAGAGTAGAGGGACTGCTGCGAATGTCTCACCCCGCTGCCGGCTTCTCTGCTTCCAGCAACCTTTTTGCTGGGCAGCAAAAGGACGGACGTGTTCTGCGTGTTCATCGATGCATTAACTTGACCATCCGATGTTATACTCGTTGCTCGCACTCTACTGTATAGTAGATTCTTTAGCATCGCCGCATTTACCATACCAAGCAACCAGCCAGCTAACTCATTTGTACCTCTTGCAAATGCCCGGAGTCCGTAGATATTTTTGTTTGCCTTTTGCGGCAACGACATTACAGCAATAGGCGAGTCTTGGCCAACACTGCTGTCTCTGTGTGTCTCCCGAGATTATTAGATTGCGAATACTCAATGACTGACGCTGGTCATCGCTTTGCAGCTTGTGGTTCATCGGATATAGAATTCGATTTTCGAATCGCATTTCAAATGAAATTAGGTTCACTTTACTTTTTTTCGCAGTCACAGGTAGAGTGTAGAGTGATTTTAAAATTAAGGAGGGTTGACAATACTTAAGGGCTAGTTTAGCTAAGGGAATTCTACAAAGGAAGAATTACTAAACAGCCTTGCATTAGAATTAAGCCCGAAATCTATGCTTAAGATGAGAAAGGTTCACAAACTCAATGAAATTAAATTACTTGAAAAATACATAAGCAAGAAATACGAGATCTAATAAATTAGAAAAATAAAGAAAGCAAAATACAAAAGAAAATTTCTGTAACTTGAGCTGTAAATAAATTAAATTCAAATAAAATGAAAATACATATTATTCAAAAAATTCTATCGAACTAAAGAACAAAACACTTAATGGTTAAAGGTCAATAGCAGAGACATCAAAACAAAACAAATTGGCCGTTGAAGCATAAAATAACAAGTTGTATTTGGCAAAGCACTAAATTGTAGTAATTTTAAAGAGCGGCATAAATATATGCTATCAGAAATCAATCATACCGGTATTCATGTACCCCAACTTAGAGGTTAGTTAGCAGGGCAAACGAAAAAGGATTATGCGATTATGATAACCTATTGATTGCCATTCGGTGCGATGTGTTGACTTTTATTTTAACCGAAGGCCGGCAATCACGAGAACAGGAGCAAGAGCAAGAACAAGAACATGAACTAGAGAATGAAGAAGAACAAAACTATGTAGACGTCTGGGCATCTTATTGGGATTAACCTAGTCCCGTTGTTCAGGGGATCCAACAAGTGGCCCATAAAAATACAAACGAACATATACGGATGGGCATAATAATTTATGCGCTTTGCTCCACTTTCAGTTCGCCGAGTGCGAAGTACCACAGCCAGCTTTATTTTATTTTTATTTCTATTTTATTCTTATTCTTTTATGTGTTCTCTCTTTTCGGTTCTCTGTTGCCATTTACCAGTTGCCAGTTGCCAGTTACTAGTTGCCTCTGTTCTCTATTTGCTGATGCTTATACGACGTGTTTACGTTTTCTTTGTGCGACTCATCCAAGCGCTCGGACTGAGACAGAGACTGTGACTGCGACTGTGACTGTGACTGGGACTTTGGCTGTGCCTGTGGACGGCGGCGGGAGGGGGCAGCACACAAAGGGAAGAAAAAAAACTGAAGCAAATGCTTAAAGGCAGAAAGAATAAAATATTTATTCATCCATTCTAGATTTCATTCATGAGCGTTTACTATTTCTATTCGTACTCGTACATGTGCCGTGCTATCATTCCCGCGTAAAACTTCTGCCATCGTCGCCACACTTTTTCTCCATTGCTCCATGGCGTGCCAGCGAATTGAACCCGCTTCCTCTGTAGCTCGTTCTTCCTGCTGCAAGTGCTGAGGCGAGTCTTTTTCTGGTTCTTTTTTATTCAGTGCCCCACTCAAAGTTACAACTTAACTGTTATTTTATTACAACATTTAATAAAAATCAACAAGTGCATGACTCGTCTGCTGCTGCTGCTCGTAGAAAGGAGTGGAGTGTCTGCTTCTCCTCCTCCTCCACTCCTACACACTGTGTACTCTCTCTGTGTGTCCTCGCCCTTGTTGTTGCCACTAGCTGAAGCTGAAGCTGGAGCAGGAGCTGGAGCTGAATCTGGAGTCATAGCTGGCGCTTGAGCAAATGGAGCGTGATTTTGTGGCTCCATCAAGTTTATATTAAGTGTTGGTATTAAAATAAAAATGCTTGTTATTTGTCTTGCCTTTTTATTTAGTTGCCGTCGCTGTTCTGCTGTTCTGCTGTTCTGGTGTTGTCGTTGCCCATCGTTTTTATTGCCAACATAGAGATGAACTTAATCCAGGGCCGCCACCAGGCTTGGCAGTGAACTACACGACATGTACAGGAGCTGGAACACCAAATCAAGCGTGATCTAATTACCCAACGGCGACTGTCTAACCCACAGTCTACAGCCTACAGCCTACATACAGCCTGCAGCAGACACTCTGTAGTCGGCTGCCAGAGGAGGCTGCCTCCTCAGGAAGCGACAAAATATCGAATTTCGATCAAAGCCAGCATGTCGCTTAATTTCGTGCTTAATTTGTCGCCGGCGAAAACGGGGCTCGAGACGGACCCTACCCTTAACGGTACTCGCTCTTCACGTTAATGTCGCGTTTCACTGATTCAACCTATGCGCACTTGCACCGCTATGCGAGTATAGATAGTATAACATTGTAGTATTTAGTTACTGGGCCCCAACTCGCCGATTCGCCGATTAACGAGCTGCAGATGAACACACTACACAGGTCAGCAAAACTGTAGCTCATTTTATTCCATTCGAGGAACATAATCGACTAAAACGAAAGCATAAGCAATGTTAAATAAGAAGAATTCTTAACGAATGTATGCTTCAAATAATAACATCAAAATAACAATCCAGTTTAGCTCTAAATTACTCAGAAGTAACCAATTCAGTTGTAACATTTTTGGCGACAGCATTAATTGGCTTCAATTAGTATAGGACTAAAATTTAATTAAATCAATTTAATAAAACAAATATTAATTTTGAAAGTTTTATTCAAGAATAGTGGCCCCAAGTAAGCAAGTGTTTCTCATTACACTTTATACGCTTCTCATCCAAGCTAAAATACTGATGCTGACAAAAAACTGATTGAAAACAATTTGTGAAAGACTGACTGTGATTTCTTTAATTCTCCTCAAGAAACATTAGCAATAAAACAAAAAGACACTACAGTGAAATTTCCCATCTTTTGTTACAAGTGCAAATTATGGCAAAGAAAAGAATCAGCCCAATTAAGTCAATCAGGCATATTTTGATAAATGAATAAGTGTCGATGACTTAAAGCATTCCGAGTCAAGGCTGGATATTAAAGACTAAGCACTATTGGTTAACATTCAAGATATTGGTCGATTGTGTAAGTGGATAAAAGTGTGCTTAAGTGTTGGAGAGGGGGGAAGTATCTTATGTGTGCGACATGTATAACAGTATGACAGTGTGCAGCAAAATAACTTTCACCCTATTATTTGTGGATTGACTTTTCGCAAAGTTTCACCCTACGGAAAATAAAGCAGAAAAAAATCACATTAAATAGTCTGACACTGACCTAGCCTAATGCCTTTCATGTTATTTAGCTCACAAAAGAAATGAAATAAAAACTCTGAATGTGGCATAGTATCGTTCCACACAAACACACACATCTACCATAGACACACACACACACACACGTACTCAAATGCAGACACAGAGAGAGAGACTCGGTTGAGTTACAGGCAGGGCAAGGCACACATTCTATTACGAATGAATGTATGTATGTGGTCTGTACATACTTACTACAAGTCTGATAGCAATACATAAAAAATTTAATAAGCTTGTAGATATGTATTCGTATTTGTATTTGTATATGGTTAAGATGGGTGAAGGACACTCGCACACACACACACACACACAGATTTCTTAATAAAGGAAGTTTGTAAATATTAGTCAGACGGCAGGCTCGTAAACGTGCATGCATTAGTGTGGATTATGTATCAAATAATCCGAAAATGTTTAAAAAGAATACAGGAAGAGCAACAGATAAATACCAAGGCGAGCCATTCTCCCCGACCTTAACCCCCTGATTGGAGTGCGCCTGTGTGTGTGTGTGTCAGTGAATGAGTTGCCACTTTTCGAGACAGAGAGACAGAGACAGTGGGAGGAAGGGAGGTGGGGAGAGAGCCGCACTGTTAGGTACTTGTGAATTGAATATAAAAACAAACATAAAAGTTTCACGCCTTCTCCCATGCTTACCCCAGTCGCAATATTGGTCAATATGTATGTATTTAGGTACGTATATATATATATATAGTTTTTTTGGTAAGTATGCAGGGCCACTTTCTTTCTTCCAGCATTGAGACACCTACAAAAAAATGCCGGCTATGGCCAGTGACCAGTCGGAGCACCATCCTCCAACCAAAGCCCCAGCCCCAGCCCCAATCCCAATTCCAATGCCAATCCCGGCCCCAACCTCCACCCCAGCCCTAGCCGACCTCGACCTCGACACCAGTCTGGCTTTGAGTAGACCAACGACTAAGGAGCACACAACATACGACATGCAATATATATTTTTATGTAGACAAAGTCTGCTCGAAAAAGTGCAAACAAAAAAGAAAAAACTGAATGAAAAAAAAACAGCAAAAAGAAAGAAATCCTTACACATAGACAGAAAAGAAGTGGAAAAAATTGGTTTTATGATTCAAGGACAGGAATCACATTATTCTTACAACAGGATAAAACCCACACAGACACTAGGTTATGGGAAGACCCCCCCCCCTCCTTCCAACCTCCCTAGACTCCTGGACTCCTAGTCCAACCAAGCCCCCATCCACCATTCCGACATCCCCTGCAGTCCATGTCCATGTCCAGACATGCCATTGCGGTCATACGCTGCCCGCTTTTGGCTCGATTCGAAGCAATAATTTAAGTCCAACATTTTTATTGCTACACATGCACTCTTAAGTATGTATGTATGTAAGTTCTCTCCTATTTACACACACACACACAGACATTTAGTAGTGTGTATGTAGTATGTACAGACACAGAGCGAGACCACTTTCGATTTCATTCAATTGGACTTTGAACTTTTGTTAAAAGAATATAAAAATACTAAAAACATCACAAAAGTGAAAAGTTGAAAGTTGCACTCTTTACGTTTTCTTTCTTTTCTCTTTTGCTTCTCTGCTTTCCATTTCTTTTTTTCTTTTGCTGCATTTAGCTTGATTCGTTTGACATAATTAAAAGCATTGTGTAGATTCTATTATTGTGTGTTATTCCGGATGATTTGTTATGTAAATACGAATAAATGCTTCCTGTGTGTTGAGTCGAAGTAGTTTCGCTTCGAGATACCCTGCATTAGTTCACACTATTAAATACTTGTACTTCCTGCCGCTGCCCGCGCTCGTTAGATGGCGCCAGTCTGCCGCTCTCTTACTGGTATGTGCAGCCTTAAGCAATTCTTTAATACATCCAATGTCAAAGTCGGAGCAGCGACCTAACTTGTTGCAACACGGCAATGAAACTGTGTTTATTAAGTGCCAATTACGACTATTATGTTATTACGTTAGCGTATCAACAACAAATGATATTTGGCCATAAAACCGAGTCAATAACAAATCTGTGGTATGGCAGTTACCACATTTTCAATGAATTTCTTGATTTTATTACGCACCCACATACTCGTGTAAACACGCTTACGTGCCGCATGTGGCATGCGTCTTGCTTTTTAACTGTATTCACAATTTTTCTTCGCCAAGTTTACTCGTAAGGGAGCACATACTTATGCTGCCGGCGAAAGCGAGAGTAAAATTTTTATTTCAATTTTATGAGCTAAAACAAACAGACAAGTTCATGTGCGACTCCCGATTGACATGAGGAACAGTAGCTGTGGGGGCGGGTGGTTAGACAGTCAGTTGATGTCGATGCCCTCGGTTTACGATTGAGTCTATTGTGCGCAGTTGCCACATTAATAGCTCACTTCGCAGCAGTTTATGTCCAGTACCTGTAACACATAAATTCTGATACTAAAAGAAGGCGTGAAAAGACTGCAATAAGACATACTACCATCTGCGGGTTTGCAGCCATTTGCCGGCCGCTCTTTATGAGCAGCTACTTAGCAGTGATTATAAATTTATTGGCAATTAATTGGCAATAGAGCGGCATTCGGACGCATTGCTATTGCGCATACATTAAACAGGTAGGCATTTGCAGTAATAGGCGGCACTAAGCAATAAGTACATATACATTTATAAATATATTTTACCACTGAGATTGCGTCTGGTTTGCTGCAGTATTTTAAGGTTACCATGTTTACCACTGCACATATGATAAACTCCAGCCATAAATCACTGGCCGACATTGCATAATTTTAAGCTAAGAGCATATATACATAATTCACTTCAGACTATTAGGCTAATTAATAAAGCATGCAAACATGTTTTAAATAATTGTATAAGCAAAAAACAAAATGATTTCTATGCCGGTTTTCCTTAGCAAACAAAGCGAGCTCAGCGGTAGAGGAAAGTAAATTGCCATACAAATAAAGAAATACTAAAAACATTACACAATCCAGTTTCCTAAATAATGTTCAGAATTGGTTGCATGGCTTTCTGAATAAAAATAAATGTACCAAACCTGATAAAATGTCTTAAGCTACCAGGTTGCTAGAATGCATAGATCGTGCAACATTTTTCTTTTATGCTAAGCTGCAAATCAAGCACCAATCATGATTCTGTTATGCTAAGTGGCCAACGAAAGGAAAAAGAGAAAAGTGACTCGAATAAAAGTGAATCGCAGCACGGGCGGCATATAATTAAGCAGCTCAAGTGGGAAAGATGATTTAAATACGACATTGACCTCTATTTACGGAGTGAAATCAAACTCAGAGAGGTCACTCGCACCGCTACAATGTCACACGCACTTGCTACTTATTTGCGCATAAATAAGTACATACTCTCCAGCTAAGTATATGCTTAATAATGTAAACACAGTTGCACATGCCTATGTACATGCTGGCATACATACATCTGTATGTATATCGTAATGTGCATTATGTGGTTGCCGTGTTAGACTAGACGTTATTATGTGTACATCATTATAATAATAATTATGACAATAATTATGTATGTATGCATGCATGCTTATTAATGTGCACGTGTCTGTTGACGCCAGCTCATAAATACTCAGCAGCCAAAATACTCACACTCGCACTCGCCCAACATTCACTTGCACTCACACACGTTTGCGCAAATTAGGGCAACGTCAACCTATTGCCTATTTAATTATAATGAGCTCATTCCGATTGCAATTGCACATTGTGCATGCGATTTTGCAAGTGTGTGTGTGTGTGTGTTCGAACATGCATATGTACATAAGTGGGTTCTATGTGTAATCAGATCTGTTACATTGACTAATGCTGGCTGCGCCTATGTACTTAACTACAGATGAATGAAAATATATGCACGGGGAAGCCACATAATAAACATAACCTTGAACTTGAGTGCCCTTTGCATATAATTATCGAAGTATATGTATGTCATGTTCACATTTGACGTCCGATTGTGCGAAAAACAATTGATTATAATATGCACAATAAGTATGAGGTGGAACGTATTCTTACAGTTCAACAGCACATGGGATTCATAAGCAAACATTCACATATACTTTAGTTATACATTCCACTAGACGTGGAAAGGGGCAAACTCATATTATCGCCGAATTGTCGACTCTAATAAACACCTTCTACATTTAACTGATAGAAATTGTAAATGCCGTCGGCTTCCTATGTCACACGGCGCCTGCATCGCAGCCACAAACACTTTACGATGCAATCAAATACAATTAAAACTAATTGTAGCTATTTTCATTTTATTTTTATCATAGTCCTTGGATAAGTTATTTTACCAGCTCGACATTTTATTTACAGAAAATAGAAAATACTGCTGAGTAAAATTTGGAAAGCTTATTAGCCTTTTCACATTTTTCATGTAAAATGGGAATACGAAGAGTTTAATTATTTACTGTTTAATTGTTTTTAAAATATTGAAGGTATGAAATGTCACTCTACTATGCTAATTGCCAAAAATTTACATTGCATTGTAGCTCCTTTAGTATTTAAAACTTTGAATATCATTTTATTAATAATAATTTACCTAGCAATGCCGAGAGTAATTTAATTTAAAACAAATTTTCATTTGTGCAATGTGATTTAAATGACTTATTATATTTGTGTAATGGAAGTAGTTATGTATCTCGTGGCAGACTTTTAAAATTGTAAATGAAATACATAAATAAAATGTAGTGTTGTATTTCATATAATTTTAAACAAAACTGCAAGTTTAGATTTTCATTGCCTAACTCTTACTTTTATACGTAATTATTTAACGAAACCCCTTTCGAAACCTATCCAACACCCAAACTACAAAAAGTAAGCAAACTTGTTATTCATCAGTTGTGCAGCTTCAACATTCATTATTATATCTATCCGATTAACGTTACGAAAAACTTAATATAATATAGGGCTTACAATTAAAAAGCTGCGATTTACGTATACGTAATATAAGTTTTCTGTTGCTGCCGCTGTTACATTAAGCATACGTATACTTGATATATTTGCATTATAGAAATAATATGACTAATTAGGGTGTATCGGACGACAAGCAGTCGAATGTTGGACGCTTGTATCTGAAACACAACATGACATTTCATTAGCTGGACTGAGAAAACTTCGAGCAACTTCGCTTGGACGGCACTAACAGTTTGACTGGGAGCGGACTGCGCTCACATCGTAAATATGCAAAATGCCCAAAAATATCAAAATTTTGCTTAAACATCCACTTCTTTGGCTTTCGCTTACACATAAAAAACACAACAGCAGAATTTGCCTATATACCAAATTTCATCTTGCGTATGTACATATCAAGTATACGTGCGAGTGTACGTATGTATTCATTTACCATGCCGTACATTTGTATATAAGTAAAATATATCTATACATTTAAGAACGCGTACGCGCGTGTGTGTGTGCTTACAAGCTGTCCGGTGTGTGTATACCTAGACATACACACACACACACACTCAAACTCACACACATGTGTGTGTGTATGTTTGCTTTCGAGAAAACGTCTAATTCTCTAAAATGTGAAATTTTACAATCGCCTAGCGCACATCTTTACCTCCATCTACTAGTCGCTCCCACGACGCAGCATCAGCTCGAGAGATGTTGCCGCAGCCCGTTGCCTGGACATTCGCCGCCCTCGCCCCGCCTCGCCTCGCCTCGCCTCTCCTCGCCCGCTCACACTCTTTGCCGTGCCCAGTTTCGTATCCATGCCCAAGCTAACCATCAAGTCGTCGTCTGTCCCGTCTCAGTCCCAGGCAACAGCGCGTTGCTTGACCAGAAACCCATGCTCTGCCCTCGCCGCGCCCACGTCCCGCCCACGGCCAAGCCGAAAACCCAAACTCACACTCAGACCCCAAGCAGCAGCAGCAGCGGCAGCAGCAGCAGCAGCAGCAGCAGTAGCAGGAGCTGAAGCCCGAGCCCGTCTCACACCAGAGTCACAATTCCACGTCAGTCCGTGGCAAACTGCCCACAACGAGTCCGGCGGTCCCCAATCGCGCCGAACTCCCACTCACGTACTATTTGCGGCATCGTCCGCTATATGGCACTAACACACACACACACACACACACACTCATACAGCACGCATACATATAGAGAGCGACTCACTCTTATCCTTTTCACATGTCGCAAGTAGTATGCAAACAACATTTTGCAGAAACAGTTCGTTCCTTGGTCTTCGTTTTATCTTCATGGCAGACCCTTACTTATTGTGGGCACTGACCATCGTGTTGCCCTCCCGCCCCCGCACACCGCTCTCCATATATGTGGCTGTGGATGTGCATGTGGATGTGGATGCTGCTGCTTTCGATGCTTGATTCAGCTTCAGCCTCAGCCAGAGCAGCGGCAACGTTTTCGTGTGTCGTCGTCGTCGTCGCCGTCGCCGTCGTCGTTGCTTCTCAGAGTAAATGCTTAGTGTGTGTCCATGTGTGTGAGTATATTGTATGTGTGTGTGTGTGTTAGTTGTTAGAGAGGGTGATTCTGTAGGTTTGCTTGTATTTGTGCAGATGTCCGCTTCAAAATTCGCATACACAGCAGTGGTCAACTATGGAAATTATCGATCGACTCGCCCCTGGCGCCAGGTGGTTGGGTGCTATGATGGAAACGTGGCGATGGCGACAGCAACGACGACGACGACTACAACGACGACGACGACGACGACGGCGACGACGATGGCAGAAGCAATCTGCGCTGTGCTGGGCCGCAAGTTGCTTGTAGCGGCATGTGTGTGTGTGTGTGTGTGGAGCCAAGAGTAAGGCGACGCACGAGGCGAAAGGGATTCGCATTCAAGCTAAATGGCAAGAACGTTGACGGCAACAGCAGCAGCAGCAGCGGCAGCAGCAAGAGATGCCCAAAAAGAAATTGCGGACATTTACATTATGTGTCCATGTGTGACTCTACCTAGTATGGCCAAACGTTTGGCTACTACTCGTAACATAGCGATGGCAATGGCGATGGCGATGGCTAAGTGTGCATGAGTCTCGACCGTATAGAAGGTATAGCGTGTGTGCTGCGGGAGAGAAGGGGGGGAAATAGAAGTATACGTGGGTCGCCGTCTGCTGGCGATATGTCCTCTTGTACTCTTGTCCAGAGACGTCCACATGTCCAGCTGTCCACATGTCCAAACGTCGCTTGCTTGCTTGCTCGCTGGCCTCTTCTGCGCTGCGCTGCGCTGTGCTGTGCGCTGGTCCAGTGCGGTCCGGTGTGATGCGGTCCTAGGCATTGAACTCGGAGGTCTCCACATCTACATCAAAGTAGAAAGACTAACGGGACGGGCCCTTGTCCTCAGCCTCAGCCTCAGCCTCAACCTCAACCTCAGGCGCAGCTTGAACGTCAGCTCATGCTCGTCCTAGTTCTCGTCCTAGATGCTCCTAGATGGACGGTGGGAGCCATAACAACAAGGCAGACGAAGGAAACGAATGACTAACGAAGGAAATTGCTGATATTGTATGGAGCAAAAGTTGTGCATGTCTGTCTCTGGCAACGGCGCGCTTTAGTTTTGACAGGACCTAGCTCACATACGACTCTACTCTGACACACACACACACACATGCGGACGCTTTCATATTTCAATATATATACACATATTTGTAATACATACCAAGCCAGCAGAATTCAAATACTCCCAACACTCGCACATGAGAATATAGGCAGGACATCGCTCGTCCTGCCACTGCCACTGCCACAGCCACAGCCACTGGGCAGCTGAGTCCGACATCTTAGCTGGACTCGGGCTTTCATTTCGTTAGCCAAGAACTGCTCCAAGTCTTCTTCCACGCCGAAGCGCAAGCAATTATTCGACTCGAATCTAAAAGAGAGACCAGACTGTTCCACAATGAACAACCATATGCAAAACAAGCCACCTCCTCCAAGGGATCCCCTTGTTAAATATATACCAGACGCTCGCTATTTCTCTTTCAATTTACTTGCAAGGCAGCTGCCCCAAAAATAATGAAGAACTAAGCAGCAACACCAAATTGTTGCAAATCGCTCTATAAAATACAGACACAAGAACACATTTTGTACGATCGGTCCTAAATGATATACATACAAATTGAAAGCTGATATCAATAGGAATATTAAGTATGCTGTTAACAATTATGAAGTGCAACGCTTTCAATCAGTCTATAGAGTCTATTTGAATAAAGCACTTCAGTACAAATCTTTATCAAAAATCAACTTCGTTATTTCGCAATTTCTTTTAGACTGCAAGTCCGGGCTGTCAACCAAAATATATTAACTCTCAAAACATCGCTACTTAGAGTGTAGCGCTCAAAACATGAACTTTCTTACTAACCTTTAAAACTGTTAAGTTTCACAGTTTTAATGTCAGAATTATTAAAATATATCACGAAATGCCAGTCGATTTAGTTTATTAAGGGGTAGAACATTAAAAATTAAAAATAAATTTGTTCAAATGACCTTTACCGACAATAACCTTAACTTCCTAGACTTATGATTGCTCAAAGAGTTTAACAGTAGACAATTCGCTAATATGCATAGGGTAATGCTAATGTTAATCATCTGGTAATCGATTTATAAATCTGTGTGTGAGTGATCTGCTAGGTGAGCGTCATCAGGCAAAAGAGTCTCATAAAGATATCAAAATTGACATATATGTGTTCTGTGTATGAAACGCCTAATCAAATGATGCTACTTCCGTGGAGTAAGTGAAGAAACTGTGACGAAATTGCTCATTGACTAAAATGCTTAATAGAATTATCGCAACAAATTTAATCCGTAGTTTCGACTGCTGTTTCACACCAACTTTTCTATATGTCCCTTTGTTGGGTTGAACTAATACCTGCATTGACCAAGGACTTGTGGGATGTGACTGATGGATCTATAACTCTGGTCTTGACTATTTGTAGACGTTGAGAGCGACCATTCCAAAGTGGAAATTAAGCGTCTTTTTAATTACTTTAATTAAAGATAGTTAAAAGGATTATTTTAGGAAAAGGCGATCGAAATATACTAACTAATTGGTGTACAAACACTACTTGGTGTATTCTATTCGACTGTGGAACTGGTTAGCTCGTAAACTACATCAATGCACATCTTCGTTTAGACTCAACAAACCAAAGAAAAAGTCTTCGCCTAATTAGCACAGAGTTGAAGCGATGAATTATTAGATTGAAAAGTGCAGATTGCAGAGTGCAGAGTGCAACTCTATTGCTGGCCGTAAAACAATGTCTCCCAATTAAACTGTTAAGCTGCGGCAAATAGAAACATGCCCGCAGCCAAGTCCAAAGAGCGAGAAATGCACAGGCTGAAAAAACTATTTTTTCCGCCGCGGTCGTGTCAAAAAGCAACAAACAGCCAAAACACACATCACAAGCACTTTGCACGTCCATACATGCCTAATCGGCGACAGTATCACATGACGATGGCCGCATCGAACGCGGTCCAGGACAGCGCCGTGCACAGTGGACAGTGGACCGTGGACAGCGGACCGTGGACCACATGCGCCAGTGGCGCTTTGGCTGCTGCACTCCGAGCCAAAGACGTAGTGAAGCAGAAGGCGAGGTGGATGCAGAAACGGCTGAAAAAAGAGTCAAGTGCATCAAGCTGCATGCCACTGGGCAAACAAGCGGTTTCCAACTGACTGCCTAATCCCCTTAAATGGCGCGGCCGCCTCGTCCATGCGTCCTGCCTCCGTCCGCCCGCCCGTCCGCCCGCCCGTCCGCCCGCCCGTCCGCCGTCCGTCCATCCGTTGTACGCCGATTTTTTTATGCCCGTGGCTCGCAGCGCTTAGTGAGCTGTGTGACGGCCGCAGTTTTTGTTTTACCGCAATTTTGGCGCATTGGTGAAAGGCATTTGGCAGTTGGCAGTTGCCATTCTGCTGCCTCTTGCCTGTTGGCTGTTGTTGGCCTGCGAAAAAAAGGAGTCACTTGATTGACCTTCGCTCGCAACGCAGCTGCACTTTTTTGTCCGTGGCCGGCGTCAACGATATCACGGCAGTTGCCAACTAAATTTCCATATGGTGCAATTTTGATGCGTGCTAACCCAAAACTGCCGTTATTCATGGTCGCTCTTTCTTTTTTGTTTCCCCCATTTTTTCGCGTGCGACTCGCGAAACACTCGAAAAGTGAATTTTTTGCTGCTGCGATTTGAATGCAACACCTTTGGCAACGCGGCATCCGGGGCAATTCAATATGGAAAAAGTGCGGCTATTCAACAGCTGCCCAAAGCACTGAAACACTGAAACTGATACATATGCAACTGACTCTGCTGAGTGGCAGTAGCAGGAAGCCAAGGAGTCAAGCCGCCAAGCAGTCGAGGAGCGCTAAATGAAGCCCCACAGAATAACAGAAGATGCTGAAAAATGCATTTGATCGGTGGTGCCACAAAAAAAAGAAAAAACGAAGTTACATGAAATGGTTATAAATGCACACAGCATTGCAATTGAATTGAATGACCCACTTGTTGATGATGCATCACAGCTATGTATGTATGTATGTGATGTATACATATCGCCTCCTAATGCGTTCCGCCTTCAACGACCCAAATGAGAATGAGAAAAACTTGCTTCGAACGTCTAGGTTTGGCTAAATTCTTTTCGTGTAAGTCTCAAAGTTTACAAGGTCAAGAAAACTTTTCAGTCACTTGGCAAGTTTTGAAAGTCAGTAAATAAAGAATTTCTATGCACAGCGTCGGGCTCCGATGCAGTTGGAAAAGTCTTCAAACAAACGCAAAAGTAAACGTTATTGAAATGCTCACAGCAACATTGATACTTCACACGCTTGCAAGAATTCAATAATTCTTATTTCATAGTCTCTGCAAATCATCAACTTAAGCACTTTATATCGTCGCCTTTAATTTATTGATCAACCTTTTGTCTTCATTGCTCGACATTTACAAATAAAATTATTAAATATATCGTTATTGTCATGACAAGAAAACGGGTCTTTAAAGCACAAACCAAGATGAATTATTTTTATAGGAAGCTTGGGGATGTATTACTATCAATCGAAATTTTGTTTCATATGATTATTATGCTCGGAAATTGGCCAATTTGCTTGTTTGTTTACAATAGTTTTTGATATTGATAAAGTTTCAAGTGAATCTAATTACTATAGCTAAATGTAGAATAAAACGCTTCTACATTTTACGATTTGCTTCAACACACTCAATTTGCGGGAACTTTTAAATTATTTCCATTTTTAACTAGCCTGCAAAAATGAGAATCAAGCATTACTTATACCTTTCTTACTATTGTAATGTAAATTTAATGTAAATCTTACATTTATTTTATCTAAAAACAACCTTTTGTTATTTCTTTTTGTTTTAAGCAAATAGAAAATTAAAACACTAAGCATTGTAATGTATAAATGATTTGGTAAACCCGCCCGATAGACCTAATTTACCTTGGACGCTTCATAAAAAATATATGCTTAAACAATTGAAAGCTATTTGAAGTGGAATACATTGGGGGACGGAGGTCAACGTTGAATGGTTTCCATTTGAAGTCATTTATTTAGTGACTCTTGATTTATTGGGGTTATAATTGAACCTTCAGTTTCTTCAAAGAGATAGAAACAATAGAAGCCTTAAAGCACTACTTAGACTAACTTACTTGAACTATGTATTCCTGAGAAGTAAATTAACTCAATATACCGTGTTTCAAAAACAATCTTGCAAATCCAATAACTGACTGAGTTTATCTACCAACAGCAAAGTCGATGTCGAGTACCAACTGTAATTCTACAAGGACGTTGTAACGAAAGACCTCAAAAGCTATGGAGTCAAACTCTTCATACGCATTACAGAGCTAGTGTGGTGTGCTGAAATGAAGAAAAATTCATGTACTCGTAATTACCCAAGCCCATCCAAGCAGGACAATCCATTCAGGGCAGGACACGGCTGAGCGGAGTAAAGCAGAGCACGGTAGTGACCTGTTGTCCAGCGGGAGTCACCTCGGCATCAATCGCTGCCACGTGTGAGCTGTAAAATTTATGTCAAATTTTACTACTTCACTGTGGCATTTTGATTACACTACTAACCCTATTTCAGAAAAGTTAGATTTAACTAAACATAATATCCTCGCCGGCGGGGGAGCGGCGAACGACGCTGGCTGAACTGAACCCCATCGCCATTCCAATTCCCATTCCCATTCCCATCTCGACCGCCATCTCCATCACCGGCGTCGCCGCTGCCGTCGCCGTCGTCATCGCCATCGCGACGCACAATAACCTTCTTTCGGGACGGACGTTCGTGGGCTTAACGAACCTTTGCCAATCTGTTGACCACTGTTACAGTTTTATGTGCTCGACCAGAAAAGGGTACATAGCTTGTACATACCTGCACAAATATTTACATACATAGCAACGCATCTTATGATACACGGTTTTCACTGCTGTTATTTCATTTACAACAAACACCTACTTATTTATTCCAGCATACTTAGTTATGTATGTGCCACACACACATACACACACTTATGTGGATATGTACTACACTTATAGGCATAAGTGTCTTTGTATGTATTTTTAATGAAACTTCACGCAGTACATATATATATATATATGCTTTATACGTACGTATGTATGTTTGTGTATACGCATAATATATTCGTAATAACATTTTCCAAAAACCCAGTCGTAAGCATTTTTCAGCCGTTTCATCCCTTTTCTGGACACTTTGGGGTTACAACGGCGACCGTCGCCGTCGCCGTCGTCGTCGCCGTGCCATGGCATGAAGTGGAATGGTGTGCGTGTGCGTGTGCACAACAAACACCTCGCGAGCAGTTGTCCAGCCTCCACTAACCGCATCTATCACAAATTTGAGCTGCTCGCAAATGGTCTAGCCCGGCCCGGTCCCGGTTCGGTCCAGTCCGGTCCACTCCCCGGCCCGGCCCGGTCCGGTCCAGTCCGGTCGCCGTCCCCCTCCCCTGGTCCGCTGGACCTGGCCGGTTTTGGGTCGAGCTGACAGGCCTAACGATACGGCTGATGGTCCAGCGAGTTTGTAACGCGCATACCCAAATCGCACCGCACTCTGAGCAATTATTAAACGAGTCGGTGGCACGTTAAATTCTGTCCACTTTGGAGCCGGGACAGCAGGACCATCTGTGTTATTAAGTGTATGCTAGTGTGTGCGTGTGTGTGTGTGTGTGTGTAGTGCTGAAATAGACATCGCAAGTTTGTTTAACAACAAGTATAGTAAAAGGGTTTGTTTTTAATGCCACCTCCGCACATGACACAAATATAGGCCTCGTTCTGACATTTGTATCCTATATACTGACGAACCCCTTCACATAGCACACAGCACATAACATGGACATATAGCATATATATATTCCTATGTGTTCGCAACTATTATAAATGACGACCAGTCCAGCACACACACACACACCCACACATTCACCGATGTATACGCCTGTGGACCAACCTGGCCGTTAAAGCGTAAACCATTTTAAACAAAATGAAAAACTTTTCATTATATTCGTAGCACATTTCGTTTGCCACTCTCTGGACCAATTAAAATAGTTAATGAACCTTCTCATGTCCAGTATAGCCAAAACTCACAATTAGTCTTAGGGCAATGCACACATACTGTGCATATATGCTAGTCACATATATGCAGTCAATAGCCTAGGCATTAATCACAAGAAGATCGAGAAAGTGTCCTAGTCACTGCACAGAAAGAACTACAATCTCGAAAGCACTAAGACTGGGTATGCTAATTCAATTGAACACATCTATGTATGAACTCAATTCAAATATTAATATTTATTTATTTACTACAATTCAAAGAATTGCTATAAATTATATTATATATTATCAAAGTTTGAAAACTTAAACTAGCAAAAAAATTCCAGAAACCTGGATGATTATCAATATGGAGACGCAGACAATTAGATATATAATATTAGCATAGTTGGTGAAGATCTCCTTTCGGTTTAACGATTGCTCCTAAGTAATTACCTCCTTCAAAGAGAAAGGAATATTAAACTACCCAGATAACAGCGAAGGTCTGAAATGGTTTTCAATCAAATCGCAATAGTGACGAATATATTGTTTGCTTGCTAGAATTGTGAGCAGAATTGGAAGACCGGCTAATTGAAATCCCGTTCCGGAGTCCAAGGATATTCCGTTCTGGGCCGATTGGCATTGTAGACCAGTTTGACGCCGGCATTGATGAAGCGGCATTAGGTCATTTGTTAAGATTAGATGCTGGCATACGCAAATGACTGCTTAAGAATTCATATCCGACATATTCTGCATATCCTGCCTAATTTTTCAAATCACTTTTCAGTGACAGTGTAATAAAAAAATATACACAACCGGTATAGAGCCGTCATTTATCAAGCGTCAAGCGAACATAGTTTGTTTGTCTTACTATTATCAAACCGGACACAAATTACCAGTGAAAACAGCGACGGATTGGGAGATAATAAGCCCCTTTTCTCACGAAACATTTTGTTTGTTACGGGTTACGCTCCTGTGATGTCCTTTAACGGATTCTCTGGCCGGACATCAGAAATTCATTGACGCTTTTGCCGAATGTTGACGAAATCTACGTTAGACTGACCTCTGCTCCTTTGTTTACCATCCCAAGGTTCGGCTTGCCGTGGAGAAAGCGCAGCCCAAGAATAAGGGAAGGGTAGAAGGGTTACTTTTGTACTTACACATGACGACAAGATCCTTGTGACGCGCGCATTATAATGAATATTTTGAAATAAGTATGAGAATGTTTTGTTTGCATACACAAACATTGTCGCGTTGGTTTTACGCTCTTTATACCCTGTTCCCAATCCCATCCAAAGAGGGTGTAATTGAGCTATGCGAATGTCTTCTGCACACAACGGCAGCCGAGTCGAACAGGGGACAGAGTTCCACAACAAAGTCTATTCTTGACAAGCTCTCAACTTTTTAAAACAATTTGCTAACCTTCTAAAATGTACAAAGCATAAGTTTTACCTTTTATGACATCCATTTGAATCATTTCTTTACAAGTATCCACTCGACAAAGGTTTATTTAGTGCTTGGCTGCCAGGCGTCGATTGCCAAGGATAACGCAAAGCACAGTACGCATATCTTGAAGGCTTGCTCCTTTTATTTTAATAAGCTCTAAACTTCCAGACGCGCCGTGTCATTCTGACAAAGGACAGTGAAGTAATATGTCATTGTTGGCTCAGATAAGATTAACATTTTATTGTGGGATTAGTTCTCTTGTATTCGAGGAACTGGCTCAAATCTGCCAGCAATAGTTTGCACAATTAATAGTCTTAACTTTACTGGAAAACATTAACAAAGAACTTGAAGCCTATATGTTGTTAAACTAAATGAACTGGGAAAATCGTAATTATTTCTTGTAATATTATGTGTAACTTCTATCAAAAATGACAAGCCCAATTTAATATTTATTTATGAATTTTAGCAATATTGTTAGGCAATAGCCACAATCCTTTGCGTTGTCCTTGTAGCCCCACTGAGCATACCCCAGATGAGCCATGAGGAGTTGAGCATTCGTACTTGTTACGCTTTTGGCGCAGGGTGTGAAAACACCATGATGACAAAGGTCCAAAGATAGACTTTGATGTTTTGCAAGGACAAAGAAGTAATAGAGCAAAGCACAGTAGAACTATAAAAAGAAATATGAAAACAAAAACACAATTCCAGCAAAAGACAAAAAAGTGATTATTTGCGAAAGATGCCCGTTTCCATTTCCATGTTGATAGGCGAAAAAATAAATAAATACATACCAACAGTATGCATGTAGGACGATTGTGAAAACTTTTGTCCAACATTGTGCGAAACTCTTTGTCTATGTAGAAATTTTGTGTTTCCTTTTCTCGTTTTTTCTCGTTTTTATTTTGGTTTGCACAATAAAAGGGCATAAATGTAGCCTAGATTTTAATAAGTATGGAATAGAACACAAACAAATCACAAATAATAAGTAAGAACTCTTCAGTCGAGAGTGCTCAGCTCTTTGCTAGGCACATCACTTATTTGCTCTTCAGTCGCTTGTGTGCCTAAATAAATGCTCTTGCTGCGCGTATTTAAATGCATAGATGTTTGTTAACTGCAAATTATAATAGCGCCAAGTGACACAAAAAGCACAACGCACAACTGCTTTGAGGGAGCTAATGAGCGATTAACCGCAGCATCGCGTCGTATTCTTAACGCGACTTCACGCTTGCATCAAAGAAGCGCCAAAGGACAGGGAAAGGGGGAATTGGGGAATGGGGACAGCAGATGGGAGACATGCAACTAATCTGATTGTAATTGCTGCATGCTAGAGAATGAAAAAGCACTCAACACGCAAAACGCAGAGAGAGCAGCCAGCGGAGCCTGCTCAAAAGTGGCAAACGTATCTTTGCTGCCAATTATTCAAACGCGATCGAGATGCGATCGGGAATAAATTGGCTATAAAAGTCCTTGTATTCACACATACACGCACTCGACTACTTGCTGGCAAGCTAAAATTTCAGCATATAAGCGCAGACACTGGCAAGTAAGTTTAATCGCTAAAATGTGAATATTTGATAGAAGATGAAAAGATGGAACACAGTGCTTACTCCAATTATAACTAGAATCTACTGGGGAACTTTTCACATATAATTTGCAATATTAAACTTGGCTGGAGTAATTCATTACTTATTGGATTAAGTATATTGTAGTTATTGCGCCCAAAAATGAGTGTAAATAATTTCCTTTATTAAGTAATCGCTTCGTAACTTTAAAAGTCACCAAAACTGTAAAGTATCGTTCCAAAATAAATAATTATTAGATTGGTTAATTTAAATACAAATGTATCAAATGTGGCTGCCTAACAGTAAATATTTGCCAGAATACGGGAATAAAATAAATTAAAATAAATATAAGTAAAATATCAATATATTATTTGTTAATAGCAACAACATTTAACTTGACTGTTTTATGTATAGCACATATATGTAGATTCAACACTTGCATATGGCAGCAATATCAGCGGCATTTATTCCGTCGGCACGCAAACTATAATTACAGGGGCCATCCGGTAAAGTTGCGGTGGCGGTGGCGATGGTGGTGGTGGTGGTGTGGTGGATGGCGATGGCGAAAAGTGGTTGCATTGCGGAATCGGGACAGCGTGTGATCGGTTAACCTGCTGCTATAATTGTCAATCATATGCTGCGAGTTTGTCAGACAAATTGTGTCCCCACACACACATACGCCTATAAACATATTTATACAGTACAGAGAGCACAAACTGTTGCTGACTGCGAATCAACACAAATACATCAGTATATAACTCGTTACATTTTGTTCTTTGGCCAGCTTAATTATCAGCACATACACGTGAATTTCTTTGTGCTCGTCGAATGCATTTGTGTGCATATAATATGCACCTAAATATAATGATTCCTTTTCGGCGATCGGTTACGGATCAGCCGGGCTACGAGGCGTCACAATATTGACAGCGGTTGGATGCCAATACCATTGATATGCCCAGAGGTCCGCTTTTAAGTAATTTTATCCTCATCCAGAATGCCACGAAGATGTCCACAAGCACAAGCAGCAGCACAACACGCCGATCGAGCAGCACACATGCAATGTGCTCTCTGGCTGGACGATGGATGCTTGCATAGAAAGCTCGCCTGCTTTCGATGGCTGGATGAGTGGATGGCCGGATGGACGACATGAATGCATGGGAGCATTGTCAGTCGCGTAATCATCGTAATAATTCGCTTCAACTTCAACTTCAACCGTTGGCAGCAGCAACAGCACCAGCAGCAGCAGCAACAACAGCGGCTGCGGCTGCGGCAGCGGCAACAGCAGCAACGAGAAGCCAAGCGGAAATTACCAACACGCGATATTTAATTTTACCAAAAGGTGAGCCAATAATTCGTCTGCGGCTGCGGCTCCGACTCCAACTCCAACTTTGTGTCCAGCTCCGACGCTGTATCTGCGGCTGCTGTTGCTGTTGCTGCCACTTGGATTCTGCTCGCTGCAGACAATTTCGTTGCAACTTCTGCACATTCTTGCAGGCAAATTTCTACCTAGGCTCTTTTTGCCGTCACTAGATGAGCCCATTATCCAAAAACCATCTTAACCTGTTTACGTGTCACGGTCATCGTCACCCGACTCTCAATAATTCAAATGAAGGCAGCTTCGACATGCACTAGAGCAAGTTCTACTATCAGCATTATCCAAATTTGAATGACCAGACTCCAAATATGTTCACTAATTATTGATTGGTAACACATTTTATTATCTGTGATCGTGCGATCGAAAGAGAACCCACGAAAGTGAAATTGCATTTCAAAGGTTTCGAGCCCTTGAACTGCTTTCAAGTACGCGCATGAGATCAGTAAGCAGTGCACTGCTTGCAACGGCTTCCGGTCTTTTGTATTTCTTAATACTCGACAAAATGTAGAATTTCCACATATTGTTTAAAATATATGCAAATACTTAAAATACATAAAGTCAAATAAAAAATAAATTAAAAATAAGAATTTGAACAACGACAAAGGAAAAAATAATTAAATTCAAATGAATTAAAATGTTAGATGTGTTCGAAACTGATCCTTATTAGACATCTATACATTTGAGTATTACTTGCTTGCACCGACGCACCTATATTAATGAAGCTACTAGTGAAGCTGTTTGTTTGATTGCGTAACCGTTTGTTAACATTGTAAAGTGAAATTGAGAGTTGGCACAACTTTTTCGCACTAATAGGGATGAAAAAGTTAGGTATTGTTAGGTCCATTGCAAAATTGTGATAAATCATCTAATAAGGAAAATTGTTTTTATATGTTATTCTTGTCGATTTGGGATATTCAAAATAGTAAAATAGCCTCAGTTGAAAATAAATAGCGAATCATGTTAAAGAACTAATCAAAATCCGTAAACGTAATAAATAATTTTGATTCCTTTCGAACTGCAAAATTCCATTAAAATATTAATAAGAGATTATTTCGTTGGATCTAGAATATTTCACACGTTCAGCTGAAAGATATTTGTTAACACACTAAGTTAAAACACAGGTAATGGATTATTTTGAACTATACTCGCATGAATGTATATTTGCATCTCGGTAGTAATTAATTAGTTGTAGTTAGTTATTAAATTACTTACATTTACAAATATGGTAGTTAATTCTTACAACGAAATGAAACAAATCTAATAAATTAGTTTACAGATATGCCAAAAATTGAAGCTATTAGCTATTAAATACAACTAGAACTGTTTAACTTAAGTAGATTTATTGCATTTGGTTTTTTATTTATACACAGTCAACGATGGTTGTTAATAGTTATGTATGACATTTAAAATTGATTAGTATTGTTGCTTGTTGTTATTGTTGTCTTTAATTATTCGAATACTTATTGCTTTGATTAAAATCTGAAGATTAGTCTACTCAATTGTTGGCGGCCATTGCGATCCTGGCCAGATTAAAATAGGTTATGCTTGAGAAATCTAGTTTAGTTTATTGATGTACGACGACGCTTAAAAGACCCGAATCTGAGCAATTCAAATAGGAAAATATTTATGCAATTATCTACAATGTGTGTTGCTGTGTGTATGTGTGTGTGTTCAATGTGAGCGAATTTTTGGAATTTGAATTGACTATTGCTCGCCATCACTGTGTATGGAGGTGCTCGAGGTGCTGTTCTTGTCCGGACTCTGCGACCTACTGTTGGCCGGACTGGAGACCTTCGAGGCACAGGAGCGCACGGACAGATCTTCCGGTTCGCTGTCATAGTAGCTCTCCTTCGACGACTCGCTGTGCACCGAGGGACTCAATCTCTTGAGCAGCGTTTCATTGAAGCCATGCACATCTGTTTCGGCTTCGGCTTCGTTTTCACTTCCCGCCTGCATGCCAAGTGCCGTTCCTGCTCCAGCTGTTGCTGCTCCCGGATGCATGGAAGCTGCGGCCGCGGCGAAGGCAAAAAAGTTCAGACTGGCGCTGAACATCTTGCACCAATCCAGCAGGGCGCCCTGGTTCTGGCCATCGGCATCTGGCAGCGGCAGTTGTGTGGGACCCGGAGCTGGTGGCGGGGCAGCTGCGATCTCTGGAGTGGGTGTCGATGTGCTGATTCTGCCCTCAATGTCGTTGTTGTTGCTGTCGTTGCTGAACGGCGGCTGGGCAAATGGCACATGGCTGGACTTGGCTGGATCCTTGGCCCAGTTTTTCACACTCAGCAGCGGGCAATTGTATTTCTTGGCCTCGTCCAGTTGGTTTAGTGGAAGCGCATCCGCTGACTTTGGATTGAGATTGGCAGCCGCAGTGGGTGCAGCTGGGTTGTGCGGCTCGACCTTCGAGGACAACTTGGAGTTGAAGAGCGCCAGGAGATTGAGCTGGTGCACCATGTTGTTGGTGGAGTAACCGCCGCTGGTCACCGGCGAGGCAGGATCTGTGCCGGTAGCGCGCACATCCTCCGAGTGTAGGCCGTTGCGCTTGAGGAACTCGACCAACGCGAACTTCTCGAGCAGCGCTTCGTTGTGGGAACTGTAATCCATGGCCGGAAACGGCAGGCCACCGAATCCGCCCAGCTCGTCGTAGCTGGGCATCGTGGCGAACTTTGGCGGCAGCAACTGTAGCTCCAATTTGGCGCGTTTTTCGGGCGGCGTGTCGAGGTGTGTGGCCAGCTGGCCCAAGTTGTCGGTGCCCAATTGGCGGCACATAAACCGTAACTTTTGCTCATTTTTACACCAGCCACGGAGCGTGGACTCTGGCACACCGATGTCCCGTGAAACACTTGCTTTCGTCTCGCCATTGTGAATGCGTTGAATGGCGCGGACTTTGTCGTTTGGCGTTAGGTTGCGCAGCGGTCGCTTGCCCCGGGTGCTCATGCGAATGTTCATGTGCTGATAGGCAGAGATATCCATTTTGCGATATGACTTTGCGAATTTGAGGTCGCGCGGGTCGCCAAAGTTTACGCACCAAGTAAGCAACAATGTGTGAACTGCGACTGCGACTGAGACTGAGACTGCGACTGCACTGCGGCTAACTGTTGTGCACTCTTCGGATTAACAGAAGGATGTGATTTGGTTTCAGCGGACGTCGTCCTATCGAAGCTTTATAGCAGCCACAGCGAGTTCAAGGCGAATGCGGCGAAGAGAGCGACTCCCAAACCGCCAAACCACTTACTCATTCTCATTCTCACTCTCGCGCTCACACACACGAGCGCACTCACACGCAATCACACACCACAACCGTTCTCTCTCCCTCTCTCTCTTTTTCTTTGTGTGTGTGTGTGTGTGTGTATGTGTGTATGTGTGTGGCGAGAGCGCAAAATAAGAACAGTGCAAGAGCAAAGCAGCAACAACTTGTTACTCTTGTCACTTTGAATTCGCTTGGCGCACACTCAGTGGACAAGGAGTAGATGGGAACAGTAAGGCAAACCAAGTCCAAGTCGCCTTAACTCTTGTTTTGGGTACGGCTCAATCAAATTCGTTTTCTTTCTCCCTCACACATACACACTAGCACTTACGCACTCCCAACCAAACTGTCTCCAAACTTAGAAGACACAAACTTTATGCAATGCATTTGATTTGGGTTTCCATCATTTCTATTTCGCATCTCGCAGTTTAGACCTCCCTAAAAACAGTAAATTGTGGAGAATGTTAGAAATTATTAATATTATAAACTATTAATTTTTAAATTTCGTCTTTATAGTCATAATTACACAACAATTTTTCAAATCATTGAATTAGGTAATCTACCACATTTTTCGAAGGATTTCAATAACTAATGGCAATAATTACTATAATTCAATTAAACATCAATATATTAATGATCAGTTCAATCTAAAGCTTCCTCGAGAACAGAACATTATGTGTATTTTTTCAAATTTTAGCGCCACAACATTTAAATGTCGATATAGATAAGTTCGTCTAGCGTAGAAAATTCGTTAAATATCGATATATCGATATGTTAGCTACGCCCCATTTGTTTAGAAATCAACTTCAACATTACGAAGCGCCATCTGTCGCACGGAAGTAGAAGTCGTTATAGGATTGATATCAATTGTATCCTGGATTCTCCAAATTTAAATTTCACACAGTAAAAAATAATTTGCACATCGCGTTGGTTTTATTTTGTAATCCTTATGAAATTCATTTTATATTATTTAATTTAAACTATATACAGAAATATTTCGCATATTAAGTGTGATAATATTCGTCTAAGAGTTCGGTGTTTTTATTAAAATAAACACCTTGTCTCCAAATCAAATAATTCCTGGCTCCTAATACTGTTACGACTGCAAAATAAAATTCGTAAAAACTACCTAAGTTGAATATACACACAACTGAAATTAAACATATGAACTTATGGTAGTAATTATACAATATTGTCGAATATTCTTCACAATTACATTAAAGAATGTTCAGCAGATTGGAACCGGGCTATTACTATGTCATTCAAATTTTACGTTTAAGAATTAAGTATATACGTTAGATTAATATACGATCAATCACCTCCGTAATCAAATCATCAGAACCGTCCATCGCTGGTTTCCATTACACTAAGTTGTCGCTTTGTCTTTATTGTTTGTAATCCCATTTTGTTTTTCAAAAGGATTTACTCGCATGTATTTACATATGCAATATACGATTATAAAATACAAAATGAAATCAATCTTAAGTCTTATGCAATAATCCCATTAAATGTAACTATTAAATTGTTATTGGTAGTATCTGTATCTCAGTGAATATGTGTTTACAAGTATATTTTGTGCACGTACTCGCTTGAATGTACTAATAGTTGACCAGTAAAAAAAATAAATTCACCTTGGAGCAATGATTTCAAATTATTATGAGTAATTTGGGAAACAAGTCTGACGATACAATTTCGGAATCCTTACATATGTAAAAGTGCACATCTGACATAGAAATCGCTTACATAAGAAATGTTTAATTTATTCGGTATTTTGTGCATATATCGTATGTAATGTATATGTAAGTACATTGTTATAACTATTAATGGTTGTGCTTATGCTTTAATCTATGAATCAGTTAACCCGCACACATGAAGTTAAGACGTTTATTTGATTGAATTCTTTTTGTGGTATCTTTGCTTTTCGTTCGTTTGGTTTGGTTTGGTTTGGATTGGATTGCTTTTGTCCATTCACCAATTGAATCATGTAATCGGTCCATCCTTGAACACTCTAGATATTATACGTATATACAAGAGTCTATGTACAATAAGTTATGTTATATATTCACTATACATGCATGTGTATATGTAGTCCTTTTATAATGATCGTAATTCTTAATTTAAACCGTTTCATTCATATGAATATATATATAACAATTGTTAATAGCTTATTGATAATGATCCCATTTGCCCAATACAGCGGCCTTCTTCGTCAAAACTGGCTAAAGTCAATCGCGACAGCTTATTGCATAATACTCCGTTACCATTATTTTGAATAGGATTTGGTTCTGTGAAATTCAAAAATATAATCATTTAAGTGTGAGTCAAATTGTTATTGGTCGACAACTTAAAATAGATTTTTGAAAATATGCAGTTACCGTCATGAAAATGTTCCGCCGAATTTCCTTCCTGTTTCCGTTTTCGAATCTGTTCCGTGAAATGCAATATAAGCGCATCAATCATAGCCGCTTGTTTGGAGAAAACTTGTACTAGTTTCGATATTTGTATTCCGTTCTCCACAGCATCAAACTGAAAATGGCATTAAATAAATTAGTAAATTTGTATGCAAATATCGACTTATTTAATCCATTACTAACCTGCAGGAATATGCATGTAAGACAGTCGGGATCGTCACTAGCACTTGGTTTTGCGTAATCCCATGACATATCTTCATATCGGAGTCCCAATAAAAGTGTCTTTAAAAGATATTAAAAATCAAACATTATTAGTAATAGAAAGGAAATGAGGAAATCCATCAGACTTACGTGTTCATAGCAGTCTATTATAAAAACTCCTCTCTCGTTCACAGCAATCAAGACCTCCATATCCTTATGGTTAACCAAAGACATAATTCCCCTCACCGGTTGTTCCATTTGCCCATGAAAGAACGCAGCGCTATAATTAATATCAATAAAAATTGTAGTAATCATTTCATGTAAATGGTAATTTAAAGTTAATATTATATTTTCGTCATCCAGCTAAAATCTATTTCAAACCATAAATAAAACTTATATTTTTGAAGATCTAGATATTCTTAAAGGCTTATAGACTGACGGATAGACATGGCTTCAATGTGGTTTTTATGCTCCACTTACCCATAAAATGGCAACGCCCAGCAGAACTCCAAGTACTTCCGCATCAGTTTCCGAGTTGTGGCTGTCTGCGGCACTCGCTTGAACTGCTCTAGAAGTTTGATCTCAGCTGAATTCTTTTGGCTAATGGGTAACCACAGCCAATTGGAACTTTTCGCCACATGTTTTGGCAGAAATCGTGACTGATTCTCTCTGTATATATAACGAAATTTGTCAACTCAAAGTCCTGGGCAACTATTATGCAGTCACTCACCTGAAGAATCCGACCGTGTGCGTGTGAGAATTGTAGGGTCCAAGCTCAATTCTAGCTTGGATTCCACCCAGCATAAGCGAATGTACAGGTTCCATAATGTATCTGCCGGTCAACACGTAATGCTTGGCCTCCTCGTAGAGCAGCTCCACAATTCGATGATCCCTTTGAAATGCATAAATGTTAGTATCGAGCACAGTGCGAATTAAATGAGTATGAACTTACTTGATTTTCTCTTCATCTCGCTTAGAAAAGAACACATTTCGCTTGAGAACAATCATTGGCTCGTCATACTTCCGCTCGATGGGATTGCTACTGCTAAACTTCTCGAGCAGACTCGACCACGCCACACGCACAATGTAGGGGCAGTGATGTGCCTTCAACTGCATCTCCAGAAGGCCACTGGTCATCCACAAGCCAAAGATGCTTTGCGCCAGCAACTTGTTCGAGATGCCAAGCTCCTCACAGCCCAAAGCAGCGGCCAGCATCACTTGCGAGGGACACTGAGCCGTTCCCTCGATCTCCATGTGCACAGCCACTCGCGACATTAAGTATACGCATGTCGGAATAACCTAGATTTAGCATGAAATTATTATTCAATTAACTGAATATTGTAGAAATGAGCCAGCCAGCTTACGTTCTGCAGAGTGCGAGACACCAGCGAGTTTGGCTTGCCGGCACCTGAGTATGTGGTGGATGATGGTGGGTTGTTGCCCAGCACTCGTTTCGATATCGCAGGATTCTGTTGAGCCTCGTTGCTGTTGCTGCTGCTGCTGCAGTTTTGCTGAACTGGCAAGAGATTTGTCAGAGCACCTGAAGATCACACACAAAACAAATCGTGAGCTTTAACCCAAGTGGAGGACTGAGAAAGTCACTTACCGGAAGGACTTCGGACTCCAGTCAATGGGCCAAGTGCATTAGCATTGTTCATGATATTCCCGCTTATTTCTGATATATGAAGACTCCCACTGTGACACTGGGTATCATTGGCTGACAGCGACATCGCTGATGCGACTTGGGACGAGGTCATGCAGTTGTCGTTCTCATTGCGGCCGGCGGCACTCACAACACTCGACACACTCGCAGACGAGGCAAAGGTGCTGCCGACCGCTGTCTGGATCTGAGCGGTGGTCACCACACGATGCACCGTGTACATCACAGGCGGAACAGGCACATTGACGGGAACCAGCGACGCTGGAGTTTGTTCGCACGCCACCACGCTCGAACTATTGAGATGCGTCTGAGTGGCGGCCACAACACGTCCAGTTGCAGTGGCATTCGAATACATTGGGCAGTCGGAGGCATCGTCAAGCATCTCCAAGACTGAGTTGGGGCTGCATGCGGTTGCCTGCTGACTGTTTTGCAATTGATGGTTATGATTGATGTGTTGAAGTTGTTGCTGCTGTTGCTGATGTTGTTGTTGCTGCTGCTGCTGCTGCTGCTGCTGCTGTTGAAGTTGTTGCTGCTGCTGCTGCTGTTGAAGTTGTTGCTGCTGTTGTTGTGCAAGTTGGTGATGCGATGGGCCAGGGCTGTCATTGTTGATGCGTTTCCCCAAATAATAATCGTCCCGACACTTGGCATCCGTTGTATTATAATATAGGCGAGATCTGTTCGAAATCAAACAATTAAATTAAAGTTCAGTCACTGACAACTTTCCAATTCCTTTCACTTACTGGTAGTCTTGAGTTGTTGTTGACTTCTTCCGATTATACTGCAATGTTCCCAATGGAACTGTCATTATATTGATATAATTGCCAGCATTATTCGAATTGCTTGCGCATTGAGCACTGCTATTGCAATTGGGATACACATATGGACTTCCCACAGCACTTCGGTTGCCAACAAAAGCTTTGTTGCCGCCATTCCGAGGTGTCATGTCCCTTGAAGTGAAACCCGTTTCTGGTTGATTTGTGCCACATGTTAAATACTCCTGGCCAACATTGCTTCCATAGCTCATCTTATTTGTGGGGGTTTGGGAAATGGGCGATGGGGATGAAGTCGGTTGCATTCCACTTCGGCAGTAGTATTGGTTCGTCTCCATGTTGTCATATCACCATATAATCAAACCATCTTCAAACAACAACAAATTATACATTAGCATGCAATGATGAAAATTAATATTAATGCAGAGAATTATTTATAATTTTTAAATTCACAAAGTCATGCATGTTAATAATCAAATTACAATCTAATCAGAATATTTTTATTTTTCAAGTACAACTGTGTTTTTGTTGTGCAGGTCCAATCTCTGCCAATTGTTGAAGTAAATCAATAAATTTCGCCGACAGGTATATATCAAACTTAAGAACGAAAATAGTAATAATGCTCAATACGAACAAAATTAAATGATTAAATGATTGCAGTCGAGTGAGCTAATAGCTCACGTATTCTTGTTTTAATTGAATACATTTGAATTTCATCTGGAGAATTACAAACCTAAAACTTCAATGGGAACTTCGTTCGTAAGGATAACATTCAAAATAGTGCCTAAAATTATAATAAACAATGCTCTCTATATTTGAAAAATCAATCTCCTGGCAAATCCTTAAGTTGTTAACTCATTTACCGCTGATTCTTTCGACTATATAGAATGCCAAACCATTTACAAACTTACGGAATTTATACATACATACGTTAATACATACGTACATATGTGTGTACATACTTACACTTACAGCAATTAAGTCCATCTGACTGCGTGGGGCTTGAAGGACGTTGTTGTCATGCACTTATTTATTTAGGTATGTATGTGAGTGTACATGTACATACATCTCTACACCTATAGGTTTGCAAGTGTACATGTTGTTGTAGCCATTTTCATCAAATAATATTCATGCTTGATCAACTTTCACCATTTTAATCCAATACAAATTGAAAAATGCACACAGACTTTTGATAGAAAGCATTTTGACGATTTTCACACACTTATTTTCATATTTTCATTCCATATACATATGTATGTATGTACATATGTACATACATATATGTAGTACATACAAATCTAAGAAAAAATCTGTAACACACAATCCACAATAAGCTTATAAAAAAGTCGTCAGTGTCCTTTATGTTTTTCTTCACGCCTTCCTCAATTTTACGACCTCATTTTGAAGGCAGAACAGGTTTCCTAACTTGAATATGATATAATTATTCGCGAAGTAACTTAACGCGAGTTGAACACATTTTTTTGCTCATTTATGTCAAAACGGGCGCCTTGGTACCAAACCGTATAAAAAATCATCTCCATACTAGAGCAACTTCAATAAACAAATACATGCAAACTTAGATTCCACATGGATAACCTGGGAAAGCGCCTGCGCATAAAATTATCGCTCATGACCAAGCGTGCTTTCGATAACTGTGCTAACTTAAAATATTATATGGAAATTAAAATCATATTTAATAAACAGAAATTTAAATTGAAATATAATTATACATTTATATATAATTAAATTACAATATAATTATGTATACGTATAAGATAGAATCATCGATAAATATATGCACCCTTGCTATTCATTGATAGAAACTGGACGAAAGTGTCTATTTCCGGAAGATGGCGAACAGACTTGTTCCACTTTAAACAAATCGACAAAGAAAACAACATTTTGAGCAACCAATGATCATTTATTTATTTTAAGTTGAAGTCATTCCCAACATCACTCAGCAAGCAAGTCATTCAATGACTATCACAATGAAATCAATAAACAATATATCAAATTGTCAATTATACATGGATAGATTTTAACATTAAAAAGTATCAACATCCATTTATTCTCATTAGGTTCAATGAATCTTATTTTTTTCTATGAAAATAAGTTAATTTGAATTTGAAATTAATTACCTTTCATTTTTAATTTCATATTTACTTCCTAAACTTTTGTAATTGTGGTGCTGAAATCTTGACTTTTCCAGGGATATTTCTAGCGAGTGCTTCTTCTTTTATGCTCTTCAGTAAGTCCTTTTCCCTATTGTTGCAAGTTTTGTCCTTTGAGAACATATTAATTGCCACTTTAGCCGCTTTACCTCGTTTTCCTGTACCAGGTGTCAGCTTTACTTTGAACCTGTATAAAAAATGTCTATTAGTTTAATCAAATATTGAAATTGTAAAAATATGATTTCAAATTTAAAACGAAATGAAATCAATTATTTTCCAAATATTTACTTGTATTGCTGCAACGCTTGATATGGGGCTACTACCGGAATAGCAAATAACAGTTCATCATCCTCAAGTGGTTGACCTGTAAGAGAGTCCAGTAAATCGGCATCAACTCCTATGGGGGTATCATCATTTTCATCAATATCGATTTGATTTTTTTGGACGGATTCTCCAGTTTTATCAACATTAGGTCCTTTTTTCAATGAAATTGATTTTTCATCTTCCTTTTCTTCATTGGCATTCAATTTGTCTTTTCCAGAGGAACTAAGTATCATCATTCGGATTTTGCGCTCTTCTTCATCTTGATCCTTATATTTCAATTTCATCTTCTTTAATTTACCCTTTTGACCGCGTTTCAATTTATTAGAGGAATTGGGCTCTATTTCAGCTGAGATTGCTTGACTCTTCTCAACTTCTGTTTTATCAGCGCGTCCTTTGTTTTCTTTATTCTTCTTTTTATTTGAAACTTGAGTCTTCTTGCGAGAAGGTCCGGCTTCTATAATTGCAATTTCTTCTTCGTCAACCAAGTTTTCAGGTTGAATTTCATCAAGTTTGGTTTCCTGGTTATCAGTAGACAACTGTGATTTAACCGTAATTCGGCCAGTATCATGTTCTATCTTAACTTCGGTGTTTGGAAAGCCATTTGTAGCACCTTCGTTAGTATCATTCGCTTCGCTAATATCATCAAGAATGGGGTATGTTACTTCGGTTTCTTTAACACTATGCTCATCAATGTCATCATCTGTGCTTCTTATTTTACGCTCCCCTTGATGACGTTCTATGAAGCTATCTTCCAGTTTAAAGAGCAAACTTAACCCCATTATAAGATGGCAAGAGGGCAAAAAGTTTTTCTTTCCTCGAATCATAAAGCTGCCAGTACCCAAATACTCTCCTGTTGGGGCAGTTTTACTTACTTGGTCGCTATTGACCCAATACGCATTTGTTACCACTTTTGCATCCCATGCAACACTGTAAGAAATTGCCATGGTGCCAGCTTCTAATAATGTCTTAGGCGGAATTTCTCCCCCAGTTATATTACGAATAATAACACTCGAAGCTCCTTGAATGTCTGCGTGGACATATATATCTTTTGGTCGCATATATCTGTATATAGATGAGAGAAATTAGGAATTAAAATTAATGAAGTAGATTAAAGCAAATGTGTTGTCTTTCTCTTACCTTTTCACAATCAATTCATTCTGTTGTGCATCTCTTCCTCCAATGACCAAATAATTCTCAGAACTAACAAACCAATAGAATTTCTCAAACCAGAAAACTTTGCGTGCTTTTGCAATATTCGATATAGTACGGACTTCCTTAAGTGTTTGCTGTGTCTTACGTTCAGCTGATTTAAGCGCTTTCTGTGATGCGTCGATGGTCTTTTTCTCCTTTTGTGCGGCAGAACGTTTCAAGTCATAGTAGCGTCGGGCATTAGCCCAAGCAGACAGGGCCAGATCCACATCAATAACAATGGACTCATCTTTTTCATCTTCATTTTCACCATCACTTGCACCGTACGGATCACTCAACAGCAGCGATATATGATTGATCTCCAATTTTAATTGTTTTATCGAACTAGCTACAACATCCCCATTTGCTTGTGCCTCTTTGACAAGTTCCTGAATATCTGGCCAAGACAATTGACTAGCAATGGCCGACTGTATTGCCAAAATAGCTTTATCTACCAAACTCTGATTACATGTGATAAGTTCAGCTTTCCGCTTATCTAAATCCTGAACCTTATTAAGTTCTTCCAAACGTTTTGAGTGATCTTTCTTGACATTGGACAGCTTTTTTAAAGCTTCACGTTCTTGCTGCAATGTTTTCATATCAATCTTTTGCGACTCTTGTGTTGAGAAGAATTCATCAACTGCTTCCATGAAAGTTGGAAACTCAGTAAACGGTTGGTCTTTATATTGTGAGAAAAGATATGGATGAAACTCTATATTTCTGTAGAAGTGTTCCACCTTTTCCCCATCCGTTGGTTTTTCTTCTTTAACTTGAATAATAAATCCTTTGCAGTTCTTATTTCTTGCCATTTCAATAATATCATACGCAGCCTATGAATAATAACAATTGAATCAATTATATTGCATTAATGTAATTAATAATCTACAAACCTTAATAGCCTTCATTAAATTAGGTAAATCGGCTTCCATATCAAAAGATTTCACAGGAGCGTTGCTCGTTTGTTGATTCCGATTTTTGTGTTTCTTCTTGGATTTTTGACCCTTCGCTGCATCCTCTTCAACTAGTTCTTGTTCTTTTTCTTTGCCTTCATCAGCAGAAACATTAACGGCGTGATTTTGCAAGCCTTGCTCAAGTAGAACATGCTCGATAACAACCGGTCCACAGTCCAAGATTGGCATCAATACACGTCTCAAGTGCTCACCAGGCTTTGATGATTCAATTATGTTTCGAACTGAATTTTCGGATAACTCATCATTTTCCTTTTTAGCTCTGTTAATGGGATACTTCTCACGAACAGCAAACCGTACACTTTCGCCTTCGGTGTGCGGACGTAATATATATAAAATGGTTTGTTCATAATCGGTCAAAATAACGTTGCCGCGATCATAAAGCTCAAGGAGAACATGATACGCAGCGTCTGATGTGCCGAATTGAAAATCAATTATTCTGTCACCGCCCAATTGACTGATTTGCTCAAGGCGCTTATTTTTCAAATGCTTCCTGAGCTTCATGCTGAAGCCTGAAGGCGCCACATTCTTAGGCCACTCAAATCCAGTCGTGTGGAAACGCGTTCCTGATTCCAGCAACAGTGTAACCTTTTCCGTTGATGAACCTCCATGAAGCCGGAACAGGTACGTCTTATTATCGATATCATATATCTGATTAACGCGATAGCCGACTAATCTGGAATATGTAAAATATAATTAATATGCGATTTAATATACAAATAATTATAATACCTCTGCAACTCGGCAACGCCACTGATTATGTCGTATGAATTGAAGCGTGTTTTCATTGTTAAGACTCAACGCGTATCACAGTTGCCTACAATAAAGAATATTTTAAAAAATTAATTACTCAAAGTGCTCTTCAAATAATGTACAAACACTATTTATGTATGTGTACTTGACGTTTACATGAAGAACTACTATGCCTAAAGCAATTTTTAGTTGCTGAATTTCTCAAAATTGAAAACAAAGGTATTCAATTTTGATTAGCACAGTTTATAGTATTCTGCTCAACATTGGCAATTAAGAATCATTTATTATAATGCGGACACCGGCACAAATTTCACAACATATGTGCATATGAATGGGTGTGCGAAAGCATTGACAGATATGCCTTTTTATTTCACTACGAAGCGCAACGTAATTTAAATATTCGATTAAGTACATATATACTAAATCCATTTATCTCATTACTTACTGTGATTTTAGCACTCGTTAATAACAATTAAATTAATAAGGATTACAAAAAACAAATTTTCAGTAGTCCACAATGTGAATTTATTTATGGTATGACCAGAACTTCAATTTGAAAATATACTCTTATGCGTCGAAAAATAAAACAAAGTATACCAAAAAATTGTAAAATAACACATCACTAGGTGGGTGGGCAATTTGGCAATACAAATTTAAAAGCACGGTTGTCTTATTTTTCTAAAATAATAATAAATAAATAACAGCTGACCGCAAGTTGAATTTTTACCATACAAAGTGGGAATTATTTAGAAGTATGGTCGTCGGACGATCTGCCAAACCCCAGATATTTTTAAGTTGAGTTTTGTCAGCCATAATCGATATTTCCTATAAACATCGATATTATCCAAAAATATGCAAACATCGATGCGTCGATAGTGGTCCTGCTATCAGTATTATTGCACGCAAGTTGTGAAATTAGTAAACGCCAGAAGAAAACATTTTTACCAATGTTATCAGAAGATGAACGAAGAAAATAAATCGGGAACTATTAATATTAACATTCTATTTTTTGCCAAAAGTCGTGAACTTGCAAAAACATCCCGCGCAGTCTTTGCTGTTGAGCCAGTAGTTCAAGCAGGGCAATTGCTTAAACAACTTGTGGATCGCTTCGATTTGAGTGCAATTAGCAATTGTATTATTCTAGCCCACAACGAGAACTACATTGAAAACTTGGACGAAGATATACATTTGCAACAGGCGGACGAAATTGCTGTAATTCCGCCCATTAGCGGGGGTTAAGGCAACACCATGGACTACATAAAACTAGTAAGCAATAAGATCGACATTCAACAAGTTCATAACTTGATAGTCGATGATGGTTGCGGAGCCTGTTCGATGTTTGTGGGCACAACACGTGACACTTTCGAAGGTAAAAAGGTAAGTACATACTTATGTTCATTAGCAACTCGAATAAGCAACAAGTGACTGTTTAACTATTTGATTAAAGGTGATATCTTTGGAATATGAAGCGTACGAAAACATGGCGCTAAAAGAAATGAGTAAAATCTGCTCAGAATTGCGAACTCGTTGGCCAATTCTCAAGCACATCGCAATATATCATCGACTGGGTACAGTTCCTGTCCGCGAGGAGAGCGTAGTAATTGCGACTTCGTCACCCCACCGAGCAGCTGCCTTGGAATCGGTTAGCTTCGCTATAGACGAGCTGAAATCCCGCGTGCCCATATGGAAAAAGGAAATCTATGAAGAGAATCCAGTTGGCGAATGGAAGGAAAATAAGGAGTGCCAATGGCCTCGTAAGAACTTATAATTGTTATTAATATTTTATTTTTGTACATGTGTAATTACTAAAACCAATTTGTATATAAAGATTTAACAATTCAATTTATTTTTTTAATATACATGCAACACATGTAGAACATTCAAAACCGACTTTGAAAGCTTTCGATTTCTCTTGTTGCCCAATCGATCAGACTATGACCTCTGATAATAAATTGGTGCAAATCAGAGTTAATGACAGCGATCTAAATAGACGTGTTGATTGTTTTTTGAAACGAAAACGCGATGAAATCAATTTATATAATATAAATGATTTTAAAAAACAATCATCCAATGACGACGCGGATTTAACTGAAGAAATTTCCTGTGCACGTACCCAGAGTTTCCTTGTAAAGCAACAACAATCAAAGGGTCATTTAAAAGGTATGAAAAACTCGATCATAAAGAAGGTAAATATTAACACGATTACATTTAGTTAGGCGAGCCAATAACAATAGTGGGCCACAGATGCGACCAAACTATTCCCTCCAACTTAATAAGCTAATGGCATCACAACAAAGAGACAACAACCAGACTGAAAACATTTCGTTACCAAGCGTTCGTCTGAAGAACATTGAGACTTATATGGGCATTAGCTCAGATGATAACAATATTCTTAATCGCATAAAAGAATTAGAGAATAGAATCTTACTTTTGGAATCCAGTTCTCCTGAATACAAGTACCTAGTAAGTAACAAACATTAACTGAGATTTCATCAACTCAAGTGGGACTTACACTTATTATTACAGGTGCAGTTGCCAACGGATGAAAAGAATACAAGTCTTCGAAAAGAGAAAAAGAAAATTTATATGCCGGATAAGCTAAACAATATCATTGCAAAGATCAAAAGTGAAATTGAGCAGTGAGTCCTGGAGGCACTTGAAGAATATATATTTTAAAATAAATTATTGTCATTCGATAATCATGTTGACTGGTAATTTTTTGTTGAAATTGAAAACATTAATAAATTGTAAGTTGTTTATAGCTGATTTGTATATGTTTATTCATTTCTTTTTATCAATAAGCATCTTACTCAATACATGGTATTTTTGTAATATATACAGCTAAAAAGTAGTGTTTGTATTGGGGAGTTTGACCTTAATGATAAAATCGTAAAAAGTTCCACTCCACGTGTACTTATGTACATACAATATTGATTTGAAATAAGAGAAGTGGCCATTAAGTATATGTATTTTAAATGATGTATATTTGTTTCAACAATTTGAACTATTTCCAATAGCTTTTTTTTTTTTTTTTAAATGCATTTATAAATGCCATAAAGAAATTCAAAATATATTCGTAGGATTCTAAGAATTAAGTTTTGGAAAGCTGGTTGTCTCTTATGTAAATTACATAATTTGAATGTCAAGCAGCATGTTTAAATCTCTTTAACATGAATTACTTAGGAATATGTTTATCAAATTTTGTAAAAAAAAGAATTGTTAATGCTGAGCTTTAGGAAAGAGTGGGAAACTGATTTTCATCGTCGACCTTCAAAGGCTTCGAGCCAGACCGACGCTTTTCATAGGACGCGAATTTGTCAAAACCATTGGTAGGTCCGCCCTCTGGGCGAGGACCTCCACGAGGTGGACCACGAGGTCCCCCCTTACGGAAGCCAGCTTTGCGACCATCATTGAAATTATACTGGATATCCACAATGCGCTGAAGGCGTCCAACACGTTGGGGATACATTGACGGATCGTATTCGAATTCCTCTTCAGTTTCAACTCCCTTCTTCTTGCCCAATACAATCATTTTTTTCCATTCAGCGTTATCAACACCTTCGCCAGCTTTTCGCAGATTGTAATTAGGTTTGGCACGCTGATCCTTAAGAGCCTTCCACTCATCAAGAGTCATTTGCTTGGACTCATCTTCTTCAACGATATTAGCCTGATCACCGACGACTTGTTCATTTCCAGAATCGTCCTTATCTGTAACCGGAGCAGGTTCACCTGTTTTTTGATCTTCAATGTCCTGTTTAGCGGATCCCCAGTTATGGGCACCACCGCCCTCGCGTTTATCAACAGGTTTCACTCCTGGTAAACAAATATTTAAGATTAATTGAGTTAATCAAGTTGATGTAATATCTAAAGATGTACTAATGGCTAATTTAATTAATAATACACAAACAAGTTTTAATTCATCAAAAACAAGATTGTAACCATTGTGTAAGTATTAGCATAATCTTATGCGTTTCGTAACTTATTTATATACATAATCTGTCATATCTATATTAAAATGCCGGAATATATATTTACCAGTTTTATCAGATCCAGATTGACGGTCAAATTCCCTTTTGCCAAACTTCTCGTTGTTGCGGAAACGTGATGGCGGACCTCGAATATCACGATCTCTGTTCTGACGTCTCGGCAATTCATTGTTGTAATCGGGCCCATTTGAATGGCTGTTTTCTGTTGGATGATTATTGCGCGTAATCTGCCTTGGACGTGTTTCTTTGACGGCAGTCGATCCAATCGGCTTACTGGTAGCTTTTTGTACGCCATTCGCTACCTTTGATTGAGCATTATTTTTATTTAACACGCTTGACTTATTTTCCTTTTCGGTTTTATTGATGTTTTGACGTGCGGGGCGATCATCAGATTTCTTTTTGCCGGCTACTGCATCGGGAACTTTAGATGGAAGAACTGCTGCAGTGCCATCATCATCCATAAATAAGAGTTCATAACGATTGTTGCCTGAATTATCCATTTTGTAATAATTGAATAAAATTAAACGTTCTTCTTATGATGACAATGCTTTTGAGAGATTAATTTTGCCTCGCAGACTTCATTCGTATTTGCAGTTAGAAGCTTTGCCGAACTGAACCGGTTTGGAATAATCGGATTTAACAACATATCGAAACAATGGCACATTGAAACAATATACCAAAATTCTCAGAACAATGATAATGGAACAACTGCAACTGATATTTATTATTACAAATTTAAGAGTTATGTGAAACATATTCATCACATTAATATTATGATCATTTATTTTATTTTAATTAAATATATTATCATATTATATTATTATATATTTATGCGTTTTATAAATGAAGTAAATTCACGTTCACAGGCATTTATATAACTTTATATGCATACATGTTGCATTGTAATAATCAACATCAAGCCGAAATTATTCATTAAAAGTCTATGATTTTGCAACATTAATATTTCATAATTTCCAATATGTACTATTGATCCTTTTTAATCGTAAAACTCTACATTTGAATTGTAGTGTTGATTTTAGTATTATCGCGAGATTTTATTAATCGATTAAATGTATCGATGCGTCAAATTGTCCTTCACTAGTTCAGTTTAGTTTAGTTCATTTAATATGTCCACCACTAAAAATTGACGTGAAATTCATCTGTATATTTCATTTTCTTTCGTTGTTATCGAAATTCTCAGTCCGTCTTCGTCCTAGTGCAAATAACAAATTTAAGTTTTTGCAAATTTCTGTGGAAATTGGAATACATATTGAACAATTGCCTTTTCGTTGCTGTATTTGTTTAAGTGTAAGGACGATAGGAGGGAACACGATAAGTAAGTAACAAAATTTAGCTGTTATATGTATTTTAACTGTGCGCATAAATTACCTAAATATATCCATGAAAGGTACTTAGAATATGTATACGATTATTTAGTTTGTGTAGGGATGTGTGTAGGCAATATAAATTGCCGAAAAGTTCGTATCTTAGATGTAGTTATTTATGACTTCATTAATATCGCGCTTAATACAATTAAGTCAATATAAATAATGCCGGTAAGTTAGTAAAACACGTTCTTTATCGACGGAAACGGATTGAATTGGAAAATGAAATTAGTGCAATATCATACATATATATGTATTGACCCCACGTAAACACACATGTGCAGATGCGTCTTGTATATGTTAAGTCAAAAAATCAATGCTTGCATGACCTCATGCTTTATGCGTTTCTAACCATACCATTTAACAATATCACATTACTACGATGCGTAGCAACATTACTCCATGCACATACACAACACATACACATATGTTAACATTTCCTCTTTGGGGCAAGCAACACTTTCGCTGCCTTGACACACATTGCCTCAAATATTCCACTCTATTTGTGCACCTTAAGACATTTTGTCCGCAGTGTACTGCACACATTACCTATGCAAATGTGGATCCAATTTAATAAAAATGTGATATTAGTAAAACAAGTTAAATTAGGGATTCTTTCTACATTAAACTACTAAAACCCCCAAGCCTTTTTGAACTATTATTTATATTAATGCCTGGAGAGGGTTAAGCCGGACTCTTTGACCATCTGTCGTTCTGCGGCGCTTTCCCAAGCATATCCCTAACACGTTATATTCCGCCTACTCATTTCTTTGATATTTTTTTTAATGTTGTCACGATAACTAATATGTCTGTTTCTATGCAAACTATAGTCGTTTAGTTTTGCTGCATACTCCACACATATTTGTTTGTCGGCACGACAATCACTTGAGAACTTTGTCACGGTCTGCAAGTATCAATTTATTGAATTGTGGCAATTCGAAATTTTATTACTTTTATTTAGTTTGTCGCGAATAGTGTCAGGGTGAAGGTGAGAATTATACGACATAAGTCACAACAACTGACTTACATTACATGTGTAATCTGACTCCCTTACGCTATAGGAGTAAATTACTATACTACTGTATTGGAAGAAGTATTTCAATTTATCGATCTCTTATTCTATATAATAAATCGTAATGTGAGTATAATTATTAAAATCATAGTTTATTAATAATTAAAGCTATTTAATTTACTACTAATTATATTGAATACAATTAGCTGAGACAAACAGGTCGTTCAAATGAAGCCTCTTCAAAGCGATTTAATTTTTTTTTAATTTAGAGTGAAAGTAAATTCTTGAGTGAGTTAAGATTACGGTATAACTTATAATTTAGAAGTAAGCAGTTTTTACTTAGCATTTACTTATTCAAATGAAAAATTTTTGATGCATTAACTTAGATGTAATTATTCAAAAAGTTGATCCCTATAAACAAATTATTTGTTGTAAGATATTTACAAACTTTCGCGATTCGATAATTGTAGTCTGTTTTCGTGCCTTCCGAATATTCTACCAGATCTTACCCTTATTTCCTATCAATTTAGAAAAACAAAAAACAAAGTAGCTTCTCAGTTATCTTAATTGATTGATTAAATTTTATATAAAAGTATTTTTCCTTCAATTTTATAGCAACAAAATATGTGAACATTAAAGCCCGAAACTTATGTTTGTATCAATCATTATATAAATTATATTCAAGAGCCCATCTTATGCAGAGAATTTATCTAGTTTTTTGAATGTTAAATATCGTCTAAAGTTGAAGATGGCAAACATGGAGAAAGTGTTTGATAATTCGGATTATCCAGCATTATTAACGACGTTGTCACTAAAAGAGGTCATGGTACTTGAGTTTCGATTTATCCATAATGGCAAATGGGAGAATATGGTTATGTGCAAGGACAACAATAAAAATATGTACTTATGTAACGTATGCAATGTTTTTCAATACGGAGATAAGAATTTATATAGTCATCTTGCTGGCAAGAAACATATTATGAAAATGGAACTGGTACGAAATATTCGCCTGCCCAAGGGAATTGGCAGTAGGAACACAACGAAAAAAGCTAACAGCCATCAAATGAAAACTGTGCCTAAAAATATCACAGAGACGCCTTCTACTTTTACAAAGGATACAAATAAGTCTGTTCCAAATATACAACCAAGTAAAAATCCAGTGGGAACCGCAGCAAAATCAGTTGCTGCTAAGCCACAAGCTGTATCAAGTCCAAAACCAAGTGCAGCTAATTGTTCGGTTGCAACTATTTCAAAGCCAACTGCCACAAAAGCGCCTGCAAAACCACTTGCGGCAAAAACTCCAGTTGCATCCACTTCAAAACCCATTGCAACAAAAGCACCAGTTGCAAATGGCCCTGTGAAAACAACTGACTCTAATCCTCCAGTTGCTGCCACTTCGAACTCAATTGCAACAAATGTTGGATCTACAGTAACCACTTCCAATACAACTGCTCCGAAATCTGCAGGTGGATGTTCAAAGCCAATAGCAACAAAGGCTCCAGTTGTTGCTGCCTTAAATCCGATTGCTACTCAACCTCCAGTTCAATCGAATGTAAACCCAATTGTTCCAAAATCCCAAGTTGGAACTAAATCTCAAGCTGGATATAATTCAAAATTTGTACCGAAACGTCAAGTTGACCCTACTTCAAGGGCAACTGCAATAAAGCCTCAAGCGAAATCCTCTGCAAAAACAATTTCAACGGAAACAAAAACTTTAAATATAGAAACTTCAGTTATTAAGAAAAGTGTTGCACCTTTGCAAGTATTGGTGGCAATGCCAGAGTTACCTGTGGAAGAAAAAGTTGTAAGCACCAAACTTGATCGGAATATTGAAGCAACCAATAGCAACATGCTTTCGAATGATCAAAGGCCTCAGTTGGATGGTAACACTTCAGTTTCAACAACTTTCAATAGCTTAGTGCAAGAAAATTTGAAAAAATCAACCTCGACAACCAAGAGAGTGTCGGATGATGTTGAAATTCAGACACCCTGCGAAGAAACAAATGCTGCTGAGGAAACCAATTTTTCTACCGATGTTCTTACAAATAACTTCGAAAGTTCTGTGCTACATGAAAATAAAACTGAAACCGAAAAAAACAAAGTATCAAAACATCCACTAAAATTGAATCTTGTAAAAAATCCAGCAAAAGTAGCTAAGGAAAAACAAATATCTTGTGTTCCTTTATCAAAACTAGTAAATGCTCAAAGTACTGAGAAGGTTAATAATGCCAAAAATGAGAATAACGACGACGATGACGAAGTTATTTTGTTAGATCCTGAAATTGATCCTTGCAGTCACACAGCCCAAGCAAATAATAATGGTGGCGATGAGATTAAGGTTATCACACCAACTCCAATGGATGTCAATTATTTACCCTCATCCACTTTAACTTTTGATAACTCCAAAAATATGACTGAGATATTAGGACTAATTGGAGTTGAATACGTTCTAAAAATTGTGCGTAGTATAAGTAGCCCATCTCCCAGATTTATCTGCAGCTTATGTGAAATCACTGCAGATGAAATATCAATGCATAATCATCTAATCAGCATTAATCATCGTCTTAAATATTGCGAAAAGCACTTCCCAACAACCATTCGGCAGTACAGACAGCAGATATCACATATACCTGAGCATCAAGTATTCAAAGTATTAACGCCCATATTAAATAAAATCGCAATTGCCATTGAAACACATCACGGTCGTGAAAACGCCTATCATTGCTATGAACACTGGTTTAATAAGAACAAGAAAAGTTTATATTCAACCGTTTTGCGTCGACGACATGCATCTGAACAGAACGGTCCGGCATTCACACACGTTGTGGATGCTAATGAGGTGGATATGTTTATTGAAAATGCCAACAACAAAGTCGACCAGCCAATGGGTGGTATAATAAGAATCTCGAACCATGAACCCCCGCATCATACTTTCAACAACTCCAATACTTTTCGCAGCCAACAACCAACCACCATTCACAAGTATGCCAACAACTATTTGAAACAGTCTAACAATCAACCACAGACTGTTGAAGCTGTGGATGATGAGACTCACAAGCGGTTGGTGGAAAACTTCTTAAGAGATACGCGACAATCCCAACCGGCGCGCCATCGTCATGAACCGCGAGTTTCGAAACGCAATCGATCTAGATCCATAACACCGGAGCGAAAGCGAAAACGTTCATCGTCTTTAATGGGATCTCAATGGAACGTGGACCGCAGATCAGTATCCCCGCTGCGAGATGGCGACATCTGGCAGGCTTATCGTCATTTGGTTGATCATAGTGTGCGCGAAGTGAATTCAACATTTGACCTGTATAAATCAGATCCTGAGCAGCATCCTCTATATAAAGACGAGTGGCAGAAATTTTGGAAACGTCGTAAAGATGAACTTATTGCATCTGGCATTAATCATCGCACTTACAATTATCAAAACGAATGGATTTTGTTTTTTAATGCTCGCTTGGAAGAACTTTATAGTCAAAGATTGGAGAATATTAAGGTTAAGTGCCGCGAAAGGTTGTGTTTGCCAATGACAAATAAGGAATTGACTGATCCCAAATACCACGTCAATATCTGTGATGAACTCCAAGAGCCGGAACTTGCACCGGAATCCCAAACTGAAAACTTCGTAGAACATCAGAGAAAACCCGTTGAGCATTGCAGAGAACTGAGTCCTATATCCAAACCAAGAGAGAATAGAGAAGAAGTAAATGTGATTCATGTACTGCGACTCTTAACTGCTCTCGAGGATTACTTGGGAAGTTTGGGTCCCAGCATTACGGAATTATTGGCCAAAGCTCTTCAGATATCAAAAATCCATCCAGAAAAGGTTAATAATTTAATTCTCACTAACGAAAATTGTGTCATCTTGGAGACCGCAAAAGAAAAATTTACAGGTCTAATAATTTCGAAAATGTTGGAGACTAACCAAGAGCGGGCTCTTAAAAAGGCTGTCAACGATACGGAGGCTTTGTTAGAATTCGCTGCGAAAATCTCGACTCATTTTCCAAATGAAAATGTGGAAACTGAGATCAGTACCGCCGGACAAACTTTGGGAAATATGTATTCAAGCCAAGACTTCGCTCAAAAGACAAAGTCAACTGGATCCTACAAAATATCGGATCAAATTGATAAAACCGACCTTGCTGCTAAATTGGCCTCATCGTTGATCTCACAGGGTAAAACGAAGATTAACCCAGAACAGCTCAAGCAAATAATTCAAGTGTACTCCCTAATTGAACAGAAGAAACTTCAAGAGCCTTCTTTAACTAGTACACCCACTGAAAATCACTCAACGAATATTGAAACTAGTACAAGCGATCAATTTACAACACCACATCAACAGTCATTTAATTCAAATCATCCAGCACAAAATTGCGAAATCTATCACTCAAATTCTGTTCCACAAGAACGCGAGTCGACCAATTTAAATTCTCAAAAGCAAGAATCTTATAATTCACATACTACAGTAAAAAATCGTGAATCGAATACAAGATCAGCTGCACAAAATCGAGAGATGTATAATTCAAATTATGCAGCACAAAATCGAGAGTCGACTCAATTAAATCTGGGGGCACAAAATAAATCGTTTAACTCAAATCCCAAATATGACCGACATACATTTACAAGCAACAATCAATTCATGCCTTCCAGCATGACAAACGATATGCATAACATGAAAACTAGTTCGAATTACTTCTCTGCAAATATGGGTCGAACAAATAACACAATTTTTAATAAAAACACATATGGAACTCCCATGGAATACACCACCAACAATTTGCCGGAGTCGCAGTACAATCAATACAATAGACAATTTACCAATAACAGTGATCCATCGACGTCTTTATACATGAATCGAACTTACCCTTTTGGCTCGACTAATAAAAACAATGGAGACAGGCCCAACTGGATGTAATGTTAATGTTTAGATGCCTGGATGTAATGCTAGTATTTAGATGCAACCTTTACTGACAATGATGATCTGGAATTCATGCAAATACAATTTGTACTGAAATGCTAATTATTATTTACTTACTTTTAATAACATGTTCATATGTAAAGGAAAGAATATGTGATTATGTAAACATAAATATAATTTTCAATTTGTTTTAAATATAATGAAATGTTTACGTTAAGTGTACATTTTTGAAATATTAGAAATAATAAATATTATAAAATATTTTGTAAGATGATCATATCATGAACATTGTAAAATTACTAGTTAAGTTGTGAAAAACTTTTTTGTTAAGGCAATTGGATACGTATGAATTGAAATTAAAATTCGTAATAATGCGATATATAACTCGGTAAATTTGGGCTTCATTTGAAATAAATTTGCGTTGGCATGAATCATCAAAACATGTAACCGTACACATGTTACACAAAAAGATGGCTGCCAGGTAAGACATTAAAACACACATACATTTTTTACTTCGAACTCCAACAAAGAACCTTAACATTAACTGTTTGCTGAGCATATCTTTGGAGGCCTGGAAGTACCAATTTCTTCATTTATATTCAATGAATATAAACGATATCTTCTCTCGTGAAATCTTATTATTGATTAGATTTCAGAAGACAATGGGTTATGACGAAGTGTTTGGTGCTTATTTGATGCTTAATTCTGGCTTCAACGGATTTGCTAACATTGGCTTCTCTGGGTTGTATAACTGGCTTTCGAAGCATCCACGTATGCATAGAATGCACAATTATCTGGCGTCTTCCTTACATACCAAATATATCTGTATACATTTGTATGTATCAGTCGCATCTGTGATGTTGCCCAAGAATATTTGCGTTGACAACTTTAAGGCTTTAGTTCAATATTCGACACACATAGTATTATAATATATTGATACTAAAACCGACCAATCAAGTAGAAAATTTCAAAGAAATTGTTTAAAGTTTCTTTGTTCTACAGATTAATATAGTTTGTGTAACATTTACATAGATATTTTTTTAATAAAGATTACTATTCCATATCAAAATAATACTGTGAAGTTTATGTGGGTGTGGGTATTTTTCAGTCGATAATACTCAACTGTTCTACATAGTGTTAATTTTATTTGAATAGACTGACACTTTCTGTTTCAATCTGTAAATAAATTAGATATTCTGTAACTTGTAAGTTTTTTAATAGCGAACCTATTTTCAACGAAATATATCTCTTATTATTCCAGAAATTGCCATGCCTGCATCTTCACACATTAATTCAACGTAAGTTCTTATCCAAACTTTAGAATTCCCGTAGAAAGATCGGTAGGGTGATTAAATGATCTTTTAAAGAGATCATATTATTTCAATCAATGTATTTAACATTTTTGAATAAAACTATTATCTGGATATCCAAATTGCGTGGATGAAAATACATGTTTTAAAACGTTACGTACTCCCGTTAAGTTCCACAATGCTTTGCACTATCTCAAAAATATTTATCTAATGGTTTATTTTAGCGAAAGGTGTTTTAAGTGTATAAACTCTGATGAGTGGGTTACCAGTGGAAAAATTGGTTCGCGTGAAGCTGTGTTAGTGTTCCGCACCAATATATTAAACCCAAAAACTAGGAAATCTTTACTTGAAACGCCAACAAAATTAAAGGCTGGTACAGATAGTCATGTAGCCCTGTCCACTCCGAGCGAAGCAATTCATAAAACTTCATCTTCACCAACAATTAGTAAAACGCAATCAAATTTTAAAAATCAAGCCAAGATATTTGTGGCAGTGGAAAAAGCTGATGTAAAAAGCAAAGAAATTGAAAAATTTAATCATCGAAGTCCAATTAAGAAAGCTTTAGATGCCTTCTCGTCAAGTGATGCTTCTGTTTCGAGTGACGGAGATGAAACAATGCAATTCAATGAATCTAAACCGAGAAAACCACATAAAAGTAAAAATTCGTCAATCATCGAAATTGAGGTCAATTTAAATAAAGAAAGTGGCTATGATTCCGTCACGGCATCACAATCCAATACGGAGATCAATACCAGTGAAGAAGATCAAGGGGCATCCAGTGAGGAAGATAATGAATGCGGCATCAATATGCCCGCACATCAACTGAAAATCACGTATAAATTTATTCAAACAGAAACCAAATTGTTACGAAAAATATTTAATGTCCATGGATTAACTGAAGTTCAAGGTGATTCACATTTTAATTTGCTTTGGACCGGTGTTCATATGAAACTTGACACTTTGCGTAATTTATCATTATATCAGCGAGTTAATCATTTTCCCAGGTAAGTTCATGCTAAAAATTTTGAGTAGCGAATTAACAGTGAGTTTGCAATTATTGAATATTAATACAATCTTGTTTTCAATATCTATCTAGGTCTTACGAGCTGACTCGAAAGGATCGCCTTTATAAAAATATTGAGCGCATGCAGCATTTGCGGGGAATGAAGCATTTCGACATAGTACCGCAGTCTTTTATTTTACCTTTAGAAATTCGAGATCTAATATTTTCCCATAATAAGTATCGAGGGCCTTGGATCGTTAAGCCAGCAGCATCCAGTAGAGGACGTGGGATCTTTATAGTGAATTCGGTAAGAGTCGCTTTGAAACGATTGCATTTCACAAACTACATAATTATTTATCTTGCAGCCAGATCAAATACCACAGGACGAACAAGTATTAGTCTCCAAATACATTGTCGATCCTCTTTGCATTGATGGTCATAAATGCGACTTGCGCGTTTATGTTTTGGTAACATCTTTTGATCCTCTCATAATTTACCTATATGAGGAAGGCATTGTACGATTGGCAACTGTAAGATATGATAGGAATGCGGACAACTTGTGGAATCCTTGCATGCATCTTTGCAACTACAGCATCAACAAATATCATTCTGATTATATAAGATCATCAGATGCACAAGACGAAGATGTAGGTCACAAGTGGACTTTGTCAGCACTTTTGAGGCATCTCAAACTTCAGGGATGTGACACTCACCTGTTAATGCTAAATATTGAAGATTTGATAATTAAGGCGGTTCTTGCCTGTGCCCAAACAATTATTTCCGCATGCCGTATGTTTGTCCCTAATGTGAATAACTGCTTTGAGCTATATGGGTTTGATATTTTGATCGATAATACGCTTAAGCCATGGCTTTTGGAAGTCAATCTATCACCGTCGATGGGCGTCGATAGTCCTCTTGATACGAAGGTAAAAGCTTGTCTTGTTACTGATCTGCTAACTTGTGTGGGCATCCCAGCATTCACGCCAGAAATGCGAAACCACTACGATGGTAAATCATCGCGACTTCGGAGCTCAAGCTGCCAAAGACAAATAGATACAACTGAAACTCTTCGATCGACAAAATCAAAAAAGAAACCTGTGATTCCATTAACACAAGAGGAGCAGCGCATTCTGAGAAGTGCCCGTTTACAGTACACAAGACGTGGTGGCTTTGTTCGCATATTTCCAACTGACGATTCTATGCAACGTTATGGAAATTTCCTGGATCCTGCCAATGGTATACCCATATCCACACCAAATGTCCAAGGCCAAACATTCCAAACCTTAGTTACCCAACATAATTACAACCAAATGCTGCATTCCAATCTGTTCGGGTCAGGACAGCGAAGTCCGAAAGATGATAACTCTCAGGAAAATCGTATCAAACAGTACGAGCGTGCGTTGGAAACGGATTCAGAAATTCCATTTCTGAAGAAGCAAATCGTTGAGAAGTGCGAAGAGGAAGGAAGAAGGCTTCGTAAACAGATGTTGAAGAAAATTAGCAGTGGTTCAACATTGACCCATTTTCAAGCGCGTCAGACCTTTAGTTTGTATTTAGAGTCAGTTTTACGTCGATTGACCCAAGACCCCAAAGATATCCATGAGAAAATCATTCTTAAGTTTTTAACCAAGTACGGTGGCGGTGTTAAACCACCAGTCTTGTTTAAAAATTCACAAAACATAAGCAAGGCCCGCTCAGCTATGGTAGCGAAATTGTTGGGAGATTTTCTCGAACTATACAGAAGAGATACTGAGGCATATATTGATTCGTTTGATCATTTTGGAATGATACCAACTAATGCGTATAGCCTGTTTTTAATGCACGCTCAAGAATCGGACTTAGAAGCAGTCCTCACACATCATACGAATGTCACAGGTATTATGCCATTTTTATATAACCGATGTGGACTAACAGTGCCACCAACGCCACCTATTCCGTCCGGCTTACATGGATTTCTTAGAGCACTCCCTGCAATGGTCTCATCTTATGGGGTATCAAGAGATGTTAGTAAATATGATGGATATATAAAAAACTGCGATAAGAATTGTGAAAATGTACAAGAAATATCATTAAGGTCAAGAAGCACAAGGGATTCCAAATAAGAATTTTTTACAACTTATATGCTTAAGATACAACAATTTTTTCAATGATTTTGGACTACAAAATTACTCGCATTCTGAAAGGGCTTGACTCGTAAATAAATTACAATATAAGACTCTTTTTATTGTGCATACTGCTTTGCTAACATTAGTATTCGTCTGCATACTAAAAAATATTCAAAATTCTATCAAGTATTATTTTGGAAAATCAAGTAATTTTTTAATTGGTTATTTAATCGCATTGCTTTCTGCAGAAGCATTTCAAATTCATTGTGTAGTGATAAAGAAATATGAAAATCTATCTTTGGCCAGCCGAAGATTTAGTAATTTTAGGTAATTTGATTTAATTTGCTTAAGATGAACGGAACTGAACCTTGAAGTTAGGTAAAGAACAAAATGTTACAATACAAGAACTAATTTTTAATCGCTAGTTCCTATGACAGTTGTGTGATATAGTAGGCCACATTTGGTAAACTTTAGTCAGCATTTAAGATGCATACTAGCATTAATTACATTTTACTTCGTTCATCGGGCAACAACTCATTTTTCAATCTTTTCATTCATAACACAATTTTAAAATAGATTAAAACTGATGCTGGTCAAGAAATGTGATTTAGATTCGAGGGGTTTCATCAAGCCCAGATCGCGAACATATATTGCGAAAAATAGTGGAGCGCAGTGTGCCTTAAGAAATGTCAAGAAACCGTAATTGCTTATAAATTAGTCACAAAAATAAGCGAATATGTACTTTGCTGGGAAGTAATTTTATTATAAAAAAAAACTATTTGATGAATGAGACCCCATATTTTCTTTGCATATCGCGCTTTTTATAGGGGCCTTAAAGAATACGCAACGAGTTTTTAAAATTATCCTTCAGAATTCTGATGTACGCTACAGTCTTTATTAATTCTCAATAATACCTCAAATAATGTAGTCCCATTCATCTTCAGAACTCTTAACATAATATATATATTTAATAATTTATTTAAAAACTAATAAAATGTGAAAAATTGCAATGTAATTGTCTGTGGAATATAACACCAAAAATTACGGATGAATTAAACCCAGGAAAAAACAAACACAAAGCCAAATAGTAAAACTTACAGTTCTCACATGCTACTTTTAGCTCAATTATTTTGTTACAAATGTTTTGCTTTTAATGTTTATGTTGCCGCAATTTTTTAATGTTATTTACATGAAGAATTATTTTATTTATAGCAAAAAAATGTCGAAAAGTATTTAAAATGCAGAGACAAAGTGCTGAATTCATTTGTATTATTTAATTAGTATTTTTATATATATAAATAAAGCAACGTATATGGTTTTTTATGTTTGGTTATTTCTTTTTTTCTTGATATTCCGCATGATTTCATATTATAGTATTACAAATTATAATTGCTTTAAAATAGGTAAGTAGAGAAACTGCAATTTTCAATTGGATGCACAAATTCTCATACAAAGCGTGATTTTCATTGAGCAAAGTAGCAAATATTGATACTCCCCTTGTCCGTGAAACGATGAGAGTTAATTCAATGACAACTTTTATTTATTCTACAAATACTTAAATTGTCACAAAATAATATTTTTATTTGTAAATAAATATGTAGAAAATAATGAAGTATTTTCTATTCACTAGATTTGCATAGTCGCTGACATTGGATAGAAAGTAGAGTGTCGACGGGTCGTTGTTTCACATTGAGTTCCTAAATCAAACGAAGAACTTCCGTAAAGTTTCAGTAGTTATTTTTTCAATATAGACATTAATTTTAAAGAACATTGCAAGTTTTTTGAATGTTGATCATAGACCCAGATGGACATTTGAAAACTTCAGTCGCGCTACCACCTTGTGCAATGAGCCAACCCAATCTGAAAAAGGCAATAGCATGGCGAAAAATGAGATTCATTTAACAAGGACTTTGAAGTGTATTGTCAATTGAAAACTTACATGTTGTCGAACTCAGAAGCGCTTGTATCAATTCCCATGTAGTTTGATTCAGCACAGAGCTCTTGAGCGGAGACTAGGAAAAAGATTTGTGTTGGAGTCAAGTTCAGTCCCGGTAGACGTGCCATGCCTTTTATGGGACCAGTTAGCGAAAGCAGTGAGTGGTATGAGATCTGCATGCCTCCTGAATGTATTAAAATATCCATGCGGCTAAAGTTCGAAAATATATTCACTGAATGCGGTACACAACGCATTGCCTTGTCATCAAAGTTCTTCGTTATTGAGCGCAAAATCTCTTTTGCAATGGAAACACCAATTGAAGCATAATGTAAGTATGGGGGCAATCGTGCATTGAAATATGGTATCAAGATAACCGATAAGGGAACCACTGCAAATTTCAAAATAACATCACATTAGTCATTTAACATTTCTGAAACAACGGCCAAAATATTTACCAATTGAATGGCTTAAAGTGTCGTAAAAGATAGTCGAAACAATAGGATAGGCCCATCTGAAAGAATATTTCATTAAAATCAATTATGCAATTCAGTATAATTTAATTAGACTTACGCATCATGGGTACTGGAGTCCATATTAATTGTATTTGGTACTAATTTATTCCTTTTATATATCCCTAGAATATTTTCTAACCAACTATCTGGACTAATTTGAAGTGTTTCCTGTGATTTCATCAATTGCGTTAGGTTTGTGAATCCTTCCCATGTTTGAGATTGAATTTTTAAAGCTGATAGTTTGACGAGTGCTGCACCTTTCAAGGAAGGAGCTCGCTTTAAGTGCGCTTTCAGCGACTTGAAGACAATATCCGCCTGAAAATAGGATACATGTAGAATATAAGCCAATCAAATTAATTTTGCCATACCCTTTTTATGATGTCCTTTGAATCCTCTGTAGAATGTTGAGCAATATACAACGCTGAAGCTAGTTCTGGTAAAGCCCACATTGTCGAGCGTGTACATACCTCCGGATTAGGATAATCTTTGGGTAAAATTTCAAGTGCACTTAGTAATAGCATAGAGTTATGCGCAACTCGAGATGGATATTTGGTGAGAAATGCTTGTAAAGCTCTGAGATAATCTGCATTTCTCACAACAATAGGCCCGCTCCAGTCTTTTGGAATGAGAAGAGTCCAATTTAACTGAAACACAAATGAAATTGTTAATAAAAATAAACGAACTATAAAAAAATACTATACATACCACTGGATACATTGATTGCAAACTGGATATATTATATAAAACAGAGCTATCCCAAAAACCTCGACGTGACTGCTCAACTTGCATCTGCAATAGAACATTAATATTATATTAGTTATTTTCTCGCTAATTTGAAAATTGAAATTACCTTATTGAGATCCTTTACAAACTCCAGTATCGTATCTTTCTCGGAGATTCGCTGAGCATAGGATAGATAATTTGGTAAAAACTGATCGATTAGATCTGGTAATAACTTGGGGATTCCTTGCCGCAGACGATTTGGCGGAGCTTTCGGGCTCATCCAACGAATTTTGTTCTATAAAAAATGTATGATTGAAATTTAACATTTTTGCAATATTATATTATATATTTACCTCCAATATAATAGACGAGGTACTTGGTCCGCTAATGATAAGAAGCACATGGGGTCTTCTACCATAACTGAGATCATAATAAATATCTACTAATGGACTCGGGCCCAGATCATATATTTTGGCTACGAGCGGTGCAATGGACGAGGGACCTAAAGTGCCTACGGTGAGATATCCTCCTAATGTGTCAAAGACGCGTTGTATAGCCGATGAATTCGTTGTTAGCTTTAAGCAACTCTCAAATAAGCTATGTAATTTCATAAAAGGTCCATTCATACTTGAATTTTGCAGCAGCACTAAGTTACAAACGAATATTGTTAAAGATTGTATTGAAGAGTAATATTAATTGGCTACTCACACTGCATTTGAATGTCAACGGATTTCTGCGAGTTTCCCATTTCGATCTGATTTGTGATGTTCTTATTGTGACTGCTGCGCCAGCAGCTAAACTTTTTAAACTCCGAACACGGATCCTTATTCCAATTAAGTCTAGCCTGAATGTTCGACGACACTGTCTCACAAATGGCTTCTGTGCATTCCGAGGGGGACGAACTCGTGGGGGAGCAACCATCACCCTCCATGTAGCAATCCCTCGGCAGCGGCGACGGTGCTGTACTGATTAAGAATAAGATCGGCGATGCCACCAACAGGGTTGTCACCAATAGAGTTGCCGATGTTATGGCGACTTTGTGCACTGCGGCAGAGGTTCGCAACCATATGCAGGGTGCACAACATATCCAGCCAATTATGTTATTCTGTTAAATACAATTTAATTATTATAATCGGAAGTTCTCGAGAATATAAAACCGAATGATGAGGAGTATACCTTATTATATCTGCCTCCCAAGTTGTCCGTATTGGAGCTCTCAATCATTTCAACTTCATCCGCCTTGCCGAATTGGTTCGAGCAGATTGGCGTCTTGAATGACAGCTGTTTTTGGAGCAGCGAGGCGCTGCTGCCGCCGGAGGGATTCGCAGAAGTAATCACATTACGAGCATTGTTGCCTAACCCGGCAGCTCCACTCTTTCGGAAAGTATTACGCGTACTAAACTCAGCTGTCATGGCTTAACTTGATTTTGCTTTGCAAAACAGTTCTTCAATTAAATATTGCTTATTGCTATTAACTAGCTGGAGTATTGCAGCAGAAGTCCGCGTTCAGCACATGAGGAAATTGAATAATTTACAAGCGTTAAATCAATAAATATACATATTTTTACAAAAACATCTCAGATGTATGTATGTAAGTATGTAGTAAGTCCTCGAGCTACATTTACTTGCTTACTCGCATACCCTGGTCCTGGATTTATGTACTCTCTTTAATTTGCAGCACTTTAAAATTGTAAAGACATTTTTGTAACTTAAATTTACAAATATTAAACAAAATTGTGCTGCTTTTAATAATATTGTTTTTATTCCCCTTTCACATACTCGATGTACTATCACAATAATTCTCGAAAGCTCAACGAGCTTCCTGCAAAAGCTTAGCATTGCGAAAGCTTTATGTTCTCATTTTCTCTTAGCCAAATTGGCTAAGGTCTGTGTCAATGTATTAGTTTTGGGACTTTGTGGCGCCAAACGGTTATAGCGGTTATAACCGGAGAAATTCAAGTCAACAGTCTAGTACTATTGTAAACTAGCACTGCACTGACATTATAATCAATAACCTTGCTTGATTTGTAAATTTCTAAAGCTTAGCCTAATTTACATTGTATTGAATATGTTTGGTCCTTTTGTCTTATTGATATATATATGCAAAATTGCGATTATAATGCCTGGTTATACGTTTGCTAAAAGTAATGCTGACTCCTTCATTTCGTCCCATTTGAATGCTGTTCTACTGAAGTGCTCGGAAAATGACAATAAAGAGAAGCCCTGTGTGTCCCATCTGATTGTAAAGATTAACTTTGCTCCCAGTTTGAATTCGGATAATGTGCATAAACTCTTAATACTGGATGCAATCTACGAACCATCCAAACGTCAAACCTTGAAAATAATGTCGCCGTATGTAATAGTCGTTACACGTAGTGCGCCAGTAATCACGTATCCGCTAAAATCATCTAACGTAAGCTTATTATTTATCATTTTATTTTCTAAATTCTAATCTTAACTTTATAGTGGACAAATTCAAATAGCTCTAATGGCGTAAGTATTTAGTCTAATAAGTAATTTTATTTCAAACCGACTTCATATATTAATTCATAGAAACAGAGTGCGAGCAAATATGCCTATGATCAAATAAATACAAGTAACAAAGATAGTTTGGATGTAATTGAAAAGGCATGGATTCGATTGCTGAAAGACCAGAAGACAAAAATTGAAAACATAACTATTAATGATATCAGAAAGAATCCAGCAGGATTTTTTGGACTGTCTAAAAAACACCCAACACATACTGAGTAAGTTAATATCCAATTTAAAACGGGAAACCCGTTTTCTTTTATTCGTAACCTGTCTACATTACATTTATTTTCTTTATCTTAAATAGAAAAGCACACGAATATTCCATGTACAATTTAAGTGTTCCACATCCTTATCTGACAGCTAAGATAAGAATATTTAGAAAAAGGAAAACGACATGGTGGAGAATTACGCCAATAATCTCGTAAGTATGAAAGTCCTGAAATACAATTTGTAGTTATTTGAAAATCAATCAATTAATAGACAAGAACATACCTTGATGTATTTTGCGATATCCAATCTCACACTTTCATTTCATAAATCATGGGTTATTTCTATGTATATTAAAATTGAGAATCGAATTAGTTTAATTGGTAGTTATATTGATAAATGCGACTTTCAGATTAAATAACTTATCTGGAACACATGTAAATGCGAATGTTTCAGCACTGCTGACATCTCAGGAAGATATTCTTGACAAAAAGTTACCGGCATTTCTGGAAAATATCAAGCTTTTAATACCGAACAGTTTTGTTGTCAATTCTGATGAACTAAACGGCTTGCAAATCTACAAAAACATATTTCTCCAATTTCTTAATAATAATACAAATAACTTTTTGAATTTTGCTTACAACCAGAAAAATTTGACACAAGAATCACTTACTAATAAATCAAAAGTGTTGCAGAAAGGTCAAAATGAGGTTTCTCGGCAGACCAATCTGGGAAATAGTCCATCATCAGTTAGAGTTATATCAATGTGCCCTTATAATAAAAATGCATTGTGCCTAAATGTATTAGACGATCAAGTACCCGGTAAGAGTTTTTCATATCAAATTAATAAATATCTGTAATTTATATTTTCAGCATTTGACATCAAAATAAAAATGCCATTTGTAGAAAACGCTGCACAATTAAATGTTTTGAAAGTAAAAATTTCAAGAATTGTAACTGACGCCACGACTAAAGATGCCTTACAAATTTCTGCGGATGTGATCAATAAAGGCTTAAGATCTCAGGAATTTTACATAAGTGTTTGTAACTGTGCACTATCTGAAACTGAAGCAGCAACAACAGTGACGAAAATACTAATTCCCTATATTTCCGAAACAGTAACATTCTTATTACCTTTCGTAATGGGAGCCAAGAAAAATGTCAAATTCACCTGCGATGGTAAAACAAATAATCAATCATTCGGTCCATCTATACCATATATAAATGAATAGGCTTGAAGAATCAACAACGCTCATTCATCACCCCGCTAATGCCTAAGTACCTAGGTTTTACTAGATATCGAAATGTTATGCCATAAATAATCAGTTATATGTCCACAATCAGTTATTGATTCGCATCATTAGTGTTATCGATGTTTATGGCACGTTTCTTAGCAACCTTACCTAATACATTTCCCCGCTTTCTAATTTAATCGAAAAAGAAAATCACAAAGTGATTTGAACTATATAAGTTGTTTCTGCATTAGAATGCACGATGAAAAAGTATACGTATAGAAAATTTAAATTTAGCTGATTTAGACGAAAGATTTATATTGACATATCCAATAATTATGATGATCAAATATTTCTAATAATTATAATTTAATAAATAAAAACATTTTTATTTGATATTTGTAGTGATGGTTAAGGCAAATAAACTGAAGAATTCCAAATTGGATAATAAGAGATCCAAATCACCAGATACAAATATTATTATTGTATCTAAAAGGTCCATGGAAGTAGAAGCTCATTCGAGGTGTTTTTGCGTTTGGAATTGTAGGTGCCATTGTATTAGCAAAATAGAAACACATAGTGATTTAAATGTTTGTCAAAAACTGAGTTATGAAGCTGAAAAAGACGCTGGACTATTACTCAACTGTCCCTTAAGTGAGAACGTTAATGACGTTTGTACATTGGACTTAAGTAATAACAACAAAAATGAAAACACATCATCATTTAAGCCTTCCGAAACTATCTCAATAATTCTAATATTATTTATGATATTATTTTTTTTGGGTAAGAATATATATCTAAGAATAAAGTTTCTATTTCCTATAACTAATATCAATTATTAAAAATAATTTTTGTTTATTTAAAGCAATTTATTTCTGTAAATGTTTCAAGCCACGGAAAGAAGATTTGATTGTTGCTAGCACGGAATGGATCTGTTGCGCTGAAAATAACTCAATAAAATGCTCAAGATACGTAAGTGATTTCCAAATTGAATTGGAATTAGTCATATTTTTACTTAAATGCAATATAAAAGGTACGACCCTCATCACGATCGAACTCATCTACGTACTCTCCGAAATGTTTTACGAAAACAGGCGTTGCACGATCCTCGAATGTTTCGTTTTGTCCATCACCAGAAATTATACGGAAGAAACCAAATCAGGGTGATTTGTTGGAGTCTGCTTTAATATCGCTGGCCAGACAGCAAAAGGAACTGAGAAAGCAATCAATGAAAAAAGAGTAATCCTGGTTTCAAATTTGAATTTTGTTTATTTTAGAATGTACTTGTTATTGTTGATTTGGTTTTTCGTTAAGAAAATTTTGTTAGTTTAAATTGATTTTCGAGAGTCACATCACTTCGAACATGCTTGCGGGGTATTGTCTGATGCATCAATCTTGCTTCAGACCAGTTTCACCTGTTTGCGATTTGTCATCAAGCAATTGGGGCTATGACGCTTTAATGTACTCTTTTGTATCGTAGACAACTGGTTTGTTTGTGAGCGTATATTGTCATAATATGTATGTAAATATGTTGCTTAACATAATACAGTATACTCATAGAGTATTTCATATTCGTTACACAGTCGCTCGAATTTCAGATTTACTTTCTTTTTACATTTACCTATACATATGATTTTTTTGTAAAATCATTCACACATGAATATGAATCAAATTCAATCTCGGTGTCAGTCTAATTTGATTTCCGATTTCAGTACAGTGTTTATACAAAAAATGTTTGTTTTTTATATTCGGAGTTTAATTTTTTTGGGTCTTGGAGCGTTATTTCAAAACAAACAATGCTATAGCTTGAGTCTGAACTACACACAACCAGATCCAATTGTTAAGCTTATTGAGTCGCAGTCGATTGGTCGGATTGTGAATAATCAACATCACATAAATACCGCGAGTGAAGCTGCAGGTCTTCGAAAAGATACTGTTATCTTTGAAGACATGTCGAAATCACCTGAAGAACATTTTCCTGTGTTGTATAAACAAACACAACCTGATAGTCATACACAACATTTAGAATCGCATTTGCCGACATCTGAACAATATCATTATTCTCCAGATAGCAGTCGAACAACTTTCAATAACATTTTAGTCACTGAGAAACTCGATTTTGTATCGCATCGAACGTCAACATTTCACAATGTCCCCGATTTGCACATTCACCATCATCATCACCACGTCACGCTCAAAACAAAAACATCTCCATCTCCATCTGTGCAATATTTGGAGATCGAAAAGTCATCAGAAAACATCAATTTACAAACATCGCCGGATACAATAAGGCCTAGTTTTGCGTCTCCTGACCTCTTCAACTTGTTATCGCAAGGAAATTATATTAATACAAATTTAAAGAACAATGACACTATCGAACATAATGAACCAAATTTATTAATTAGTACCCAATTTGGACAAGTTACACAACCCGAAGCATTTGATGCTACTGGAATTGATCTGCGATCTGAAAATACAAACAATTCGTTTGTTGATACCACAAATGACAAAACCGATCAAATTCTCGAGGATCATATAGTGTATAATGCTTCCTCTTTAGTAAGCAATGCATCTTCCACTTCAGCACCTTTTGAGAACGATAATTCTGAATATGGCGTGCCTTTAAATTAAATTCTAAATATATTGAATTCAAATGTGTATAATATAAATTTATAATAAAAAGTAATATTTCATAAAACAGCATCTGTTTCGCAAGCATTATTCATTACTGAGTACAAAAAAACCGTCAAAGCAAATTCGTAACTCATTTATTAAATGTGCAATTTAAGTCCCTTTCATTGGCTTATCAGCTTTCCCTATAATATAGAGGGGATCAAGTATTCGGTACTTCGCTTCGCCCATTGATTGATAGCTTTTTAAACTTATTGATTAATCGATATTTAATTATATCGATATTTACTTCTCATAAATCTATTCAATTTGCTATTTAAAAATGTTAATGTCTATTGCTGAAATACGTTAATTTTACCGATCAGGGGTAAAGTAGAAAATTGCTTAATTCATTGATTGAAATGACTAGAAACTTGACAACACTATATCCAAAATTGAATTTGCGTATACTACATGTGGTCTTGCAGCTCCTATACAAGGCATTTTTTATTGCGTCTACAAGTTGAACAACGTTTGCCTTAAGTTGAGCGCTTCTTCTGTTTATTCGCTAAGTTTCCTAATGCGTCATTGATGTCGTCGATGTTGCTCTTGATGTGCATTTATTTTTAGCATTGGTATACAAAAAAATCCCAAATCGAAAAAAACCCTAGTTTATTAAAATATTATACAGAATACAACGTTCTTGCTGAACGCTCACTCTTATATTTTGTGGAAGGTTCTCCACAGATACACACACACACATGTGTACCTCGACGTGTTCATGATCATGATGGCCGTGCATGAAGTACATTAGTCTGAACTCTAAAACGCTCTCTTATAAGCATGTTTCAATGTATGCGTGTATGTACATCTGAATGAGTGTATCTACCCTGTAAATACACGAATTTTTTCACGCGAATGTGACGTCAGTAGTTTCTAAGTGTTAGTAAAGAGAGAGCGATATTTTATAAATATGTTTGCAAAAGACACAGTAGGAACATTGCCAGTGACTTTATCGCTTCCAAGTTTCTACTTTGGATGCACTTGGAAACAGAAGGTCGACTAAATTGCAGGTTATCATCCCTATATAATTATTTGAATAGCGCAAATATTAAAATAGCAATATGGACTGCTGTTCTAAAGTATATATTTGGCAAACAATATGAATGAAAGTTCAACCTGCACACCATTTCTAAGTGCCAAAGTCTATACATACATGGTAGTTCCCACTGGGAAGCCACAGTGGAAGAGAGAGAGAGAGAGAGAGACAGAGGAAACGAGAGACTCAGTTCGTTCGGTGGTATTGGGGTTTTGCTGACATACAGTGTGCGAGACGATTAATATTTACATAGCTTTGTTCAGATACACTCTGCGTAAACTAAAGTGAAGTCAAATATTTTGCATCTTTGGTTAATAGTGAAAAATGTATATCTAAATAATTGCAATAACTTATCAAAATACATATAAATACACGTGTACGTGGTACAATGTTGAAAATATGCTTGCCTTACGCGCTAGCATGCTAACAAAAAAAGTTTGTCATTAAAGATTGTGAAAGTGGCATTAAAAACGTTTGTTTTATGAAGACTTAAAGCCCTACCACATATACAATAGGCAGAATAAAATTGTTAAATCAAATGTACTATCTTGTGGCGTACAGTTAGCAATTATTGCAGCCGAAAGGCTGTAAGAAAAATTTTTTATAAACGGAAACATACCATAAATTATTGTACCATATCAACAATACAAGCGAACAGCGAAGTTAGCGTAAATACGACGCAAAGACGCAGGAACATGAACCACCCAAAAAACAACAGCCCACGTTTAGAAAATCGATATTAATTCTAGTCAAACCGAATTGTGTGTGTATAGTGGCATTTGTTGGCTGTCAAACATTTTTGACCACTTTGGCAGTTTTGCAAAAAGTTCTCTGTGCATTTTACACTGGATGCTACATGCATACATACTTACACACATTTCGATAGTGTATTTAGTTCGGCACTGAAATTATATAATCGGGACGTCGTTAGTGTATCTCAATTTGAGGCATCAGAATTTCTGATATTTGTATACAACACATTTAGTTCTGAAATGGTAAATGGTAACACTGGGACTCTCACAATGCGACTCGTCCGAAGTAAATTACGCAAACGCGACGAACGTCGCAGCGCATCGCCTACAAATAATGTTGCTAGTGCTGATGCAGCTGCCGTAGCTGTATCTGTATCTGCAGCTGAGGATCACCATGAGAATGAGGATGACCGACCGCCTACAGTCACCTTCAGCAACACTGAGACATCGGGGACCACCAACAATTGCAGCTCTGCAAGCAAAGACCACCAACATGTTACTTTCGTGCGGACGAGCGGCGTCTCAGCTCAACAGACAGTTGGGCACGCAGATGTGACTGCTATTGCTGAATGGACGTTTCCACCAAAAGCGCCAGTTCCACATATCTACCATATTAACCCGGTACGTAAAGGGCAAACCAAAGATATACTTGCTCAAAAACATTTATTCTAAGCATTCGTATTCGAGTATTTCAATCGTTTGCTAAATGCGCAATCCAATATATACCATGAAAGTTAAAAATGCACGTACATATTGCAAAAATAATGTGTATACAAGCAGAAAACATATGTACATATGTGTATTTGAATTGAAACGTGTACAGGCTGGCATACATTCGTATAAACACAAATAAATAGAATCGGAAGGCAAACAAACAATTAAAAGCAGCGACAATTAATTTCTATAATTACAACTACCATCGATGCCAACATGGGCATAGGCATATAGTATTTAATAATATAGCGAATTTATTGGCACAGCCACAAATGTCATATGAATGCAGATGGTAGACGCTTTTATGTGTTGTATAAATTTTAACCAATTTTAGGTTTTTATTAAAACTGCCATAACAACAAACCGTAAGATAACATGTAATCAATAATATGACCAATCTACTTAGAAAACTAAAAATATCTTCGTCGATGGCTATTTCTTTTTGAAGATAAAGTAGAGAGGATTAAGCGAATTTGAGCAAAATATTATGGTACCCATATTTTAATATTTGGCGTCCGGCCGAGAAACGTTAAATAATTCTATTACTTTTAAGTCTTTTCCGATTTTGCTTTAAATGTTTTTGATACATCAGTTTACTAATGTTTTCTATGTATTTGTATTTTAGGAACTGTTGGTAGCGAATGACAAAAACAGTTTTAAAGGATTCCGCAAGCAATTCAGTGGACGGTTCAAACGATTGGTGGCTCGAAAACCGGAACCCTCACCAGTGATACCTCCAGAACTAAAGCCGCAATTGAAAACAATTTATGTATATTAAATTTAAAAATTGTGTGTGTAAATATTGTATGCAAATGTGTAAAATGCTACATCTGCTACCAGACAAGCAATCATTTTTAAAATTAATTTTGAAAAGTATTTCATATAGCTTTATTTTGTAATGACTAACTAATTAAAAAGAATTCCAAAATTTTTGAGAAATATGCATCGAGAACTTCAAATATTGAATACCATACAATTAAAAAACGTTCTTGGACACATTGTAATTAAAAACTAACTAAAACAACTAAACAATAGACGATTGTGACTATGTTCTACACAATTTTTAGAATAGCACGCTTTTCTTCAAAGAAAAATCAATTGCAATTTAGAATGTTTTATGTAGAAATTTTCGATTATCACATTTTAACTGACTAAAATGTAAGAAAATTTGTAATTGTACTTATTTTGGAAAATAATTATTTTTGGATATTGTTTCAATTTTGTTTTTGTTTGGTTCATTTTCAATACAAATGGCTTATAGACGTCACCGTCTTAAGGACAAATTTAATATATTTAAATATATTTCCAACAAATAGGCTAACAAAGATTGCAAGAAAAGTGCATATATCATCAATATCAAAAATTACAATCAGCGAATATTATATTTAAAATTAACCGAAGAGCATCTTAGCGCTTAAAACTATGGCATATCGCTTGACATTTTGTTGTGTTAGTATTTTAAAAGTCTTTGGACCGCAGCTAGAATTTGGATGCTCTTTAAATAACAAAATGTGGACAACGAATTTGGCAATTCTATTATGGAATAATAATTTTGCACAAACATCTGCATATCTAAATATATTTTAGAAGCACATTATAATTTTGGAAACTAAATTATATTGATGTAAAATTCTGTTTTAAGAAACTATTGCAAAAAATAAAAATGAGATGTAGAAATTAAATTAATCATAAAATGTTTTTAACGAATATATTTTCTCATTCCATTGTCATTATTCGGTTACAATATATCGATTAAACATGGATGCTATCGATATTTTGAAAAAATGATTGCAAATCAATCGGTGAGACGCCATTTTAAAAATATATCGTAAAAACTAATCGATAGCGATGCTTGTGTGAACTGAAAGAAACATCGATATGCGCGATAGTTAACGTCAGTGTTGGGTGGTTTAAAAATTACGTTTTAACCATGTCCATGATGTATGTTGATGAATGCTAAAATTAATTTAATGAAGTTTTTTTTTTTTATATTATTATGAATATAAAAAATGCATGACAATAATAATACATTTCCAAAAATTATACATCGAGCCAAAATTTCAATAAATTTTGAATTATTATGAAAAAAATATTTCACCAGTTTTTTAAATACCTAATACGACAATGGGCTATACCTTTCATTTCACAATTTTTGCCCGTATAATATTTTAAACTACTCACAGTTGGGTAATTATGACGAACAATGGTCGAAAGCATTAAAGAGAAAGGATAAAATTCAATATTATTCGTTATTTAATTAAGAACTAATTTTTAAAATTTTTTACAGCGTCGGGTATTTATTGTATTATTGCTCCTTATTAGCAAAATAGTTTGTAAAACAATTTAAGGTAGAAGATTTATGAAAAGACCCAAACTTCAAAGAAGCCGAACCAAAAATATTACCATTTATAAAACTCGATTCAAATCAATGAATCGGATAACAGCTATTAATTGTCTTTTTGTGCGAAACTCAGGCTTTAATTGTTCGGCACCGGCTGTCTTCACAAAAAGGCAAGTGACGATGATCGAGGATGTTGGTTTTTTCTGTATCACCACAATACATAATACACTGCGTGTTTGCACAAACTCGTAGTGTCTCATTGCTGGCCTGCACAACCATTATCCTTCGATCTAAACACGGCATTCACACATACACCTAAAAAGACCAATTCACAAACATTCATACACACAGACCTTAACACCTCCAAAAGTGATGTAGTATAGGTGCAGCTACCTAGGATCGCCTTTTCTAACACCTTTTTTAGCGGTTCAGCGCCTGAATTGAAGGCGTGCCGCTGCGTTGTCGGTGAGTAGAAAGCAAAAAGTCAAAAGTAAAGAAACGTGCCCCCTACACTGCTCTACACTTAAGGGTCAATATCTCTAATTATCTCTACACCTCTGACAACAGACATGTGTAACAGTTTCCTCTTCAAATTTATGGGTTTTGTTATTAATTGGAAACGATGAGCAATGGAATTGTTTGCCTTAATGCGACAGGTGGTGCAACAGCAGGCCACCGTCACAGTTTATGTGGCTAACTATGTTCTTAAAAAGGTTCACAAAGTGTGAATGCCGATTGAAACACATACAACATTTGCCTTAACTAGTTTAATTGTTAACAAGTATAAACATCTGTTCTATGTGCCCTCTGCATTATCAACTATTAGCATATATTCAAATGATTTTAATAATTGTAGTATAAATTCCAGAACTACAACGATTAGAAATGACGAGTGTATAAAATTAGACAGTAATTTTCTCCATCGTCTTCGTCAACTTCAAAATTAAGTTAATTCCCATAATAACATTGAAATTAATGTACTTAAATAACAATATAGGGATAAAGTTGTAGAGGTACAAAATCATTAATTGTTAAGCATTAGACAAATTGCGGTTACTAAAATATTATATTATACAGGATTGTCTATTACAAACGTATAAAGTCAAAAAGATACAATTTAATCTAGATATTTGTGAAATATGTACACCATTGTGCACTGCTTGCAGTGGCGTAGAGACACGGAAAGCAGTGCACACTTTAAATATACTTGCCGTTGCTTGCATCTCTTAAAATTAGAACGTGTTTAGTGTGAGATAAAATGTAATGTTTGCAAGCGGCATTATTACACCGAACTTAATGATCTGGTAAATACTCGTAAATCGCATCAAGAAATCATTATTTATACTATTCGATTTTGCAACGTCCAAATATTTAAAAAGTGTTTTCAAACAAAGAAACTTTTTGTGCCCATGGAACTTCAATAAATTCCTTTGTAAAATACAAGACTATTGTTTATTTGTAATCATATATCACTGAAAACGCTCTGAAAAATTGCTAGGAATTGATTTATTTATGGCATAAAATATGTAAGTTATTTGATAGAATGAAGATAAAGAAAGTTAGTGATGGATCAATTTAATAGAGGGAAACTTAGATCTTTAAATTATTTAAGTTTTCACGTAAGCCTTTGCAAATACTTAAATGGAATTAACTTCAAAACAGAGTGAATTTATGGAATTTGTCAGTTTGTTCAGGAATAAACATATATTCTGCGTAGAATAGGTTGTCAGATCAACCCTTGAGCTTTCAAGCAGATGAAGTATACTCTTGATGCACGCACAGATACCTCCCATTTTTGGCCATTTGCAATTGGGCAACGGGAAGGGTAGAACACGGAAAGGGGTTCAAATGTTTAAAAAGAGATGCGTGTGCAAGAAACTAAATAGATTTTTAATTTTAATTTAACGGTATTTGTATTTTATTTCCGTTTGGATGTTAATGCTGTGTTTACATCGACAGGGTTAGTTTCGGTTTTGACTTTGGTGTCGGTCTCGGATTCGGTTTCGGTTTCTGTTTCTGTTTTGGTTGTGCTACCGAGTTGCAAACAATGGATAATTGTAACAAATGTAAACCGTGTACCGAAGCAAATGGCATTAAAGCGTTCATCCCGACAACGTCTGTATGCTCACACAGACTCGGAAGTCCTGATTATTAGAAGGCAAATGTCAAAACGTTTTCGGGCAGAGCATCCATTGCATCCATCCATCCATCCATGCAGTAAGTGTAACAATAACAATAAGGCGGTAAATACGAAAGAGATTTATGACCGCCTCCTGGTTGCCCAAGGCAAATTTAACCCTCGGCTAAGCAAAGTTCCACGGGTTGTCTGTCCGTCGTTGTTGTGCTAAAATTGTTTGCCGTGAAATTTGTTGTGATTGTGGATGTGATTACATCATATTACAATAAAATAACACAGAATACAATTAATGAACCATAGCTCATCAGGCAATAAAAATGTTAACAAAATTCCATTTGCCTCCAAAAAGGAATTCGATGTCAAGCATTCGCCACGCTTTTGCCATTGTGGCATATTGTAAATTCTAAAATTCGAATTATGAATGAGAATATGCATAGGCAGCACTTTTTTCCTTTTCTAAGCAAACTAAGAGTACCTATAACAGACTCTAGAAGAATAGCATATTGTTTTATGCGAGTTTCACATGAGTTTTTTTCCTAATGGGCATTTGAGATACATTTTTATTTCAGTTAAACACAAAGGCAATTGCAACTTTTTCTATGTTGATATATGTCTTAGCAATATTAGAACTGATTTGTTTAAGCTGTGATAATATGCGGAGAGTAAACACAACATAAAACTAAATCATAGTGTATGTATATGTGCACGAACAAATGTATCTGAAGTTGTGTATCTTGGTTGTAGTAAATGTTAGTTTATTATATTTTGTGTTCTTTTTACCTATATTATATTGATATATAAGATGTGTAACTCTAGGTAAACGATTTAGTTGGTGCAATATAAAACAATTTTGTTTAAAATAAACAATTTGTTAAATGTCATTACAATTAATAATCCAATTACTAAAGACATAGAATTGAGCAGTTTAGAGCTAATGATCTCGAATTAATTTAAATATATTTGTGTAATTTAATATACTCAATATTCAAGTATAATTTAATCTCGTTTTTTTTTGTAATAGTTTTCGAATTGATTATTTCATTAAATACAATTTAATACGAAAACTTATTTCACTATTTAACCAACTAAAGCTCGTATGTATATCTTTATAATTCTATTAAATGTATTTGTTATTATTTTTTAGTACTCGCCTTTCACAATTGTTGTGTAATTATAATGGTATTACATATATTATGAAAGCTTGGGAATGTCGAAAAAATAATGTCTAGAAAAAATAAAACTAGGAACATAAGAATATATATATAAGCAAAAATGATTTACCATTAATTGTCTAAATTGATAAATATAATAATGTTGATTTTTTTTTTACGTAACGTGCACGAACAAATGTATCTGAAGTTGTGTATCTTGGTTGTAGTAAATGTTAGTTTATTATATTTTGTGTTCTTTTTACCTATATTATATTGATATATAAGATGTGTAACTCTAGGTAAACGATTTAGTTGGTGGCAATATAAAACAATTTTGTTTAAAATAAACAATTTGTTAAATGTCATTACAATTAATAATCCAATTACTAAACACATAGAATTGAGCAGTTTAGAGCTAATGATCTCGAATTAATTTAAATATATTTGTGTAATTTAATATACTCAATATTTAAGTATAATTTAATCTCGTTTTTTTTTGTAATAGTTTTCGAATTGATTATTTCATTAAATACAATTTAATACGAAAACTTATTTCACTATTTAACCAACTAAAGCTCGTATGTATATCTTTATAATTCTATTAAATGTATTTGTTATTATTTTTTAGTACTCGCCTATCACAATTGTTGTGTAATTATAATGGTATTACATATATTATGAAAGCTTGGGAATGTCGAAAAAATAATGTCTAGAAAAAATAAAACTAGGAACATAAGAATATATATATAAGCAAAAATGATTTACCATTAATTGTCTAAATTGATAAATATAATAATGTTGATTTTTTTTTTACTTTGAATTTTAGTACTACTACTAGAGTTAAAAAATATATATAAATAAAATAATTAAAGATAATTCTGTAACGTGTAAAATTTATTTTAATTTAATAAATATGTTTATATCATTAAGTTATATTTATACTTTCCATACTCACTATTTTCATAAAAAACACAAGAACACACACTTATCTTTTCAATTTAATACATATTTTGAACTTTGGGACTTGGACAACAACACTTTATAAACCTCTACATTTTTTATTATTATTTTAACTTTATTTTTATATCTATAACACACACCATACAATACGTAATTGATATTGTTGATAGGATTACGAAATAATGCTAATGCAGAGCACTAATGAGTATATTCAAGTTTTAACGTATGTATTCGTTAATATGCCATTTATTTACAAAAAGTGAGTAAATCAACATTATTCATATTAATTATTGTCATTGTGAGTTTGCCTAATTTTCATTGTTAAAATAAGCTGTATGCTCCGCCCCACCATTAAATAAAGATGCATGCATGAAAGAAGACCAATGAAATCGGACAGTTATTTTAAGCAAATGAGAGGTAAATAAGGTGGATGCTACCATGTCTGACATTGTGTATTGCTGTGCTCTTCTGTCCAATGGATGTGATGGGGGCCGGCGCTGCTTGCTGGCTAGCTGACTCACTCTAGCATTTATAACAACTATTTCGTTCGCACTCTCACTCTCACTCTCGCTCTCCCGGAGAAGCGCTGTGACGACGCTGCCGCGCTCTCCCGTTGACGTGCACAGTCGTTTGGGGGGCTCTTAGGCTGATTTGCTCTTGCTGCTTACTTTTCGATGTTGAGAACCTTGTTATCTCTATGAACACTCAAATTAACTAGAAATTGAATTTGTTTGTATTTACAAATATGCTGAGTGTGTATGTGCGCGCGCGCGTATGTGTGTGTGCATGAGTGTGTGCACGCTTTACATGCATGTAATGGCTTTTGGACATTCACAGCAGTTACATACGAATGTTTACGTACAAGTAAAAGAGTTTGCACACTCATATGCAGAAATGTGTGGTGTTATTGTTTTTAATGTGCATACTAACATGTAGATCACTTTGTAGTTAAATGTTATTAGTGCACGATCTACAATAGTTAATCGCTAATCCGCGCTCAACTGCTGTTGAAGTGCAAACGTACTCGTGTGCAGCCCTAGCAACAAGACCAAGACCAGGGCAGCGCACACAAGTCACAACACCAACAGAAAGCGTACACAGCGCAGAGCGCACAAAGCACAAAGCAGCGCACAGCTTTGCTCTCAAGCAGCCAAATTAACTAACAAGATTATGAAAACGTAAAATCAGTAAATCGCTAAAGTGGATGTAATTTTCTTTTTCAACACCTCGCGCTCATATTGGGTCGTCAGCTGCCGGGCGGCTGGTCTCTTTTGTCGAGTCGATTGTGCAGAGTCGTAGTCGTTTATTGTAGTCGCTAAGCCATCCATGTCTGTGTGTAGAGACACTCCCCGCCACACTATACCATCGTCTTGTTTGCAATAGTCTCGCTCCCCGGCCAAGTACAAGAGCGCGGGCATCGGGCGTCGGGCGCAGTAGTGTGGTCTGGACAAACCAGTTTCGGTCGTTCGTTCGTTTAGTAAATCTCTGCCGCTCTGCTGTTCTGTCGCTGTCGCTGCCGCTGCCAGCGCGAACGCAGCCGTTGACGCTGCCGCTGCCGCTGAGTCTGACTCTCGGGCTCTCTCCTTTGAAGTTTCGCCGTTTTAGAGGGATGATACATTGGCATCGCGGTGATTGGGAGAGAGCACGGGGGCAATGATGTGAGTGATTATATTTTGATTGCATTGCTCACTGTGGTTGGTTGTATACCCATAGCAGTGTGGTGTAGCAGCACTGCGGTACTGCATTGCTCACTTAGTACAACAACCGACACGCCGTCTGTTAGTCTGGGGCTTTGGCTCTGGCTCTGACTCTGCCTGTAACACTGATTTCGTTGTTGTCGTTGTTTCTGCTTGCTGGCTTGCTCTTCTTACTGCCGCTGCTGTTGGTGCTGGTGCTGGTGCTGCTGCTGTTGTTGTCGAGTCGGGTTCTTCGTTTCGTTTGTTTTGCTTCGGGTCTGTCGTTATCTTCGCTTCAACCTCAATGCAAAAGTTGCCACCGCTGCTCACGTCTCACGTATTCGAATTCAGCTTTCGATGGTAATTCGCCAGAGCGCGAGCGCTTTTCACATTCCGTGTGTTTGCCGCCGTGCGCCGTGCCGTGCCGCGTCGAGCCGAGTCGAGTCGAGTCGAGCCGAGCCGTGTTCCTGCTCCTGGTCCTGTTCCTAGCCAAGTCAAATACGTAGTGTCTGATTTGCACGGCCCGCTGCTCGCCATTTTGCCGTCGCAATGTTGCAACTGTCGCGCCGCATGCAACTCCATTTGCCGAGCAGCAACAACAAGCATTTTGTGTTCGCGCGCCTGAAAATGCGATAAGTGTGCCCCGCTCGCCAAACAATAACAATCGCCAGTGCAAGCCCAACAACACAACACAACGCAACACAACAGTATAATGCCCAGACCCTCGCGAGAATCGTACGGCGACCAGAAGCCGCCATACTCCTACATTTCGCTGACGGCCATGGCCATCTGGAGCTCCCCGGAAAAGATGCTACCTCTGAGCGACATCTACAAGTTCATCACCGACCGATTTCCCTACTATCGCAAGAACACGCAGCGCTGGCAGAACTCGCTGCGGCACAACCTCAGCTTCAACGACTGCTTCATCAAGGTGCCGCGCCGCCCGGATCGGCCCGGCAAGGGCGCCTACTGGGCGCTGCATCCGCAGGCCTTCGACATGTTCGAGAACGGCAGCCTGCTGCGGCGCCGCAAACGCTTCAAGCTGCACAAGAACGACAAGAATCTGCTCAACGAGGAGCTGACGGCGCTCGCGAATCTCAATCGATTCATTTTTACGGCGCGCTCCGGCTCCCAAGTGCCGCCCATGGACCTGGGCGTCGACTCGTCGGCAGCCCTGATGTCGCACCATGCCGCCAGTCGCGTCTCGCCCGCCGTTGCCACACACCTTCCCCTGCCGCCCGGACACACGCATGCCGCCAGCCTGCCGCACTCGCACCCGCAGTCGCGGTACCTGGAGGACATGACGCTGCTCAATCTGCGCGCCGCGACGACGACGACGACGGCGGCGATGGCGACGACCAGCCTGGATGTGGAGGGCACGGGCAGCTACCGGCCCAAGCGCTCGTTCACCATCGAGAGCCTGATCACGCCCGACAACAAGCCGGACCAGGTGTCCGAGGAGGAGCAGGAGCACGAGGTGGAGCCGGAGCCGGAGGACGACGAGGACGACGATCGCACGGACATTGATGTCGTGGAGTGCGGCAACAGCAGCTACACCACAAACGCGAGCGGCTCGTATCCGGCGCGCACCTCGTCCGCCGACTGCCTCTCGATAGCGCTGCCGCCCGTCAGCCATCGCGGCGAGGATCAGCGGCAACGCCCCCTGCCGCCCCTGCACACGATCACGGCGTCGGCGCATCTCCCATTCCTGCACTATGCGGCCGGCGTGAATGTCTCGGGCCTGGGCGTGGGAGTGGGCGTGGGAGTTGGCGGGGCGGGCGGCATGCAAGCGTCGGCGACATCCTACGATCTGGCGATGACGCATCCGCTGCTGATGATGTCGACGCCGATTGGCAACCTGCACAGCAGCTACTGCAACAACTTTCCTATCATACCACCGCCGCAATCGTACCGAGGACCAGGACCGGAAGTTCAAAGTAGAATAAGCTCTGGTATGCGAACGATCTAAACCAAGAAACATATATACGAACGATCATCCGGTCGTTGTACATAACGTAGTTCCTTTCGTAAGTAGTAGGGCCTAACACTGCAACACTCAATACAAATACAAATACGGATACGAATACAAATACAAATACAGTTACGAATACGAGTACTTAGACTATATGTATACACTCCTTTAATTTATTAATGTATCACGAAAGCGCACAGAGAGAACAAAATCTGATTACCACGAAGCATATTGATTCAAAAACATTTAATTCCAACAACATTATGAATAATTGCTAAATTGTTTAATTACTCTATTCATCTGTTTATTTTAGTATGAAGCGATAATCAATCTAAGAATTTTAGAAATAATTTCAATATTATCGGAAATTGCTAGTATTAGTCTCTCTGTGCCCAAACATTTACATACATTGTACATACTTGCATAGGTAGATGAATTATTTGATATGTTTGTCAACAATATTCGCATTATAAGTACGTATTTATGCAACAAGTAGAAATGTGAAAATATATTTATCAACTTCGCATTAGCTAATTAAGAAAATATGCAAAACACTAACTATACCAGTAATAATAAAAAAAAAACTGCCAAAAAACAAAAACAACTTGTGCACAAGTCTTTTAAATAGATTAGGGATTGATCAGAGAGATTGATAATGATAGGGAGGGTAAAATATTGAATAGCAATACAAATATTTGAGGACATTTCCACATAAAACCTATGCTAAAACCAAAACTTGAATAATTAGACTAGCCTTATTTTATTTACTCAACATCCAAGAGTTGTCATTCCTTGAACATTCTGTTTTTAGTGACGAAAATGTGTGGTTTTAAAAATGGTAACAGTTCGACCAATTCAAGTTAACAATTTATACAAATTTGATTAATTCAAACTTCCGTGATAACTTAACTAATGTTATTAACATTATACTCTCAAATCCTTAATCTTTTAGACTCTGCTCAATTGACAACACTATACTATTTGAATTTTTAGCTTAGCATTATATCAGCATGTTTTTAAATCGAAAATACAAATGACATTCATTTTCAATCGTGTAATAACTTATTTTGCAACATTAACAAGGGTAAAGGAACAAATTTCAATTCGTATTAAACGTATTGAAGTTCTTGTTGAGCCAAATGTGAAACGTATTTCTACAGTCCAGGAGTACCTAGATCAATGGTATATATTCCATTTTACATAGATTGTAAAACTATAACCAAGTGTATAGATCTCCTATTTATCTCCTATATATAGTAGACTGATGCAACAAATCATATTTTAATTAAAGGATATATTTATTTGGCAGCTACAATAGCACTGACTACTGACAATCGTCGACGTTATCTAATAATGTTATATTTATAACATTGTTGCCATTTGGGTGTGTTTCGATTTAACTACTGGTTACACGAGCATATTTATCAAATGGAATTTGAATTCGAACAATTGCTTCAATTGCTTAAATTGTGATCGTATTTATGTTAGTTATCCATTGTCGAATATCTGGAAATTATTTACAGTAGGATACGGCCAATTGAAAGCACATTAAAATCATAAAAACACGTTTCCGCAATTCAACCGCCTCTCAAGGCTCACGGCGCGGACAAAGCCGGCTAACACCCGCGTCGTATGCCAGTTAACTGGTATACTGCTTTACGCGTATGTATTATGCATACGCCTTTAGTTGTTGGTCGTTGTCGTTGTCGTTGCCGCTGCTGCGCGCTCCTGCGCCCCCACCCAACTCGCCCGGTTGCCCCCACAGCGGTACATGCAAAAATAGGTAGTTACTTGAATTAGCTTCTTGTTTGTATGCAAGCGAATGCACCCTGTGTGTGGATGTAAAGGCGTGTGTACGTACAAAGGGTATTATACGTTTGTCACGAAATGTGTAACGTATTAAAGTAGGAGTTGGCTGGGCCCCTTTAAGTAAACATGTATTGTCTTGAGTTCATATCGCCATGTCCGTCTGTCAGTTTCCATGCAATCTCAGCTTTAACATATGCAACTCCTGCACCCGAGGGACACGACTACCAGATGCCCTATAAATCTAGTAAAACTATCAGGTGAGTAGCAGAACCTGCTAAACAATAAATAGCCATCTCTTAAACATACATACTATTACATAGAAGCGTCTATTACAAACACGCCTAGTAAAAGAATACTCAATTCCAAGCTGATTACATTCAAATGGGTCTGCTTGATAACAATTAGAGGTGATTATTGAAGGGTGCTAATTTCTAGACGAGCTTCATTTACATAACAGCGGGCAACCGCCAGCTGCAAGTCAAAGAATTCTAATGTGCAATTATCGCGTTGATCAGATACTTTCGCTCATTGCCACTGAAAAAAACAAGCTTCCAATCCAATTATTTTGCAGCGAAGTTCAAGTAAAGTACTGTCACTATTAAAGGTATCCATATCCTGCGAAAAAAACTCAAAAGTAATATAAGCAATATCCTTATTTCAATGCTACATATTTAAGAAAAATAGATATCCTCAGTTAAATGAATCTAGTCGACTTTGGATCATGACTGTAACATGAATTCGCCGATGTCAAGAATTAATTATTGTGTATGCTTGCTACCTAAAGGTAGTAAAGTAAATTATAACATTTTTATTGCCCATTTACTTTTATCAGCATTTGCCGAACATATGCACTGTTAATTTTTGACTAAATGAAGGGATAATATATTAAATTGGTGGGAAAGTTATTTGTCTCTTTTTAACCGATTGTGTTCAATGTTTAGTAATTTCTCCGTAAAACAATAATAGTTTGCGCTTTTCATCGATTTCCAATAACACTAAGAAAGTTATTTGTGGTATAATTAGATTGAGATAGCTGTGTAACGCTAATTTCGATAGACTTTGACATAAATGTATGTATATGTTATGCCTATAAACAAAGAAAGAACCAATAGAAACTATTCTAAAAACAACTAGAAACTATGTTAGTCATATTCAATCATAAATGGAAATGAAAAACTTTATAAATTTTGTGGTCATAACATCTCGATTAATGACTTCAATCTAAAATATGAGAGCTGAGTAACGATGACGCAGGAGTTCTTACTTCAAAATATGCTTACTTAAAAATATACTTATTCCTCATTTATTGTTTCTATATATTTTATATGGTTAAAAAATCCACCCTGCACACCACATTGTTCTATCTTGCAGATGTCAGTTCGACGACTTTTATTTAAGTGAAGAGAGTTGTGTAATTAGCAATTTATTAATCGCGTTCACGGAGTTGCGAGTCCAACGTGGATCAGAGAAGTACAAATCTGACTATATTTCACATTTCGAAGCAGGAACCGTGTAAAAGTGGCTTGTAATTGTTCGCTTTACCATAAATATACAACATAATTACGCAAAGTCTGCATAACAACGAGGGCTTCACCCTCGAAATGGGCGGAGCATACACCCATCATGTGGAGGCTGGCAACATTGCCGACGCTTACGATGGCAAATATAATTATTTAAATTTAACAAAATGGATGAAACAAACCAAAAGTGGTTTGATTCGCAAACTCTTTCACTACTCCTAAAACTTTTTATGGTAATTTCAGCAATCATTATTGTAGCTCTGTAATTGTAATTAATGTAAAGCATATAAAAGTGTATTATTAGCAAATTATATAAGTGTATTTTTCAAATTTCACGATCAGGAAATAATATAACAAAAATAGCTATTGAATTATTTTTACCACAACTCTTGCACATTTATTTTTGCTTTATCATAAAATCAAACCTGTAATACACATTTTTTACTTTGACGATGCAAAAAAAAAATGATCAAACTCGATCTGCGTTATCCATATAAAAAATACAAATTTGTTGTCGCTTTTTGCATACATTAGTGCGATAAAACCCCGTCGGAAATACTTACTCCAAATGCATATATGAGCATAAAACTTAAATGAAGCAAAGGAGGTGTTTAATTTTTTATAACGCATTCAAATTGCAGGCTCCAACTCCAACTCCAGCTCCAGCTCGAGCTCGAGCTCGAGCTCGGGCTCCTATAAAGTTTGGATCATTTAGGCTGTGAGGCTTGTTTATTGATGCAGATGGTGATGCCTGCAACTGCCAGTTACATAAATTACCGACTATAATTAATAGCAATAATTAAGTGTGATAGGTGTGGAGTTGCAACAGCCAAGAGATAGAGAGAGTGAGAGACCGGAATAGAGGACCAATTCTTCTCATACGAATTGTTTAATGAAGTCTTCAAATACAAATGTTTTATGGATGCCAGCGAGATCAGCAATAGTTTACTTAAACCTAGTACTTTTAAGTTCATTTATTTATGCATAGCGCTCGATTATGCGAATATATCGTTATCGAAGGCGATTACGTAAAAACAATATAAAGAAAAACGAGGCACAACAACAACAAAAGGCAGAGGAAACGTAAACGTACGAAGCATATCCTACTGATATCCTGATATCCAACATAATTGACTTTTATAACCGAACCCAACACCTTAGCGAAGCAATGAGTAACTTAGGTTAAACTCAAGCAGCCGTCAGCGATAACCAGCTTTATTCACCAAATTGCTTTAACCGAAAGACATTCCGTCGCCACTCAACAGAAATACGCAGGGCTGCAGCACAGCATTGCACTCGACTGCAGATACCCTCTCCGAGCCACGAGTCAACACCCCGTCGAATGTCGACCTATTAATTAGTGAGACTTCGTAGAGAGATAAGCAGATCGACAAAGCTCCCCCTACCCAGATATCGCAGCACAATAATTACTTGTCGAAGCTGGTTAAGCGCGATAGCAGCCTCGGCAGAGTGTAGGCAGTTCGTGGTAGCGCGCTGAGTTTGGGTTTTATTTCTTTCTTTCCTTTAGCTTGTTTTCAGCTTTGCTTATACACCGCCCAGTTTGCTGATGTCGGTGAAAAAGAGAGAAACGAGCAGAGCAGGAGAAGACCCCGAATGAGCGTACGTTTGGTTTTTCTTTAAAGCAGCCGAAATATGTTATTACTGCCTCGGTCCAATTATGTATATTCATCTACACCGCTGCGGCGCGAAAAGAACAACGCTTCTCGACGCGTTAAACTAACCGTACCATAAACAAACCATTATACATGTATTAATTGGGATTATTTATTTTCCCTTGCTCTGTAAATAAATATTAGCATAATTAAAATACATATTTCGCTTAATTATTCTATATAGTCCTTCCCTAGATGCTTCAGCTGCCTTTCAATATCTAGGCGAAGCTGACGAACACTTATTTCAATGCAAATACAAGAAAACTTTATAAAAACTTTCTAAACAAAATAATAAATTGTGCATTTGATGGCATTCCAGGGTGGTAAAATAACGATTATATAATTTGTCAGACATTGTACTAATATACAAACTTTTAATCATCTCGTCAATTTTGTATTATCAATTGATTTCGAATGCGTATTGTTCTGCAAATATTTAAAGAATTTTCAAGAATTATAGATTTATAAATTATAAGATTATTTATTAATGTATCAAGATTATGTTACAACCAGTAATACGTATACTTGTTATAGAATATCGCGCGTCCACTGAGAGTATCTTGAAGTCGAGCATTTTCGTTGAGCAGCTCTCTTCGCTTGTTTTTTGTTGAAAAGGCCTGGAAGAATGGCAGTGTTGAATGTAATTTGTGTTGTGTCTAAAGAAGGTAAAAACCAACCAGGTAAAAGAATAACGTATACAGGTAAGTAAAACACTTAGCATCCGACGACCAACTGGCCCATTAGCCGGCTCAGCTGGTTAGAGCATCGCCTTCGCCTAATAACGAGCCGAGCAGTCGTGAGTTGCAATCCCTCAAGACGTTTCTCAGCATTTAATTTGTTTACTTTATGGTATTTTTATTAACATTATAAATAGGAAATAAGTATTATTTATAAAAGGATTTCTACAAAGATAAGCAGCGATTGGGGATGCAAATCGCACTAGTCGATAGGAAATCTAAATGGAAAAAGCTTTTATTAAACAAATTAGCAAGTATTCATGCATTGGTAGAAATTATACAGATTTAGATTACTGTTCATATTGTTGATTACAAATACACTGAGAAACATCTATTTGATCCATAAAGCTGAAGAATTAGCTTTCGAAATTGTAATAAAAACCAAATAATATAGTTAATCTGCTAACATATTTGTGTAAGTATCCCAACATGTGTTGGGGATAAAATGTTGAAAAGTTTCCGCAGCGTTTCTTTATCGATTTGCCGTCAATGAAAATAAATAGTTTAGAAAACAATAAAATAAACCTGCAACAAAGGTGTTGCAACTACCTTGACGAATGCAGCATTCTTGCTTGTTTACCTTAAGCCTGTTTTGAATCTTTTGTGGCCAAAACGTGAACGCGTCGTCTACACATACACACACACAGACTCGATATGAATATGAAGTCGAAGCTAAGAAAAAATTCTGTTTAACTAAATCGTTTTAGCTGCGTTCAAACCTAATTTGGATAAATAATGATGAAACATGCCGCACACAAATTAATTCAGTTTTTAACGCTTCATTATTTAATTGTATTTGTTTTGGCATACACGCTATTAATTCATCCATAACCATTATAACCAGTTGGAATAGGAAATTAGCGGCCAGATGAAAGGCTTAAGCGCAGCATCTTTGTTACCCCCCGCTTGGAATGGAAGTGATGTTTCTCTTTTGTTTGTTATAATTGCTTGAACTCATATGTATTTTAAACCCCGTGGGTTAGAAAGGGAATGTTGATGGTGCGAGTATACCCAGCACTTGTACTCCTATCCACAGAGGGTATTCTCACTTTGGGGAAGGCGAATTTCTAAACGAAGGAAAATGCCACTGATCCGACATATGACAAGTTCCATCAAAGAATATTATTATGTTCAAATTCCCAATCAATTAAGTACATATTTTTATGTTTAAATAAGAACTGACAAGACCTGTTTCCCAGACTATGCAATTATACGTTTTTATTCTGATAACTTTCTTAAGCTTGAATGCTGAATTTATTAATTCAAAAACTTATCTACAGCCTTGGCGAGCTTTAAAACCTTGGGTAAATCATCTTATGTCAATCTAAAATTAAACTCTAAAAACTTGTTTATAATTTTGATGTAGTAAGCACGATATAACATTTTTCTCCAAATATATTTGAACTCCTTATATGAATTAGATACATTTCGCATAATTTTCTATCTTAAATAGGTAAAATTTTCTTATCAATGAGTGTACCACCAAAAGAGTTTTTCCGGTAATATAGCCCAAAACTTAATATTCCTTCTGGTATTAGACCATAATAACAAGAATTTGGAGACAGAATATCTAATGTATATTAAGCACCTTCTTATAAATACTATCGGAAGGTAATTGATCTTTTTGGGTCGATAAGAAAGAAGTAACGTCGTAATAAATACAATTTGCTATCAACAAGTTTATCATCATTACCTTATAAACCTCATATTATGACTATAATACATGCAACTGTAACTGCAGTTAATTGGATAGACAATTTCCTTTAACTACATTCGAATTTGTCAATTAATAATACAGAAATCTGAATTTTATGACAGTTGTCTGATAAGCTAGACCACAATACTCGAGGCATCTCAGCAAATTAGTCGAGATCAAAACATATTAACCCAAATGTATTATATGATCATTTGGATTAATATTTTATGATCTAGGCTAATTTGCTATCAAATGAATAAACTATTAAACGAGTAGCAAAGTCTTGAGTATTTTTGTGAACATAAGTTGTTGAGTTTATGTATACAGGCAATCATTTTTTTTTATTTCCAGACAACTATATTTGAATTAATTTTAATTTGTATTGGATTAGTTATTCTACAAAAATGAGCAATGAAACTATTTTCCCAGATGTTGCCTAGCAGGATCGACACCAATTAAACCATGACATTTATAGTTGCGGTTAATTATTGTTCTGAAGCTTAGAAACTCACCTCAACGTTCTTTATTCTACTGACGTAAACCAGAATATTCAAAAGCTAAACAAGTGGAGCTAATATAAAATATAATAGTATTGATTGATTTATTTAAGTATATCCACATCAGCAGGAATATCGATTCACCTTCTTTCGTATGTCTCCTTGATATATGACTTCTTCAGAAGCTTATTCACTTAAGCTAACAGATCGTCAATAAATACAAACATCAACAAGTTTTATGGTTCGGTGGCAAGTTTCTATTTCAGGAGGAAGCTAATTAAAAAAGGAGAAAAGTTTTTTAGACGTTGGAGTGAACCAAATAAAATGTTATTGAAGTTTTAAATGAAATGCCATAAATTATGGTTGATTATTATCCATATGCATAAATATAAATAGAATGAAATGAGTTAACTGCTGTCGAGTATGCTCGACACTGAAATACAATATTATTTCTAGAATAACTTTCAAGCTCTTCACCCAATCACTACCAAGAAACGTAAAGACAGTAGCTTACTTTACTAGGAACCTTAAAACACTCGTATTTTTTTTCTTTTTCAATTTTGTAGGTGAACATGGTTAAAGTCTAAAAACAAGTTGATCTGCATACGACACACACAATATCCACCGACAGGTTTGGTTCCTTCAACCCTTGGAGTCCAAGAGATCTACATAGGTGTTCATACGGATTTTTTAATGTTAAAACAAAGTTATCACAATCACAATATAAATGTTTCAATTATTATTGTTGTATAATTTGTTTCCCGCGGTCTATATCAATAGGAAACGTTCATTAGGAGTCCATAATACCCTTGTGACTAGTGAACGATATGTCTTCTGTTCAATTTCAAAAAAAAAATATGTATATATATATATATATATATATATATATATATAAAATATAAATTAGAACAAAAAATATCATTTAAATTACCATAGTTAATAATGACTCAATGAGAAGTTCACAATACAGAGTGTTCTACGTGAATCTCTTTATGCCAATACGAATTAAGTGGAGCTGTTTTAAAAGGCCTAAATATCATCCGTCAAAACGAAAAACGAAAGTTCATCCAAGTATACGGCAAAGTACTCAGTAGTTGATTACAGTGGCATTCACATTTATTGCGTTATTACGTGACATTTATTAGCAATATTGGATACACAATGCACAAAATTGACCAATTGTTCCCATTTATTTGTTCAAAGTTTGTACACAAGTGCGCAATAAAAATAATACAAAGGAATACTTAAAAGTTTTGAAAATAAACAGCTTTTCATATAATTATAATGTTGGAAGTCATTGTCAGTGCGATGCAAGTCGAAGTGCAAAATTGTAAATCGGTATAATGATATAATAAATCAAAGCCCTCTGCCTTTTGCGAGCCTTTTCGGGCCAACTGAAAGGGTCGTCGTGACGGGGTAGCTTTTGTGTATCATTAAGGAAATGATTGCCCTATATAAGCACAATAAGGGGTGGATGCGATGTTTGGTAGATGGCCGATGCTCGATGCTCGATGCCAAGCTGCATCAGTTGTTATTCTCTTTCCCTGCAGCAAGGAGCAAGGAGCCGAGGAAGTGAGTTCATTGTGGCCACTTTTCTCTCAGTTGCCATCAAATTGCCATGAAGAGTTAATGAGCCGCAATGGGTCTAAGCAATTTGTTACTCAGTATTCGCATTCCGTTTAATAATTCGGAAACCGCAAGTGTCACGTGTTCACTTGATTGTGGTTTCTTATTATGGCATTACTTGCACATATGTTGCAAAGTGGTAATTATTCTTATGAATATTTCCGACGAACTCAAATAAACCTGATTTAAGTACACTGTTTCTCTTGACAAATGTATGCACTTTATTCCATAATAGGGCTTTATCAACAAGCATTTCGCATTGTAATCGGAAAGTGTAACAGCATAGGTATGTTTAACACGGAAGGACTCAAATGCGAACTCTTTAACATTACAAGCGATAATGACAAGCATATTGTGAGCATAAATTAAAAACAATATTCTACATATTATCGTGAATACGATCAGATAATAAACATGGCAGTTACTGGCAAAGCAATTTCATGCTATCATCACAAAACATTGCTTGTGTAATTTTAACGCCAGCGCATTTTGTTATAATAACATAATAATAATCATGGTACTTTGCGATTTTGATGGACTAGCAAGCTTAAGATTTACTTTAGAAGGAAGTTTCGAAAGACTTTGGCTTAATAGCTGTATTACAATTTAATTTATTTTCTTCCTAAAATGGCTGGTAGCTGGTCTCTCGCAGTTAAGAAAAGTTTACTCCAAGCAAATGAAACAGAAGGGACCCCTGGACTGTATGATGAGATCGACTAGAACAGTCGACTACAGTTAGCCCAGTTCAGTATATGTCTGTGCAGATAAAATAAAAAGAATTTCTTGATTAATTAATCTATAATTGAAGTAGAACAAATATCTTGCAACAACGTTCAACAGAAGCACCAATTGAAGATGGAGCGCTGTCCACTGTTGTTGCTGTCATTATTTAGCAGCTTAAAAGCTCAGCTCAGCGCTTAATATTCTTTATCGCTCTTCATTTTGCAGCCGTGGGAGAGGATTTGAAGGAATTGGTAAAGCAAACAATTAATTAGCAGACGTGTAGGGTTTCAGAAACCAGTTTGCGTGCAGTCGGAATAGAAATACAAATTTAGCGGATCAGTTTCACACTTTACGAGTATTAATGCTATGGGTGGAAATTAAAAAATGAGATCAGCGCCGTTGAGAATGAAAATGAATTAAAGGTTGATCTGTTTAAAGACTGACTACTGTATTAGCTGGAGTTCGTTAAAGCTACAACAGGTATTATTTAATACTTTGTCTAGTCCTATTAGTTAACGTAGAATAACTACTGTAGCAAATTGGTATTCACACACAAACTCACAAGTGTGGTCGAATGGATTAAAGCAAACAGCATCAAAGTTTTCAACAGACTCGTATCATCTTATCCTCGTGCAGAGTGAGTGAGGATGTACGTATGTATGTAGATGTCGGTCGGTATGTATGGTGAGCGATGTGTATGTACGTATGTATGCAGATGTGTTGCGAGCCGAAACAATCGCCACACTGTCTCGCAAGTCAAAAGCGGTATTTCCAAATTGGTAGTCATTTCTCGGTTCGTAGAAAGAAGCTAAAGTCATTATGGCTTCCATCGAAGCGATTTTACTGTATGCTGTTTGTGCGCGGTCTGTTTGTTAGTCTGATGTCCGAACACTCCTCTTATTATACATAAGTATAACCACACACACACACACACTGAGAGACGCTCACACTCACGCGCTCACCATAAAAGACTGGATGCCGCAACTTGTGGATGTTCAAATCGCAAAATACACAATGTGTTCCGCCTTCGTCATATACATATACAAAGATACAGCACCAACTTTAATTTGATTTCGATTCAATGTGAAGTGAAACAAGAAAAAATAATATCCCTGGACTATCCAGATCCTCAATCATTAACACCTCGTCCATGCACGCGAACCAAGTCACAGCCAGCCAAAGCTTGCCAGCCTCGCAGACCGCGTCAAGCGAGGTCCTCGTGTTGAAATATTTTCGAGAAAGCAGTGCAAATGATGCTCGCTGTAGGGAAGAGTTGACGCTGATCGTTCTCACCTCGTCGACACTATAACGATGAACATGGGCAGTGTTCGTGGTGCAGTGTTCGGTGTCTGTGCCTACCCCACAGGGACAGTGGAAACAGCCAAGTGCACGTTGGATCGACTTGCTGCAGAGCTGTCTATTAGGCACATTTTGTAATTAATTTCACTTTAAAGAGCTTCGGTGTTTTGGCGAAGCTCTTTTGCCTTTTTGTTGTGCATATTTAAATAATATAATCGGTGCATTCTCGCAAAGCTCTGCTGCAAATTTCCAACTGGGCACCGTGTTTTAGCATGGTAGACGCAAGAAAAATGCTACATACATACATCTGCGTGTGCATATGTATGTGTGTACGTAGGCATATGTATGTAGGCATACGTATAGTATACATCCTCGGGGTAGATACAACTCAACTTCTGAAATTAGTGTGTTACCCTTCAATAAATTGGCGGCTTGTTGCTTTCAAATATTTATTTCTTATGAGCAGATTCAATGCAGACAAAATACCAACACATCAAATAATAAATAGCCGCAACTTATTATTATTAACAAAATATTTACCATTTGCCATCTGATTATCTCATTTAAAAGTATGCATAACAATGAACTGACTTATGTTCATACACTCAAAATACAAACATAATGGTTTTATGACTTTGTGCCATTGGATACGTCGATTTGAGTACACCATACGGTTTCGTAATTTAAAGACTCGCACTTTATTGTATTAAAATGGCCGTTAAGGCCATAAGTTGTTCAATGACTTTATAAAATAATAACCGCTTTCGCACAATTTTGCTTTTCAATCTCATTGATCGATTTAGTATTTATTCTCCATCTGAATATAAGAAAACCAAATAACTTGCACTCAATATATGAGCAAGACTTAAATTAATGAGAGCTAGAAGTAAAAAATACATTATAAAATACAGTTTCTTGATCATCGGCATCAGTTGCGACAATTAGTTTGTTCATCTTATAGATCCAAGAAACAAGTTTAAAGCTTTAAGACTAAGTACGTATAGCAAAACTAATTTTTGAGTATTCCGTACTCCCATTAAAATAATAGCTACATATATCGCAGAATTCGTATACTCCAATTATATTTACAAATTAACTGTTGAGTTTTCCTATCCACATTTTAATAAACTCTACACTTAATGCGGAAATTCAATCATCTTTTTACTCGGTCGAAATACGACTTGTTAACAGAGCTAGAAAAATAATATAGCCAGTGCATGCCTTTATTTTCAAATAACTTAGAGTGTGTGTTTATTTCACCAAATGACGTTGTAAAATCTATATTTTAATTTATGCTACTTACAATATAAGTTAAGTCCGCACAAATCAATTTGCTTGCTCCATTATTATTCAAAGCTTCTGCTATAGAAAATAGATTTAAAACTATTGAACGATTTGCTACTCTAGAAATGTCATAATCAATCGGCGTCGTAAACATAGATATTAATCCCATCGATATTTCATGTAAGTGCACGTTAGTATGTGTAGCAGTTCAGGGTAGCAGGAAAGCATTTGCATAAATAGCACTGCTTGCTGTGCGTGTGCATGGGTGTGCAAGCAGTGCATTGGCTTGCGCATGTTAGTCTCAATAGATGTCTTGGCGAGTATATTCGACTGATTTAAATTATACTTTATAAACCCTTTATGTATATTTGTATTAATATATACTATTTATTGGCAAACTCAATTATTCCGGATCAATAAATGAAATAATTAAATAACTTGGAAGAAATCAAAAACAAAAGTTGAATTTTTCAATAATTTAGGAGTACGATTTATTTAGCGGAATAAAATAAAAAACAAAATACATATTCATGCTATATTCATTATGTTTGAAATAGTTAAAAATAAATTAATTTGTATAATTTTACTTATATGTGGAAAATGCATTGTTGGTTTCAAATGGAAAGAGTATGCAGGATGAAAAGAAGATAATCACTGAATTTTCCATAAATGAGCTGTCAGCAGAGGAAACAGCGGCTCTTCCAAGCAGAGCAAACAGCCGCCTTTCCTATGTTATACAAGTGCTTTAATTGCAGTTCGTGAATGTGTCGATTGGTGTGTGGGTCTGTCATTAAAAGAGGGCCAATTTCCGTTGCAGGGTATCTGACTGTCGAGCCCTCTGTGTGTGCAGTCGTATTCAATTCCAGCTTTCAATTGTTTTTTTCGACAAAACAAACCCACAATTTTAAGCTAAGTGTCGAGATATTTTGCAAATGGTAATGTTATGTCCACATATACTATATTATAAAGGCGAGCACCCTAATGCGAAACTACAATTTAATTTGTTTGATTTTTATCATATTCATACGCTTTTATTTATGTTTACGCTGCACACTTTCAACTTGGGATTGGTTAGCAATGGCTTACAAAAGCCACCTGGCAACACCCTTGAACGCTATTGGCCTAATCGAGAGACAGAGACGGCATGCTTGCCAGCGTATTGTTGTTGATGTGTGAAACAGGCGCAGTCGCTGTTACAATAGCGACGTCTCGTTCTCGCTCGCACAAAAGCCATTGCAGTGGCCGAAGAACACCATTCATTAAAACATGTCTTCAAACACATTCTTGTCAGTTTGCACGCTGATGCCGTGGAGAGCGCATCGTTGTGGCCCATAAAAAAACGAAAAGTGAAAGAACGCAAAACGAGCACGAACGTTGTGAAAATAAATACAAACAATACCAATAAAGAGCGTCGCAATGCCACGTCCATTGAAAGTTACGTATGGTGACCAGAAGCCGCCATATTCGTATATCTCATTAACGGCCATGGCCATTATGCATTCGCCGCATAAAATGCTACCGCTGAGTGAAATCTATCGCTTCATAATGGACAAGTTCCCCTATTATCGCAACAATATGCAAAAGTGGCAAAACTCCCTGCGCCACAATTTAAGTTTCAACGACTGCTTCATCAAAGTACCGCGCAACATCAGCAAAGCCGGCAAAGGTTCATATTGGACACTGCACCCCAAGGCGCTGGGCATGTTCGAAAACGGCAGTCTGCTGAGGCGGCGGAAACGCTTTCGCGTCAAGCAGCTGGAAAAGGATCTCATCAACTCCGACCTGGCAGCAATATCCGCATATAGCGCTGCAGCCGCACAAATCAACAGCACTGATCCACATGCCGAATGGAATCTCACCAACGACAACGACTACAGAACTTCCACGCTGAAACAGAAACAGTACTATGTGGAGCCAGCGACAGTTCCATTAAGTGTAACCGACTTGGTCGATAGCATTCCTGTGCGCCCCAAGCGCGCATTCACCATCGAGAGTCTGATTGCGCCCGAAACTAGCAGCGGCATGGCGAGAAGTGCTGTCCACGATGCACGAAGCATAGCTCAGGCCGCGCACCGCAAGCAAGTTTTCCTCAACACGAGTAGTCGATGCGTCGAGGCCATTCCCGATGTTGGCAGTACGACGGCGAACTTTGCTCAATCAAACTTTAATCAGTTAATGACGGCACATCATCAGACCCATTTGCCATTAATCACACATTATTTGTATAATCCGCAGCACACATTGAACACCATGTACATTTACCAGCACAAGCAATTGCATGACCTGCGCAACCATTTCAATGGCTCGCTATCAATATTTTAATATTTCACTAGTAAGCTTCAGTCGAGTGTGCTGTGAGATACCCGATGCCCATTTTCAGTGCATAATGCAACATAAGTGTGATCAGTGTTTCGCCTATAAAACATTTCCTAAATACCTCTCAAAATTGTTTATCCGATCGTCACGAAAATTGTTGAAACCATGAAACTTTTTATTCCGCTTATGAGAATCAAATTTAAAAAATTATTCCTTAAAATTATGCTTGAAATGTCGGCTTTTTCAAAGTCTTTCTTAACGACGGTAGCTGCAGGTCTTCTAAACTTCAAGATCAGACATGCATATATCCGATCTATACTTCTAGGCGGAGCACTTCTTAACTACAGCCAGTGGGTATAGAAAGCAAGCTAAGAGAAAATTAATTTTTTTCGTAATTTTAAAATTAAATGGACTAAACTCGTTTTGTGATATCTTAGTTTTTTACAATAAATTATTATTATGCATTTTGTTAAAACGTAATTATTAAATGTAAAGCAAATAAATACGAATATTAAGTAGAAACAAAACTATCTCATGACTTGGAGCAGCGTAAGTATTCATTGAACTTATTTAATAAATGGATTCAATCACTTCTTCAAATCATATTCTGCAAAAAATATTTTCCCATTTGGCCATTCCTGTGAAATTAATTGCCTTACTTAACTTCACTCAATTGCATAAATTTGTAAACCACTCTCAAGAAACCATTTGAACAGAGTAAATAGATTCTTAATGTTTCTGGGTCATGAAAGAACAATTTGTTTCTGCAAACTGGACTATAACATGTTTGTGTCTACAAATACTCAAATCATTTAATTATATGCAAAGAATAATTAAAGACTGTTGAAGAGAACTACCTTATTAAGCCATATTACTCGAATACAATCGATACAAATGATCAGTTCCTTGCTAACTCAGCTCTATTTATATGTGGGGAGATGCCATCTGAGGTGCGCCATAAATATTAATATTTCGAGATTGCTTAGTTGCGAAATGTTCTGTAATAATATAGAATATATATATATTCACATTCCTGCTGCATTTCAATTTAAATTGTTTAATTTTGATAAGATTTGAATCTGACAATCAACTAATTTTCTTAGTGAATTATCCACAGCTATTGGAAAAATTCAATTGGATAAACATAAAACGAAAAATTCAAATCTAAATTAAATCAGATTTCGTAATTTCAGTTCTCAATATATACTTTATATATTCGTTTTAAATAGAAAAGTAAATACGAAAATATAAAATCGTTACTCACTTGCTTAGAACTCAATCCAATCGCTTATCACCAATAAATAAAAAATTTCAGCTAAAACACCGTGGCTTCGCGCTGAAAAGAAACCGCATACATCGAATTTATTTTTCACCTTGCATTACTGGTATACGTGAAGCGTAGAAATATCCCCAGCGTGATTAATTATTACAAATAAATAAATACGTTTATACCCTTTTTATTTTGAAATTCTTGTCTGTTGTGTAACAAATGCAAACTTAATTATTTCATTTCCTTAGAAATATCAGACATATTTATTTTTGTGATTAGGCACAATTATGTCAAAACCGAATAAAAGCCGCTGTACATAAATATATATGTATGTATATATGTACATATTAGATCATGTATATAATTGGCTTGCAAGTATTTTCGTCTTTTTACTTAATCAGCTACATGGATGAAGAACATTGTTTTACTTAAAATCTTCTATAATTTGCTTGTTGATTATTTCCTCTGTAGTTTCCTTGTCTATAGTTCGAATTCCGTGGCCCATTATAATTGTTATTGCGTTGCTGATAATTGGAATCCTGATTTCTTTGATTATACTGTCTGTTATAATTCTGATTAGTTTGGTATCCTGTTTAAGAGACAATAGATGTAAAAAGCACAAACAACTACCGCGATAAGACAACATTTACCTTGGTTTTGTTGATAGTTGTAGTTCATAGCGTTACCCACATTATTCTGATATTGTCCATACCCTTGTCCATTATCATTTCTTCGCATTCCAGAGTTAACCATCCGATGGGCGCCAGGTGGTAAATAAGCTCTCTGCGAATGGTTACCGAAACCTAAACCAGACAAATAAATTAATTGCATAAGTATACAAATGGTGGTGTTTAACTAGATAATTGCCCATAAGATCCCCATACGGGCAGATGTTTTTTTTTTATAACAACTATTAGGCTTACCGATAACAGGTCCATTTTTATGACTATTGTCGTTTTGTATAACTTGAGGAGGGTCCACTGCATTGGGCAGCCTGTTAGCTTGGAAGATGTAGTCCTCATCATAATAGGGATCCTTGAACACAGCGGTTACGGCGGTATTATCGACAATATCGGGCAAATCAGGTATGGGAGATTTTAAACAACTAAAACGAGAAAATGAATTATTAGAGTAAAGTCATGGAACAATGTAATATAAGAAAAATTTAAAGTGATTAACTTAAATTACTTTTTAGTAGAAATGTTTTTCTATGATTACTCCTCTTACCCGGCTAATGCAGTATTTAATTCGGATACTGATATTGTTCCACTCATTCCATCAAATGAAATGGGATAATCCTCATTACTGTCAGTGTTAGTTGTCTTGTACAATTTCTGGACTTTCTTGAAGTGAGGACTTGATTTACTTATATAGAGATTGTTTTCACCTCTTTTGTTACGCTTGACTGAAAAGCGAATTAAAAGCGGATTGTTAAGTTAAATGTGACTTCCAATTAATTAGAATTCATGTCAAGTATTCTCGGATCATTCAAATTCACTCACCTTCTTCTGCCGTTAAATGGCCATGAAGCGGTATTAGGGCTTTAAATAGCCGCTTTTCATCAACAAATGGCAATAAAGCAACACCTTGCCAAGCAAATTTTTTGCCATTCAGATCAATCTTGAAATCTTCTGGATAGAAGTCAATTATATTAGATTCCTAAAAAAATAAAATACAATTAAGTAAAAGATGCGCAAATGTTAATAATAATATAGAAACTCGCTGACATTTTGATCATTATTAACTTTTCTTGACATAATTCTGTTTTTCAGTCCCACATTCTGATTTTCTTGCACCTTCTCCTCTTTCCGTGAAACAAATACAACGATTGCATCCATTAAATTGATTATGGCTTCAAATTATTTCAGTGTTGCCTCCAATGGACGCAAATATATCCAATTAAGATTTCAAAATTCCAATTTTTCATTAGATGCTATTATCAAATTATAATTGTTAATAATTTGTTAATTATATAAAATGGTAAGAATAAGAATCGCTCAGTCTTGAGCGTAGTGGTACTTGTTTATATTTAAATTTTTAAAAATCAAATCTAATGCAATAATATTTTTTAGTAACTGATGTGTTGTATGTTGATATTGGATTTGGTCCTCATATTAATCTTAGAAACGGATAATATTGTCATAAAAATATGAAATTTAAGGCAGGCTTTCCACACGCAGTAATAAGTTGGAAATCTATGCACAGTACAAGAAATATTAAACAAGATCTGTTTCAATTTCCCATAAAAATAAAAGGCACTATCTCATTGTATTCCTATGGCATTGCTAGCAGTAAAACATGAATTGTTATGTAGAAGAGTTCTACTTACAGGGTTGGACATCAGTTCCGCCCACGGTTCCGGTACATGGGAACTACTCGCTGCAGGGAATACTCCCATCAACTGCTCCAACGGATTAAACTAGATTTGAAAACAAAATAATACAAAAAAATGCTGATTAAAATATATTGAAAAATCAATAACCCCTACTTTAAAAATTTCTACAAGTCTCGGTTGTTAGGGGAAAACTGAGTAGTTGTCAAGGGCGTAAGACTTGGAACTTTTCAAAGGGTAAGCAGCCGATTAAAATATAAAGACTGGAATGGAGAAACAACACATTGATGAACTTACCGGCTTGCCCTTATCAAATGATGTCGAAAGTCCTTGGATATTTACAAAGTCCGATGCGAAAGGAGCATAGTGGTATGGGAAATACCAATTCCATGAAGCACAGCCTTGATAGTAATATTTCAACACCCAACAGAGCCCTCGCACATATTGAAGCGCAACAGCATAGCGAAATTGAAGATTCTCCGGCGCGACATCGAATTTCGACTCGTAGTATCGCGTCTTGAATCCTTCTTCCCACAGACGCACTTCGTCATTATCCTCCTCTTCATCATCCAAATTTGCTTGGGCACTCGTGCGTTTTCCTCCAGCTCCCATTCGCAAAGCAGCCGCTTCCTGCTTATAGTTGGCGATCTTGTTGCCTGGGGAACTATTGGGTCCCACAGCTGTAGGTCCAAAAACCGACTGTTCCATGCCCTTATAGCTGTTATTATCTCTCTTCTGTCTGGCCTTAAACTGTTGTTCGCGCCTCTGCCTGTCTTTGAATATATGATCCTCAACATTTCCCAAATCCGTCATGATTAGTTGTACTCTGTCCAAGTCCACATTACCGGAATCTGTTAAATATCCCTTGGTCTTATAAACACACTTCTTATACAATTCAACCAATCGATCGACGGCGCCTTCGCGAATCTCCAAACTAGGCAAATGTGGCAAGAAATCGTTTCCTACAAAGAAGCACATGAATACCCAATCATCCAAGGCTCTCTCAAAGTCATAGAGGAATGGCAAGTTGGGCATTTCCAGCGTCTTCTTCAGATATTCCCTGAGAACACTCAAACGGACAAATATAAACTTCACTTCGGCTCCAATTGGCACATCAGGTGTAAAATTACTTGTTGTTGGACCAACGGCACCAAGACCTACACATTTGTCCATCTCGTGGCCAAACTGATTGCAGATGTCGCAAGGCCGCGGCTTATTCGGCAGAAACTCTTCGCGAATAATGGTAAAATTCGGCTCATGGGTCGCCAATCCCAGCATAATCAAATCCGCATCCGCTCCACAAAGCACATGATGTGTGTTGGGATCGTGATCGGGTTGAGCACGCTGTTTACGTATGTAATCCATGATTTTGTGCTCTCCCTCGCCAGGTACATTTGCATCCGACAGAATCACTTTTATGCTCTTCCAGGCCGGATTATTATTGAGACGATCGTGTATATAATAGTGCAAACATTTGCTCAATCGGTCCATGAACGGAGTTCCGGGTGTTATACAATTTGAATCAAAATGTTCACCCTTCTCCTTCTCCGGAGGGAGTTTGCAGCCTAAAAAAAAATTATAAATTCACTCGAGATATATTTTACAATACAAAAGATAGCGGCATATGTTTATACACATCCACACAAACGAACGTATACACACCCACACATGCACGTGCTTCGACACACATGTGCTTGTGTGTATATTTGTGTGTTTGTATGTGCCTTACCGCGTGCTAAGAGCTCTTCGCGAATTCTTTCAACAACCAGCCGTTTTTCAGTGGTTTCTTTCGCCGCTCGGAATCGTCGTGATCTCTGTTGATTCATTTTGGCTCGGGGCGCAACGCCATCAATGGCCATGTAAAGTAATTTCCTAGGTCGGACAATGCCAAAAAGTCGGTCAATGCATTCAAAGATAGCAACCATCATTTCTTCTTCATTTTTGGGGGCCGGTTTGTCTTCAGGATGCGTGCAAGGATGTATAATGCCGTTCATATCCAGATATAAGTTGTCAAATTCAACGCCATTTGGATTCGGTAAAGTGGCGTCTTCGTAGATATTTTTTCCCGTGTCCACATCTACTTGCTAAATATTAAAGTTAGTAGAGTAGGGATAAATATGATATATATCAAGAATACCTTGTTCTCGTTGCATTCTATAATAACACACGGGTACTTTTTGCTTAACCATCGAAAGAATGCCGGTACTCCCATTTTCAATAAGAAATTGTCCAAATAAAAATGTTATTTTTCTTCTAAACGGTGTACATAAGTATATACGTTAGAGGTGGAAATTAATCGGTGAAACTATCGATTAATCGATGGTTTTAAACAATTTTGAATCATCGCTATTTGATTACAGACATCGATTCAATTTGCACCATATTGTAAATTTATAATAAATAATTTAGTACAAAAGAGCTCACTATAAGTTTTCTGTATGAGATCCCGTATGCGGTATGCCTACATGAAAAATTTATTAAATCAAGGTTTTAATAACGTTGGGTAATAAACAAAATTGTTGGTGTAGTGTTGCAAAAGTTTAATTAATATTCGATTTTCTTTAATAACGTTGGCGCTGAGTCTTCAAAATTCAAATTCAATTTACAAATCCAATACTAGTAATACTGCACAGTATGCATAATTATTTATCCACGAAACATTAAATTTAATGAATATGTCGAAATGACAACAAAACCCGATTTCAAAAAATATACATATTGAAAAATATTCTATATTCGTACTCACCTCCTCTGTCGTTAGTCATGCTCCTTTCCTTTTTATAGTGAGCACCTACAAGCAGTCACAGAAGTTACACAATTTCATTTTCGGTTACTTTTTTTCGAAAGCATAAAAATGCAACAATCTACAATTTAAGAATTGATATATGACTTTATTACAATCAATTAAATGGATTTACAAAAAATTATATGCATACAATGAAATGAAATAATACATTAGAAAATAGGTGCCGTTTATGCTTGCAAATGTATTTAAACCTAGAACTTAAAACATAGTAGGAATATATAGGCATTCCCATTTTTTTTTTTAAATATAAATGCATGTATACTGTAAAACTTGCAGACTTAAATTATAAGCTGCTAGTACAAATTTCTTTAATTATTTTGTATACTTATGTAATTTATTTTGATTCGAATATGTAGAATATGAATATCCACGTTTGCAACGTTTTGAATTTGAATTTTGAACAATAGATTCAACAGGTGGTTTCTTGCATTGCATTTCGCTTTTGACAGCTAGCATAGACTTTAGTATTGCCAAGAACTGTGGAAACTTTGGGGCTGAAGCTTTCCTTGCACTTCGAATTCTCCTTACAACCTTTATTTCCCGTGTCGTGTGATCCATGCTGTAGGGCTGTTCGCATGTCGGTAGTTTGTGTTTGCTGGTCTGTACTTTGAATATAATCTCCTTTATTGTTCACATTGCAATCGCTCAACGAAAATTTAAATATTTTCTTTAATGACAGTTGACTCATTTGCTCAGATAGACGACGGATATTCAGCTGAAGTTCTTCTTTCGATTGCTCCGATATTGATGAAAAGCTGTGTCTGTTCTGCAATCGTTTGGAATTGTTGACAGTTAAATTACAATTTGATTGTTCCGTGTGCCTCGATGAATCTGGTTTTGCAGCTTGCGTTTGATGAGAATGACGCGCTATATTGTTGTCACCATACCTATCAATGTCTACAAACGGATTAAGCAAATGTTTACCCCTAGCTGGTGAAAAGCTGGCCGATTTCGAATGAATAGCGTCGTTGGGCAAACGGTTTACAACACAAGCGTCATTTGAGGTTTTCAAAAAGTGTGGAGAAGGTGGTGCCGAGAGTACATAGTCGCCCCCATTTCTTAAGCTTTGATGTCTTTGCCCTTCTGGTTGCAAGTAATTTGATTTTTTATGCGTATCCAAGGAAAGTTCCCTTTTAGCAGAAGAGAACGATTTTACTTGGCCATTTTGTGCTTTATCTTTGAAACGCGGTGATTTTTTTTGGGTTTCGGTTGATCGTTTTATCCAAGGATCTGCATGCTCAGTATATTGATGAAATCCATCTGTTTGTAATTCACTTTTCTTTGTCCACGGATCCATGGATGAAACGTAGAGCAAAGAACTTGCACCTCTTGGATCGTTATCATATGCAAATGTTGTATTTTTTATGTCTATATTATTTGGTGACGTTTGTTCCGATTTACTGAACGCAAAAGAATAATGGTATTTACTCTGATTGTCGTGGTGAGCTGCAAGACGGCTCAGTCGTTGTGAATTATCATATGAGGCTACGTTTGCTTTATCATATCGCTTTGGTTGAGATAAAGGCGATTTCTTAGCTATTCTTTTTAAATTTAAATCACTTGTTGACATCTTTTCATATGAAGTTTGTGGGATAGGCAGTAAATGATCTCGTTTATTATAATTGCGATATATTTGAGAGCTGGACACATCAAATGTCTGCTCTTTGATCGTCTTAGTTGTTGCTAAACTGTGGCTAAAATCAAAATAATTCCTCTCCTTTGGGGTTATTGTCTCATTGGGCGATTTAATACAATTGCAAGTGATGGGCGAGTAATTTGGTGAGAATCTTTCTGATTCACTGAAATCATTTATGTTTATAGCCAACTGCTTAGCATTAAGTAATTTGATATCGGATTTTAGTTGTGGCTTCTTATTATAGATATAACGACCGTAAAGTTTGTTATGCTGGACATTTGGATATGAATTCGGATGCACCGGAGAATGAGGAGAATGTACAGGAAGTGTGGGAGCAGCGTTATGAAGTTGCTTTGAAGAAGTGGTCGCAATTACTTCATCCAATTTTTTATCAATTTGTTGCGAGCTTTTTCCATGATGTTCTTTGCTATCTATGTTTTCATATCCTTTTAAATAATTGCTATTTGATGGATGTGTCAATTTATTTTGGGCTGTCGGTGTTGAGCCCGATTTCTTTTGCTAGAGTAACTTCTCTGCAAGGTCTTTGATTGAAATTGAACTGGAAGCTGAAACACCTGAAAAGAAGATAGAATATATTAGTCGATATATGATAATAACTAAATCAACTAATTTTAATTATAGTATGCATAATAATAGTTATTTCCTAACAGCACCACCATTATCTGTACTTACCTTTTGGGCAAGTTTCTAAAATATATAAATTACAGCATATTCTTTGTCTTATTAAGGAGTGAAGTGCGCAAACATAAACGTAAAAAAAAAAACATAAAACAAAAGAATTTCCTTTGGATTCACTTACCGAATTAATTAAAACTATTACATGGACATCATAACAATATCAGAACATGTCATACTAAACATCTAACGCTAGAAATAAAATTAAGACAACAAAAATAAAAACAAATTAATCATAATTTAAACCCAAGCAAGTAAACTAAATCATAAAGTTATTTTGTTAGAATAGAAACTCACAAAATAAATAAAATAAACTATTTTCAAGCTGCAATTTTAAATAATTTAACTTTTAAATTAAAATTGAACGTCTCCCCTTTAGTTAGTTACACCTTAATGACTGATTCAGCCAACCAAATATCCAAAGATTTTAATGGACATATGTTGATATTAATCCCATTGGGATTCCACGTAAACAGGTCAATAAATCCAATAAATGTGGATTTACAATCAAGGAAATATAGGAGTTCGCAACCAACAGAATAAGCAGACTTAAATTACATTTATAGTAAAAAAGCATCTACATATATGTTTATTATAAATAATAGTTTTTTTTTGTCCAAAGATATAATAGGGACTGTGATTGTCGAGAGCCTTTAAGTACACGCTCAGGGCAAAGGGATGTTTTTTGTTTTTTTGGTTCAGCTAAACTACTAATCCTTTACAATATAAGTATATTTGCTGTGAAATTTGGAATTAAGTGAATACGATGTTTCTTTATTATAATCTTTATTCTCATAAGATTTACGACTACATTTACCACTACATGTTCATGGAATGGTTGTAAATCTTTAATTATCACTGAAGGTTTCTTAAAATTCTGTATCATTAATGATTTTTAAACAGATTTTGTATTAAGCTAATAAATTATTTTTATAAGTATGTATATTGGCCAAGAAGAGTATTGTGCGGGATATTGGAATACTAATTCGAATGCATCGACATCGGCATTAAAAGATTTATGTAATAGTGAGAGAGTGTGTGGGAGCTGTTTTATGTTACGACGTTGTTTCTTTAAATTGTCGATAATCTTTCCATCTGATCAATAAACTATTTTCCAGACGTTTCGGTATCTATGTATGGTTTGCGCATCCTTGTGAAATATTGAAATTTGTTAAGTTTATGGCCTGCAGTAATTGAGCAAAACTTGTTTTTGCTAGAGAAACTTTTCTGCAAGATCTTTAATTGAAATCGAACCGGAAGCTGTATACCCTGAAAAGAAGTGTATTAGAAGTGGTATTAGATGAAGTAACAAGTTAGAATGCGCTAGACAATGCATCGACTTGACAATACAACTAATACCCGATTCTTAAAAAAGAAAATGAAATGGTTGCAAATGTTTGATTAAAACACAATCTATGGTCTACGGCAATTCAAGTCAGGCTCAAATAGAACTAGCGTGCAATAAACTTGAGGTTCCATTAGTTAAATTATGGAAAAAGAAAGGCCACTCTATCGAATAATTAGGAGAGAAATGAAACTCCTTGAAAAGTCGTAAAAAATGTACTTTGGACCCAATGCTATCGCCATATTTAACGCCATGGTTAAACAAATTTTCCACCAGGTTAAAAAAAATATATGGCTTCAGATTACAAACATAAAGGCTCACTTTCAATGATTACTTTAAACTTATTGTCAACGGATTTTGCATTAAATGGGCACACACTCGTAAACAACAAAGCAAACTCTTATAAATGGGAGGTGAGTCACTGATAATGGGTAATCGGTATATTCCCACAGACCGGAAATGGGAAAGAACGTTTATCAGGTTTGTCAACGATATTGCTTATTAGGGTTTAAATTCGTTATGGGGCTTGCTTATTAAAGTCAGTAAAAAGAAAACGCACATTATATTTACATATGTATAATAATATTTTGAGGGTAAAGCAAATTTCTTACTTATCGAGACTTTTAGCAATTGGAAATCGTATCCCACACAAAAAGAGAACTTAAGACTAATGATTTATAAAGAAATAAAATAATGATATTCAACTAAATGAGTGCCATTTAAATGAATGTACTTTTTTTTGATTTTACTTTGATTTTGCTACTAACCATCGTTGTCATCTGGCTTATTGTTTTTGATATTAGATTCACGTTCGGTCGCTGTTGAAGCTGCTTGCGGCGTTTTTTGACTATATTTCAAACTAGCTGCGATATTTAAATTTGTATTAGCTGCTCCATCAGCAGAAGTACTGCTACGACCACCTGCCTCGACGACATTGTTCTTTAATTGTCATTTGATCAGTTCAACGGAAAGAAACTTTCTCAACCGCTCATAATATTGGGGGTGCAGTTCGACATCGTTATGACCAGCTCCCTGCAAAACCGAAAATGTTACACTAAGCACATGTAAAAGTGAGAGTTATTAAGTGGAGGGGAAACGAGAACTCACCTCTACCCAAAATGGTTCAACAGTCTTGGGACATCGCTCATAAATGCCAATTCCATGAGAAAAATCAATGACTTCGTCATCAGTGCCATGAATGACCAAAACAGGTGATTTCACTTTCGGCACCTTATCAATACTGTTGGGAAATGATTAGCTTTTGATTGCATACACGACTCGGCTTTCAAAATCAATTTCATTTCGTACCTTGGAAAGGCATCAAAGAACCACGTTCGCTTTGTGTTTCTGAAGACAACTCGCAGCCCCGACATCAATGGTGAATGCAGAATGACGGCACCAACTTCATGACGTGAAGCCAAGTCCACAGTTGGAACAGTGCCTATACTTTGGCCATATAATATAATGGTCTCAGGACTAATATTTAGCCTTTAAAGGAACACAATGGGAAACTAAGTTTATCGCGAAGATATTTGCATTAGTATTTTGTACTTTACCTTGTCCGCATTGCCTGCCAAGCAGCCTCAATATCTGCATAGAGGTTCTTCTCGGAGGGTTTACCACCACTCATGCCATATCCGGAATAATCGTAACCAAAGATGTTGCAATTGATTTGCGAGCCGAGTGTGAGATAAAAGCTGCTCATTTGACCCAAATCAACTGCATTTCCATGCGAAAAGAGGAGTGTATATTTCGCATTCTTGCTGCATCGCACATAGGTGCATGTTATCAAATTGCCACGAGATGTGCGGGTGAAGAACGCCTCAATTTTGGATTTCTCTCGTTCAGAGTATTGCCATTCGGCGCGATCGTAAAGCTGTAAATTGTATTTGATGTTTGTGTCATCAGCTGGCGTCAATTTGTATGTTGGTTCAGGTGGCTGGAAAGCGAGTTTGGCAGCAATCGGTCCGGGACAAGGCGGGCAGCAGAACATGCAGCATAATTCACTAATGCTAAACATACTCCTCAACTTCTAACTAAATACCCCCAACGGCAAACCAAATGGAATGTTAATTTTCTAATTGAATTTTTTTTACTTTAATACACTACACTTTACACTCTTCAGCTGAACAAAGAACGGCGCTTGTACTTTGGTTTGCTTTGCTTGCACATCAATTATAATTGAAACACAATTGTAGGATTTGTTAATTCAAATTACAAGACGAACATATCAGGTGTACTACTAATTCCAGCTAACAGACGTATTTGAAAACATTCTTAGATGTGTTATTACAATTTCGACACCCTCACACAGTTACAAAGTGTAATGGCCGTATATTATACACATACAATTCGTGACGCTCCCGTTCTGTTTTAGTTCAATAAACTAGTTTGGCAATCGATAAGCGCTCCCTTTGTCTAACATTGTGAAATCGTTATCGATAGCAATATGAATACTGTCGACAATTTCGACACAGAGGAATGAAACATAAATATCGCCTTCTTCTGAGAAACAATAGAATAATAACAAACAAATTAGGCATTCGTATGTTTACTTGCTCTGCTTATTATCTAAATAAATTCAGAATTCGCATGTAAATACATAAAAAAAACTCCCACAAAAACATATCCCTATTGAATAAAACACACTCTTAACTTTCAATATTATTGCATATTGCAGCTAATTGGTTTTTTTATGAACAACTGGTTACATTTACAAAAAGTTAAAGCTTAAGATTGAATTTTGAAAACCAATTTAATCCTTCGACGGTCGTGGTCAAGGGTTTGTATTCACACCCAATCCAATCTTGATGGCCAACAGCTTCAAGTGTTTTGAAAATATATTCATAATTAAGCTCTCCAGGAGTATCCGGCTCATTTCGGAATGGCACTTGAGCAATTTGAAAATGCCCAATGATATCTTTATGTTGTTCCAACGTCTTGGTGAAATTGCCGGATATATGTTGTAGATGATACAGATCTACCATTAACTTGATATTATCCGAGTTAATTTCATTCAAAACTTGTGAAGCTGTGAATATAAGATTAAATAAATATATTATCATGAGAATAAAGGATTCTGAATAAAAAGATGATTTACATTACCTTTAATGTATGAGTTCATAAAATATGTTGGAATAACATATCCATTTATTGGTTCGATAACTCCAGTCATGTTGTTTGATTGTAACTTCTTTGAGGCAATTTTCAAATTTGAAATATATGTTGCTAAATGATCTCCTTCTGATTTATTATTACGTGTGCCAGCCATTAAGTGAACTCTGTAATGCCACAAAAATTATTATTTTCAGTAGCAAAATAATATAGAGCATCATTATAACTTACTTTTTGCATTTAACAATTTTCGCAAATGCGATTGTATCGTCTAACTGCTGACTAAACAGATTTTCTGCCCCAGGGACACTAGTAGATCCAAATTTGAGCTCTTCTTTTGTTTTATCTAAAAGGAAATAAAGTTAATAATTTAATTAATTCTGTCCAAACGCAAATAAAGATGTTTTCTATGAAATTAACCAAATAAAATCACGAACGTGTCTCGTGACTGTTAAAATACTTATAACGAGTCACAGTCACATAAATATCATTCATTCATATACACATACCTACTTAAAAGTATGATCCGCTATCTAGCACATACTCCTTCCTATACAACATATACATATATTCATCCCATTTGATGTAATACAATAATGCGAATTATCTTTATTCATAAAATAAATGTCTGCCCTTTGTTGACCTTGGACTTACCAAATGCAATGTTTATAAGACTGACAACAATTCCGGTATCATTGACTGCCTGTGCGGCTTCTTTAAGTTCTCCTTCTGGATATGGTATTTCTACCGCCCGGAATCCATTTTGACTTGCCAATCGAATCCTTTCCGATATGGTGGCCGCAGTTTCAGTGAAAAGGAAATTTAGATTTGCAGAGAATTTCAACGCCATGTCGAGTTGAGCACAGTCAGTTATGAACTGATTGAAAATCGCTTTGCAGTAGCACCTTTATTAAAATCGAGCGCAAGTTAGACAACATCCAAGCACTCACATACACATATGCTTATCTGTGTTAATGTTTATGTATGAATGTATGTACAAACATCCGTACACTATGAATGTACATCAAAATAAGCTCAATTTGGTTACAAACAAGAATAAGGGTTATCCGACATAACGCCTCAAATATTTTTGTACTCAAACCGCAATTAATATATCTTCTACAAACACACGCACATGTGCTAAGTATATCAAAGTGATAATAACACTATTATCAGTGTTGTGACTTTGTTGGAGGTGAACTTTTAAGTCTTTGTTTTATGGCTAAATTTTACCTGCGTGATCGTTTCCATATTCCTAACATGAATGAATGGAATTACCTAAGGGCGAAGAAGATTAGATATTTTGGTAATAGTTTTTTTTTTAGAAGTATTTATATTTGTTTTCATTTGAATATTAATTGTACAACATTTCCTCGCCTTTTAATAGCTACAATATTCCGATAACAGTCTATGCTTCTTTGCAATTGGGGAGTTTCAACTGTGCTTTCTTTGACATTTTCAGCTCCCCAGTTAGTTGTTGTTATTGTTAATTTCAAATGGGTTGAAATACTTATATTACAAGTTTGTTAATATTTCTCTTTTCTTATTTATTGCAATACAATTTTTCATAAATAATTGTCATTTATTTCAAAGTTCTCTTGCCTTTGATAACGGTTGGCCGATTACGAATGAATCCTTTACGACGTTTTAGGTTCTGAAACAAACAATATTTCGCTTATAACTCACAATTTATGTGGAATATTACAGCGCCTTACCTTTCTAGATACAAAATTGGTGGGTGGGATAAGTCGGTCTTTCGCCTTTAAAGATGGTCGATTGAATTCGAATGGCTTCTTAACTCTATAGATGCGAACTAGCCAATGTTCTGTGGTATAAGCCTCCTCCAAGTACGTCAAATCGAAATCCTTATTACCTATGACAGCATTACGTGTGCGATCGTAACCAGAAGGACCCCTAAACAATGCATTTTTAAAATGAATCGGGCGCTGTAGTTAATTGCTGATAATTCTTACCTATAATCCAGCTTCAAGTCCCCAAAGCGATAGTAACTTAATTTGTACATCAGACAGTTGAGTAAAGCTGGAGCTCCCTCGGCATCAACGCGGAATTCACCGCGGTCAGTGAAGAAATCACTTTCCTTAATATCTTTTGGGTGTTCGCCTTCAGCAATGCGAACCATCCATAGGAATTTGTTGATATCATCTCCAGAATAACCAATAACACCGCCAAAAATGACGAGCACATAATCCACATCCAACGAAGTCATGATCTCATACGATTTCTCTTCCGTCGATGACATAGCTTTGCCAACCAATGCAATGTGACTGTTGTTCCAAGTATTATTATCTACTAATGTGGTTCGATTGGCCATGCCCGCTATCTGATATCCATAATCCCACCAAGACATCACGCGTGCATCGTCAGCGGTGTTTTGAGACAGCCAATAGTAAGCTTCCCTGAAGTCATCCAATATGTTGCGGGAACTGGAATAAAATTGAGAAACCAATTAAAATCTTCTATGTTAGCATAAATATGTAAATTTCTGGTTACCCATCTTGACTGTTATGGAAGGCGAGCACAATTGAGGGGCTCGAATACGCATTGCTCGTGACCCATGTGCAATGTACAGCGAACATCATAAGAATCATCAAAACAGCCAAGATTACAATGCTCTTCAAGTTGGAACTGATGCCACTCTCATGTGTGGTGTCGTGTTTGGTGCGATGCTTCAGCTTGCCAGCCTACAAAATGCGATTACGAATTTAATAAATAATATTAAAGAAAATGTGAATATTGACTTACCTTATCGTAAAAGCTCTTCTTCTCCAATGACTCCTCCTGATCCTCAGTCTCTGGTAGCGAGCTTGCCGTACTTGCCACTCGCTTGGATGCATCTTCTTGCAGGAATACGTCCAACAGTCCAGAGAATGCGACACCAGCGAGCATGCACACAACGGGCGTCAGCGTTAACATCAAGCGGACCATCACACCAGCGAAGTAGACAGCACTGATGGCGTAGAGAACAACGAAGACACGCTCATCGTTGACCTGCTTGATGCAGTACCAAAGTCCCACGGGGAATGCACACACTAGGATATGCAGATCGAAGAAGAACGAAAACCAAGTGGTTGGCTGATGCTCCGAGACGGATGCAATAATGGGAATGTGAATCTTTGCGTAGCCAGTATCCCAAAGTGAATAGAAGCGTCCGCTCCAAGGTGCAACAACACCTAGCACGGTCAATAGGACGACGGCGACAAAGACAAGCACAGCAGCCAGCAGGCCACCCACAATGAACAGCTTCCTAAACTCATTGCGCGATAAGACAGATTGCAAGTGCCGCAGCACTGCAACTGCCATAAGAAGCACGAATACGCCCATAGCAGCCATGTGTTCACTTGTACGAATGGGCTGGAATCCCACAAATGGTATTTGCATCGAGAATAGCAGGCCGAGAATGTAAAAGGTGCTGTAGCTGGTGAGCAGACGAGGCGAGTAGCGTCCCATGATGAGCAGCACAAAGACATGCAGTGGAATCAGGTTGATGATGAAGACGTAGCCTCCCCAGGCGGACACCATGTAGAAATACGAGATGGCTGCACCAGCTGACCAGAAGACCGATCCAGTTTTTACCGAACGCACCCACAAGAAGTAGGTGAATTGCAGTGCGAAGATGGCGATGCCTTCGTTGTCATAAGAACCGGCAACGGAACGACTGATGTAACCGGGAACAATGGCGATAAAGCTGGCAGCAAATAATCCAGCGCCAGGTGACCACAGCTCCTTGGTCAATAGGTAGGTGGAGATGGATGTGAGGCCACTGAAGACGGGGGCCAAAAATACGCAAATATCACGAATGTGCACTGGAATGTTGAGAATGTGCAGCAAATAGTGAATGCTGCCCGAGGTGATCATCAAGCCGGGGTATACGGTCCCGCCGACAATGCGACCAAGCGGATACCAGGCACGCTCATCGAACCAATTCAGAAACTTGTACCAGCCATGTTGCACCATGTAAGCGGTGGCACGGTAATTGAACCATGGGTCAAATTCGTGTATAATCGACTCGAACCGTATGACGGCAAACAAACGTGACGAAAATCCGGCAATCCAAGCAATCAGTAAGACCGCAAATGTTATAAGGCTGCTGTAACCGGCAACCTTACTGTTGAAAATTTTCGAGCTCCGATTCATTTTGATTGTGTGAGCTCTAGTTTTCCACTTTATTTTATTTCTTCTCCAAATACCACCAGAAAACAACTGAGACACGTCGCCTAAAATATACCGGCGATTGCCTAGGATACCTTACACGTCATGTGTTATCGATTATTTAGTGTTGGTACACGATACGATTTTTGTATGCATTCACAATATAAATGGTATTCCTTTATCGGATTTTCAATTGTATTAAAATATTAACAAACAAGCAAATGTCGACTCAATCGATTGCAATCGCAAAACTTATCGATGTGGGAACATTGGCTAAGTATTGTTTAATATAATAATAATTTGATTTTAATAGCTGTAGAATCCATGTTATAATTATTTATTATAAATTAATATAATAGTACATTTTCATTGAGATAGTTTCAGCTATTTGTTAACGCTTTTTATTCTCCAATCTGATAAGTCGTCTACACCTGATTCTTCCCCAGAGCTCGACTCCGATTGAATTAATACAGGTTTCTTTTCTCTGCGTTGCTTATTCAACAGGATATTCTTTTTATCGTTGATTTTTTCAAATCTCTTCCAGTTTTCAATTTGTTCGTCGATTTCCTTCAAATGTCTTTTGATGTTTAAACTATCTTGTTCCTCTGCAACTATAATATTTGATAATGTGTCGGCTTCCTTAATCTCACGTTGAAATTTTATCCATTCTGCATCAGGATCGTGGTCACTATTTTTGTGTGATTTCTCCTGATCAAAGAACTTTTCCGGCAGCACATTTTGAGCATTCGTAGAAACTGAAGTTGTCTCAGGTTGAGTGGGTTTTAATTGTAATGCATCATCCTTAGCAATGTTTTCTGTTCGAATTGATGGCGCCTTTTCCTCTCGTGGCTCAGAAACTTTTGGGTTTGGAGGCTTTGGGGTATTTTCGCTTTCAGTTCGTTTTTGTTTGGCAAGTTCCACATTCTGTTTGTGTTGTTTCGAGTTAACGTGGACTTTCCATACATTTGCCTTGATGGGGATTCTGCACAGAACGCATGACAAGTTACCTGAAGAATCATATGTGTTAAATAGAGTTAACAAAACCAATTCAGATAATAAATGAATGCATTTGAGTATAGCACTGGTTTAAAATGTGTTTAACAAGTTAGTAATATGTTTTGAAAAGGATATTTTGCTAACGGCGAGTCCACTTTTGTGAACTTTGCGCTTGTTTCAGTTTTTCGGCGAATTTTAGAGCTTGTTTTTAACAATTCCCTCGTATGGTCCATTGTTGTGAAGCAAATGTAAGTGGTGGGAAAAATTCGATATCATAATAAATGCATCACTGTTTTTAATCGATGAAATCATCGATTTCTAATGCTAAACATCGAAACTCGGAGAATTGCCACCTTGCACGCTGCTATAGTTATTGTACAACGTTTTCTCAAAGAGCGATAAGGCGCGTCATTTTAAATAGGAATTTAATCCGTTTTTTTTAAGCCCAGAAGCCAATAGGGTTACTGACTTGAGTGCTCCTTACTCAAAAATATAACATATTTCGGAGTACTGAGAGGATAATGAAAATCAAGTAACGGCATTTCGTTTCCATAAAAACGGAGGTGATGCAGAGTGGTAAGTGACTACCGTCTAAAGCTCGAAAAATGCCAAAAAATAAAATTACATCTGGTGCATTTCAGTATATTATACCAATAAGAATATATTTTGTGCGCTATTTCCGTTGTCACTAATCACTAGTTTATCCTAAATTAATTATTTATATCATAATTATGCCAACATTAGAATCAATGGCGTATTTATACCGATTTGAATTATCGAGAACTATTTGATTGCATGTACCAAAAGTGAGGGAGGCAAGAACTTTTAATGCGATTTTTTTAATATATTCCTTTGGGCACACTGCGTTTTGCCAATTGTTTTCTGCGAGAGCAGCAATTTTATTTACGTTTGATTAAGAAAATTTGTGCTAGTTTAGTTTTAAAAGTGTTTACATATGTAATTTGAATTACATATGCAAACAATTATGTTAAGAACGTTACAAACGTTTATGAGTAAGACTGTAAGCACACGCATAAGTGAATATGCATTTGCTTGCAAGATACATATGAGCGTTTGTATACATGTACATACATATTAAGTGCGACTAATGTAGAAAAAAAGTATAACTAGTTACCTATAAGAAAATTTAACGCATTTAAGTCAGGTCTCTTCCATAATTAAATTAAGCTACCCTAAATTACGTACTTTAAATATTCATAAGTATGCGTGTACATTGTATGTATGTATGTATGTAATAAGTCTGTAAATATTTTGCGAGACGTGTAAGAGCAAATACGTTTGTGTACTCTAATGGGTCTTTAATGGTTACATTTCCGTGATTTTATATAATTGCAGCTTTGCCAAATGCAAGCACATACAATTATTTTATACATGTATATATATGAATTTACATTGAGTATGATGTGCATGTAGACAAACGAATTTTTGTAGACAAAGCTCGCAACTGCATACAGAAATATGTATATATGTGTATGTACATTTAGGTACATATTTTAATCTAATGTTTGTCCATGAAAAACTACGCTTACATTGTGTCAACAGCTATTACATATCAACATTTTCGTCTATAAAATACAAATTTACATTGCTCAACAAAGGGAACAACGCAATATATTTAATTTTCTTCGCTTTAGACATTTGCACCACCTACTTTAAAGCAAATGTACAACTAAATAACCACAGCAACCATAATTGTGTCTATTCTATCTGTACCAGAAATGTTAAATTTGTATTATCTGCGTAATGATTGTTCGTTTAAAACTGGGATGATGGGTAATGCAAAATATTAAATGGTATGGGTATACCATACTAGCTGCTCAATTTAGAAGGATATATTTGGTACATATATCAATATATTGAAATACTAGATGTTACATATATTCAGACATACCGACTTCGATGGCTATTCAAATTATGATACGTTGGGGAAAGCCAGAAATGTTTTTTCTAGGCGATTTGAAATATTTATTCGTTAACAAAAATAATTAATTGCAAACTTGTAAGTTATTTAACAATCCCTTTTCAGAGTAAAAATTTCTTTTGACTAAGTTTGACTATATTTATTTAATAAATGTGAAGGGCATTTTATAGTTGAATGCTTATTCCTGTAGCAGTTCAAAGGAGATTTCAAACTTAATTTTCTGGTCAATTGATGCGTTGTATTTGTTAGACGCATATACGAGAGTATTCTTCTACCTTTTCTATCATTTTTATGATTGTGAAATAAAAGAAGTTTACGAACACTACAACAAAAAACTGTTCTCCGATTGCCAGTCGCTTAAAATTATTAAAATAATCCAATATTTGAAATCTTAATGTGTTAAGCATGTTAGATAGAATATATAAATATGGATGAGGGACGTCGTCATCACCAAAAAAGATCTCGTTCATTGATGGAATTGAAATAACCGCTTTTACCTGGACATCGAAACCTGGAAAATAAATTCGAATATCTTGAATATCAGATGATATAATTGTATAGTAACTTAAGAGATCTTTTAATAAAATTAATTTTTAATTTGCATCATTTTATTTATGCTTGAACGCATTAGTCCATTGGCATTGTCTCTTTGAATTCTCAACATGTTTGTGGGAGTTCGATTTTCTGAGGTTGAAATACAAAAGTTATATCTGAAATTATGCATTAAGTTTTGAAATAATGCAGTTCATTTGATTTTAGTTGGGCTTTATTGTAAGGCTGTTTATTATCGATCTGTTGAAAGTTATTAATATAAATGCTGGGAGCAAATCTCGTAATTTCATATAATGAATTATTAAAGCGCTTTCTATATTTAAAGCCGATGGCTTCACGTCTATATTTGCATTTAAATAAACTATTTTATTTCAGATCATTTAAGATGCTTCGGATTCCTGAAGAAGAATTTCCCGAGGACAATAAAGCCTCTCCCCAAATAGAAAAATTGCATCCGAAAGATACGCCCGGAAAATCGCGTTACCACATGCCATTATCGCCCGACCTCTGTTCGGATACGATTAAGAATAACTGCTTTCCAAAAGGTGCTTTTCTTAATAATGCATTGCCGTACGCAACCCATATCATAAAGTCTAGCTCACCTGCTTCAAGTGCAGGAGAATCGGTATTTGCCCCAGAGTTTGCAAATCAAATGCAAATGGCCCAAAACCAACAAGTTCATGGGATGGCGCCAGGTGGCGATATCAATTTCTACAGTTTTCCCGATTTTATTTCCGATCAAGAGAAGAACATTTTGTCAGACACTGAAAAGCTGCTAAGATCGAAAGAGAATGATATGTATAGCAATGAATATAATCATATACACGATGTGTTTGCCGTTCGCAAATATTATCATCCTTTATTTGCTCATGGCATTTGCCGCTGGCCAGGTTGCGAAATGGATCTGGAAGACATAGCTTCTTTTGTCAAGTGAGTCACGGAGAGCAATGTGTGTTGTAATTTTTTACTCTAATTGTAAAACTGTCCGGTGTGTAGACATCTGAATTCGGAACATGGATTGGATGATCGGTCAACAGCACAAGCTCGCGTGCAAATGCAAGTTGTCTCTCAATTGGAATCTCACCTACAAAAAGAAAGAGATCGCCTACAAGCTATGATGCATCATCTCTACCTGTCCAAACAGCTGCTATCACCAACGAAAACAGATCGAAAGGTATTATTTAATTTAACTAATTATATATATATATTAAAATGTACTTCAATACTTTATCTATAGGATGTCCCTGGAGCCGATATTAACTTCTGCGGTGGAACAACTCCAATTGTGATAAACAATGTTGCGCGAAATCTTTATCGGTCTCATTCCCCCACGGTTAATCTTCCCATGGTCAACTCAACTAACATATCCACAATGAAGAAGAGGAACCATGAGAAAAGTACCTTCTCAGTAACAGGAGGTAAGGGAATAAGTCTAGTCTTCCACTACTCTATTACTCAACTACTCTTTTACATTATAGGTCTACCTTACATGCTTGAGAGGGCAGGACTAGATGTTCAACATGGTGAGTAAGGTATAAGAAAGTGGAGATGTTTGAGTTGATTCTATTCTCTATTTGAATGATTCTCTCTCTTACGGTCATAATAATGTTTGAATATTAACGATTCTAATTAACAGAAATACAACGCAATAGAGAATTTTATAAAAATGCCGATGTTCGTCCACCATTCACGTATGCTTCTCTTATCAGACAAGTGAGTATGAACAATTTTCTCAAATTTATTTCCAAATCACTACTAAGTCAATATTTTTTCGATTATAGGCTATCATTGACTCTCCAGATAAACAATTGACCTTAAATGAAATATACAATTGGTTCCAGAATACGTTTTGCTATTTCCGGAGAAATGCAGCCACTTGGAAGGTATTTATATATTTTAATATATACATAAATATGTCTTATTGATCTATGAAAGTTTAACTTTGGTTATCAAAGGATAAATCTTTGAAGTGAAGATTTTAAGACAAGCTCTAGTTTTATAAGCTGATAGTCTACTGCCTTTTAAGATAATACTTTGGAAACAAATTTTTATTTTTCTAAACATACCTGTAAAGATTAAGACTTGTCCGAATATTTCTTGCTTTATTAGGGATCTATTTTTCTTAGTCAACAATTTAATTGGTGGGCTTAATAAGAAGTAATTGAAAAAAAATATCGCTAGTAATATATATTCTGCATAATTAAATAACACGTTTAAAACTGGCGTACCCCCAGAATGCAGTACGTCACAATCTATCGCTGCATAAATGCTTCATGCGCGTTGAGAACGTTAAGGGTGCCGTTTGGACTGTAGATGAAATAGAATTCTACAAGAGAAGACCACAACGCACAGCAGCTGTTGCCAATAATTTGGCTGGTGTGAAAAATTCGACGGATAATAATTTTTATATTGCATTAAACTTTGGGTATGTGGGTCTCAAATGCAAATACTTACTTTTATTCTGGATGCTTCTCTTTTAAACCATATTTCTATGTAACTATAGATTTAAGAGACTAAGCTTAAGTTTATTATATATATAAGTGATATAAGATCCAATTGTTTGTTGGTTTACCAAGTATTAAAATATGCTTCCAATTATCTCATAAGTTCCAACCTGAATCCTATTTGTCCGTCTGTCTATATGTGCACAAGTCTGTCCGCCATCTTGTCCGCAAGTCTGTCTGCGTATATTGTCTTGTCTGTCTGACATTCAGTCATAGGACATTGAAAACAGCTCTGCTGTCAAGAATTTTAAGCATTTATGCGTTTAAGGTGTTTAAGGATATCAAGCTAAAGTGATTTGCAGTGAATAAAAAAAAAATAATAATATCATGCTCAGGAATGTTGGGCGCAGGATCCCCAAACGGAGCATAAGAAAATCGAGAACGGAACTATAAAAATAAAATGGTTTTTATAGTAGAATAGCTATCGAAGATTTTCACCAAAGCACAAAAAACTCACTCTCCATGAAGTATTAATTGTGTGCTTTCATCGCCTCAAGGAGAACTTTGATGCTAATGTTGGTCGCAGGATTAAAATCAAATGGATTTAATGAAGAAAGATTAAAACCAAATGATATATTGTGATTGTACGGATTTGGAGTTACTCTTCATGATATAAAGTGAAATCGGACAGCCTAAAAATAGATGGACTTGTTTATATAGCTGGTTTCGGGGTAGAGTTCAGGTTAGGGTTTCTATTTGTCTGTCTGGTTGTCATTCGGCTGATTAGCCTGTTATTGATCTCTTCCTCTGTTTAACCAAATCAGATTTGTGAATCCGTAATTGAAAGTGCCCACTCTTAAAGCAAGTGCTGCCGAGAGGAAACTGAAAGAGTAAACGCTTCTTAATCAGATGGACTTTATGAACAAACTACATCAATAACAATCTGATTAAGAGCATGTATTCGTATGGAGATTTGGCACTATTATAAATGTTTTAAAACCCATAACTGAAGTTTACATACCTGAATTGAGGAGGTCGCTATTAATGCGTTAAAAACATCTGAAATATAGCACGATCCAGCATAAATATTAGAAACCAAATATTAAGTGTTAAAAATAAACTTTATTTGAGAATCAATCGCCTGATTTGATACCGTTCGTTTGTCTGCTTGCCAATCCGCCGGTCTGTCTGCTATTGATTCTCTCCCCTATTTAATCAAATCAAAAGAAATACGATGCCGTAATTGACAGCGCCCTCTCCGAAGTTTTTTTTAATAAACCAATACGTATTAAAGCTCACGTACATCGGGAGCTGTGACTGTGCTGAATATGTATGTGAGTCAGAATATGTACTAGGATATTTAAATACTGGATAAAGGTATGTATAATGGTTATTGTATATGCTTATACTCTGTCCGTCCGTATGTCTAATATACATTGCAATAGTACGATCTCAAGAGCTTTTTTCAAAGTCCCAAACAAACAATTAGAATCACTTTAATTGAGTCCGATATTAATGATACAAACGACAAAGTTTTCTAATATTAAACTAGTGAGCTTTGTTAATTAATTAATGAAAACGATTACTATTATTTATAGTCAGTCTGTCGGACTTACAACAAGTAAACTAGAGCTATGCACTTTCTGTTGTTTAATTATAATTAAACATTGTAACATATTTTTGATTTGAAATTTAATATTTCAATTCCATTTGTGTCATAGTAATTGGTGGTTAAATATTGCATGCTTATTAGTAATATCAAATACAATCTTAAAAAATGTAAGTCATTATTGAGTGAAAGCTTTAATATTGTATAAAAATATGAATCTAAGCTCCAAAAAAGAAAAGTGAATATATACATTTCATATATATATATACTTCAAGTATATATGAGAACTACGTGCTTCTGAGCAAAAACTTAAAAGATTTTTATTCATATTCTTAATATACTGGAAATTTTGTTGGGAAATATTAAAATTAACATAATCGTCTAAGTTACGCAATTTGAAAAATGAATGCCAGACATATTTTACTCATTTTATTCCATTATTCATAAAAATGTTCTGATTTTTCTTCTATTACCACTAATTGCTTACCCGGTTTTTATATACTTGTTTCGGATGAATTTATATTGTAAACACCCGCATGAAAACTGTAGAATGCAATCCGAACAAATTTATCGTTGCATAAGTGTTTTGTACGGTATGAAGATGACTTTGGTTCTTTTTGGATGGTTGATGATAATGAATTCATTAAACGGCGTCACTTGTCCCGAGGTCGTCCTCGTAAATACGAGACGTCCTCGTCGCCAAATTCAAATCAATCGGAATGCATCATTCCCATTGATAAACACTCTTGTGATAACTGCAGTCAGAATTGCCCAAATATGATTGGCGATCCAGACAATCGAATTGATTTGAACGATGTGAACGAAAGTAGCGAACAAAATATGTTTAACTTCAACTGTGGAAGTCGAACCAAAAAAGAAAAGAAACACGATGAAGAGAGTAGTTTATATGTGAGTGACTGCTTAAATAAGAATTCCAAATCAATGAAGAGCTCTGAGACATTGGTATCCGTGTCTAATGACTTTATCAATATCGATGATACTTCATCCACAATTTTTCAAAGAAATGTCAATAATTTATACCATTAGTAAGTCTCTATACTCACAATATGCATTGCTGTTTATTTGGGGGGAATGTTTACGTTTGAGTCATAATAAGAAGTTATATCTTTCGATTGGATTCGACACATTTCAACTACAATTAAGAGCTACAATTTAGTTAAGTGTAAGTGGATGAAAACTGAAAACTATCTTTATATATCTTCGTTTTAATTCTAACAATTAATTTATCCCTAATAAACATTGTCATACAAATCATCAATTTTACGATGCACTATTGCTCTACTCTAACAGCATTACAAACTGTAATTTCAATTTCACGATGAAATTCATTAAACTTTGACTATGTGACTACGAGTCTTCAGAAAATGTGAATTTCTAAAAGCCTTTTTAAATACCTTTTCGCAGAGACAATAAAAACTTAAAAGTTTTAATTTAAAATAAAACCATACTTTATTGAAAGTCAGAATTTCATTTCAATGGGACTAACAACAATAGGATCCTGCACTGCTCTGGCGCCCTTAAGTGTTCACAATTTGTATGTGTGTATCATATAGAATGCATGTTGGTGATACATATGATGTGGACCGCACTCCTGGTAGCGTGTCTTATTTGTTGTTTGGTGTGTGAAATGGTGTTTGCCTAGTTTAATTCCAGGTGGCATCTCTTTAATATTAATTCGAGCGACCCATGAGGGCGGAGGAACCCACCCCGAAAGCGTTGAGGATTAACGGTCTTTCATTGACACTGCAATTGACTGCTGTTGTTGACCGTTGTCAACTGCCGTCGGAAGCAGTCGGCGCCGTTGCTTTAAATCGCCGGTGTGTTCATTGGAGCATCTATTTTGCTGACCTCTCTACATACATGGTCACGGCAGAAAGTATAAGCGTTTTATAAGTAAACAATTATTGGGACGAATCATTTAAAATCCGGATTGTCGTCTGTCCCTTTCATATTCAGTTTTTACTCACAAAAATTGATTTACAGTTTTTACACAAAATTGATTTAAAATGCTGACTTCCGATCCATTAAAAATCCAAATACAAAATTTACAAATAAATAACTTTATAAATTGGGAATACATGATTCATAACGACATTGCGTTACAGCACCAAATTGAGTTTAATTGAGATAATTTAAGCAGGGGTGAACAAACTATTTTAATGATATCGGTTTATCCTTCTCAATTGAATTGTTTTTTTTTTATTTTTGAACAAATAAATGAGAATTCAATTTTGAAAAGGTGCTGGAAACACCCACCTCCCTTGGGAATAACTAAAAAATGTAGGAAACTTGTGAACACATTTAAGTTTTCAGTTTATTGTATAATACATTGATCTATAAATATATACACTTATTATATATACGTTGTGTTTTCGGTTTTTTTGAGGTTTTGTGCGACCTGCCTGTATATATATATTTTTAAGAACTTATTTATTATTGCTATTATATAAAGCAATCATTTCATTTAATGAAATCGAAATCAAATATCGCTGCATCTATTTTAAAATTGTCTTACATAAGTATGTTCCATATATCGACTGATATAAACACACATAACTGAATTGAGTACACTTCAACGTAACCGAAAGAATATTTGTATAAATGATATATATACTATATATGATACATTTACCATGCTCGACCTTGCAATGGCAAATAGCCTCCACATTGTTGCTGATGACCATTCGAAATGAAATTGTTTTGGTTTCTATATGCCATAGCTAAACTATTCGACATAAGAGCATTATTGCAGGGTTGCTGTAACATCGATGCATTGGTGCCGCCCACTGTCCCACCATAACTTGCTATCAGAGACGACGACGTATCAGGTGAGTGTGAGTTAGGTGCATCTCCCGGTATGAGATTGAGGCCACCCGGGACATTGGCGCTAGTTGCCGTTGTTCCGTTGCCACCATTCGCATTTCCATTACTATTATTGCTGTTATTGCCTGAATTCGTCGAGCTATTTGTGTGTGATTGGGGTTGTGCCGCACTGCTGGCCCCAGAGCACGGTTTGCCATCCTTCACCAAAACTGGAACCGCGACGCGTCTGGGCGAACTTGCTGACTGCAACGAGAATTGAATAAACACAAGACACAAATTCAATGACAGTCAAGTGGCTTAATTATTCATTTGATTTAATGCTAGTTGAAACGAAAACCGAAAACGTCGCCTCAAATGGGGTAACAATCTTTAGCATGGTTAAGAATTTTAATTACCTGATTGTGCTGATTCTGCTCAGCCATTGCCTTTTCCTTGGCTTGCCGTTTGCATTTGTATCGATGGTTTTGAAACCAGATTTTCACCTGAAAGTAGTAGAATTCAATAGTTGATTATTTTCTTAAAAATATATTACATTTAAAACAAATCAATTACTTTTATATTTATTCTACTTTTATTTGTGTTCACTACGCTTCATATAAGATCGGAAATTCCTATAGAGAGATGCCTTCGTTACACAATGGAACAGTTCATAAAAACTTAATAGAATTATCTTTCATAGAATCACTGCACATTGTATCGTGCTTTGCACACGTTTATCACTAGCAGGGAATTGTTATCAGTGATTGAGCACTGACAGGGAACTAATAGGCGTGTTAGTGAACCGCGAAATCGCACGACATGCTGTCCAATCAATACAAAATAGACAACAATTGGGAGTGTATTTTATAAATACAATTAAATGTGGTAAAGCGCAAAAAAAAATCGAAATGAAAACGAGGAGTTCTCATCTGTGGTTTTCCATTTTATTATGGGGCAGTCGGGCAGCCAGCCAGTGTGCTGTGGAATAGCACTAAGTAGGTAGAAAGTACTTACAGAAAAGGGATGTGTATTCCGCTTGATAAGTTAGATTACTCTACTACTACGAGAAACACTTATGTGTGGAGCGAGCACAATGGCAGGACCCTTTTATAGATGAGCATGATCAAACAATGACCATATTTCAATTCAATACACATTCTTGGGGTGAGTTTAAATATATTATTTTTTCGCATTGTTCATTAATGCGTTTTTATCTTTCAAAAACAAGCCACTGTTGTCCACACACACACACGCACACACACACAACTCGATGGGCTCTGGAGCTGCTGCATTATTCTAAGGTAATCACCACTCCCGTTTAGGCGGGTAGTCTTTTGTATAAAATGTTCAGATAATAAAACTCGTCGAGGGTGACAATACACAATTCAAATATTTTTATTGTTATAACACGTCACACCCCTGTAGCTGTTTGTCAGCACAGTAATTGCTTAACCTAATGACAATTATATTGTGTTTAAAGTGTAAGTTATTGTCATCCCCACGCCTTCCCCCTCCATCCCGTCCACCACTTACTAAAGCAAACATCATCTTCAAGACATCAAAATTCTTAAAGCACACACAATGCGAAAATTCTTGTCTTGGATACATTATTGTCTATCCCACATGGCAAGCAGAAGAAGGCATCTCTTTGGTCCTGTTTCGGAATTGGATAAATGCATTATCCTACCATCTGTCTTCTTCAATTAATTCATTACTGCTCTATTTATTTACTTTATTTAAAATAATATTTGCAAGGTACATTTTAATATTACAGATGGAGTTAAAAACGGTTGATTTTCTTACTTGTGTGGGCGTCAAATGTATAAGGCTGGCTAAATGTTCTCGTTCTGGGGCCGATAAATATCGTTGCTGCTTGAATCTCCTTTCAAGCTCATACACCTTAAAGAAATAATAGTTTACATTTTGATTAAGTAGTAGTTATTTTAATATTATAATTTTGTTAGAATGTTTTTCTGTTTGTTTTTAAGTTCTTAATTACTTTTTGAATTTTGTACTGACAGTTTCCAATTTACAATCGAAATAAAGGAAGGCGGATTCATAGTCTGGCTTGGGAGGGTTAACAACAAAACATATGTAAGTAAATACGTTTGTTATTTAAAACAGCATATTACATTTACATTTAAATTTCAGCAAAATAATTGTGCTCATCAGGCATAAAATTTCGCCCACTCACGTTTTGACCCTTCCTGCACAACAGGGATGATTTTTACGGAATCACGGACTTCATATACTAAGTAAGTGCGTATTTTGATATCCTGGCACAGTTTTACAAAGACCCCAGTGCAACGGACGATGAATGCTGAGATTCTTATGACTGACTTTTAATTGAGGCTTTTGCATCCCAGAACTCGTTTGTCTTTCATGTTGAGCAGTGTCGACAGCCATATCGAGAAAGACATGTCCGCCTGTCAATGCACATTTTGAATTTGGCTTACACAAATGAACAGATGGAATCGTAGAAGGAAGGTGAAAGGTGTCGAAAATAAATGGTACCCAAGTATTGTCTGTTATGAAAACCTGTTTACCCAATTTGGAGCTCAATTGATTGACGCAGTCAGATAATGCCGAGATAAATATACAAATTTTTTGTGTACGAATGTGAAATTTGTCTTTATAATCGCAGTTCTAAATGTGTGGACAAAGGCCGAACATTTCCTAAAATAAAAACAATAACTGCATAAATTATAGCGTTTAACCGTAGATCAAACAATTCGTTGTTTGACACCTAATTAATGTAGATGAATTTATGATCCCACTGCACAGTCAAGATTGAATGGTGTTTAAGCTTTACATCAATGTTGGCCCAATACTATATGATTATGTTAAAGCATTTTGCCTTTTCCCCTTTGGCTAGCATTGTGAATCAATGTGCGCATACAAACAAATTTAAATGTATGTTGTGTGAAATCAGATAACTTTGCCCCTCAGTGTGCTGTCAGCCAGGCCTAAACAAGTCATAATAAGCTGTAATAAGCAGCTCGAATTCTTGTGATAAATACATAAACGGCACTTGGGCGCCCTTTAACTTTAACTGTCAGATCAATTTGAATGGGCCATTAAGGGATTGCGAATAACCACATACGTAATTTACTATTCGTGTACATTTATCGTTTTTATAATTATAGTATAAAAGGTCTGTGCTTTGCGACTTGTTACACTAGCAGCCTGTACATAAAGCTAACATTCCAATAGCAAATAGAAGTAGATGTTTAAAGAACGTTGCGCTGGCTGTGCAAACAATAATTGCAACTGTTCAACTCTGGATGCAAATAGAAATTGAAAGAAACAATTCCCAAAATTGTGAGGTCAGAACTGTCCACTTGAAAATATTACACGAATCGTCGCAGCATTGTAATGCTCCTCGCAAGGGTGATAAAAACTTATTTGTGTGCTGCTGCAATACATAAAGATATGGACAAAAATTGAGCAAAATTCAATTCAAATATTTAAACCGCTATAATGAAAAACGAATTTGATATTTACAATACACTTAAAGGCCCAAGACTTTAACAAATAAAAATACCTTTTTGAGAGTATATTTACATTGTACAAATGTGTGTTTGCGTATGCCGTTCGACAAACACTACCGTTGAATATATATGTATGTATGAACGTACACGTACACACAGCACACGTACACGAACTCGTACATGTCCTCACATATTTGTGGACGAGCGAGTTTCTGCGTGTGTATGTGTGTACATATTTATTTGCACATGCATATGTATTTATGTACATTAAGGCGATGGCTAAAACAAAGTATCTTATGGCAGGATTGCCAACTGTTTCGTGAAAAGGGCGTGAGAGTGACTCCGCACTAGCCGACGTGCAGTTACTCTGCTATCGGGAGGATAAATTAAAATATCAACTTGACTCTTATCACTTTAATATTATCGTTAACATTTCAGTTCGCGAAGATCACCTAACTTTTAGTTAACAGCATAAAGAATTAAAAGAAGTATATAATCGTCTGTTGTAATAACCTGCTGTTGGAATCTAGGAATACTTCTGGATAGAATAGATAGATATGAAGAAATGCAAAGCATCGATCTGTTAGGCGATTCGTGTACGTGTGTATGTAAGTGGAGGCAAAAATTTGACTGTATGTGTGCGAAATGCATGTGTATGCGTGCGTTTACAGGTGGGAACAAGAAATAACAAGAGGCGGAGCTGCAAAGTGGGCATGGCCGTGCAGGAGAGCTTCATAGGGATTATCCAGCTCGCATGTGTGTGTGAATGCGTATACATGTGATCTACTGCTGCTGTGAAACTCCGACGGAAAACTATTAATAGCCACCTAGCTCTTACAGAACTTGCAAGCCTCGGACAGCGTAAGATGCTGGTAATCAATTCGTGTGAATGAGTGCAGTGGCAAAAAATTGGTTGCAAGCAAGGCATTTGCATGTGTGTGTGCGTGTCTACACCTGGGACCGAGAAAATAAAAGCTGCGGATGAGCCAAATGAGCGTGGTCAGGCAGGAGAGCTTCACAGAGGTTGCCGAGCTGCATGTGTGTGTGTGTGTAGGTGTATATGTGTGTGCTTCTCTGATCAAATGCCTCAATCTATGTAGCTGTTTAATTTTACACTGAATATTAGTTAGAATATTAGTAGTAGTAACTTTGTCTTTTAGCTTTTCGCGAACTTTAAATGATCGCAAATCTTGCTTAAACCTTAAAATACCGGTTAAGAAAAAGTGAATAATTTTATATTTTGCGTCGGCTAATTCTTTATTATTGGCATTTTTAACCACAGACAAAAACCAAATTACCGTCTATAGCAATATAAACCTAATATTTGCAAAAAAAGAATATCCCGATTTCTAAGTAAGCTCTTCAAAACTATGGTAGTCTATTCTATTATTAAAATTAAATTCAATTTATTTATCTCTCTTTCAATTCTATTTAGACAGTTGCAATAGGCGTATACGTAATTGTTGAATGCAACTTTAGGCTGTGAAAACCAGTTATAATTTACATTGATCGCTTCAAATGACAGTGGCAGTGTCATCACATATTTCAAATCTGGTAATAGGTGTCTACCTTCAATGTGATTTTAACCCAGAAAGTCTGATCCAAGCTTGAGCAGCACAAAGAAAAGTGCGTATCATAGTTTCTGGGGAAAGGTGTAGTACAATGTCGTGTAGATTGTTGAAACGTTTATGACAAACTATATCAACTTGCAGGTACCCTGGAAAACCGCCTAAACTGAGCGTGCTTTAATTATTGTATTTCCTTTCTTGCACATCAGATTCAAGTGGCCGTCGGTTGACGCAATTTGTGGACTTGAAAAATCCGGCGGCATCCCGGGGGTCCAATTCAGTATAACATCCGAGAAAATATTGTCGGAAATGGCTTGTGCAGCACTTAATTGAATTACCGCCAGACCAGTCGCCAGTACTCGAATAAGAATAGTTCGATGATGTGCCCCCCACTCTCCCCATGCAAACTCCGCGACGAACAATCGCATTCAGTGGATGAATTTGATTTTTCAACAATCATTTGCGGTTCTGAACCCCAAATGCGATAATTTTGACGGTTGACGAAACCGTCAAGATGGAAATGCTCACCATATTTTACGAGTATACGAACTTCGCAAACGCCAAACTCGATTTGTATTGTTTACTTATACCCTGCATACAATCACAATTTTTGAGAAGTGGTTACATTTCACTTTTTTTGTTACTTGTGTTGTTATTAAGGCGGCAAATATTTTAAAATTTTCAAATTTTAATTAATTTCAAATTAAATCTAAAAGAATCTATCAAAAAATGTTTGCATAATGACTTTAAGACTACGTTTCTTTTTTGCAATTATGCGGCAAATTTAAAGACATTTTCATTACATTGTAAGATATTTCCTCACCCAACAAAAATATATAAATATATTATGTCTTATGAAAGGACAGCGTATGCAATTACGTTTTTAATATGCAAAAAAGTAATTCAATAAAAAAGCACTTGACGGAGGATATGCTCTACTAACCTGAGCTTGTGTGAAGAGAACTCTTCGCTTTCGTCTTTGCGCCAACGGGAATTGTAGAGGTTTCGCATCACTTACGCTGCATGCAGCCAAGCCACTCATGTTGCCCATGTGACCCATCGAACCACTCGCTGAGGTACTCATAAGACGAGATACTGAAAGCAAAAGTTTGGCAAGTTACGTCTTTGTGTACATCAATTCTCGAATATAAGCTTAATTACAAAAATTATATTTTTAATTAAATCTGTTTGCAAAAATCTGAGATATGAACTCAGTAGAAGTCGGAGGTTGCAATAACTTGATTCAAGTGTTTCTTTGTATAATTGATTATCCCAGTTTTGAATTTTTGCAAATATGGGAATTCGAATTTATATTGATTAATTTAAACAGTTTTTGATAGCAGTATAATTTATTAGTCTTGGGTTGTTATCTATTGAAATGCACAACAACGATAGATGGCACTTGTGCATAGGGGAGCATATGAATATGAATGATATTTACGCACTTTACATGGCATCTTCTAGTTCGTAACTCTCGCGAAGATCATAAATAAGAGTATGTTAATGTATGTATATTTAGGAAATTGTTGTCGACACATACACACACACACACACACGCGCGCGCACACACACAGTAGATGGACATATGCATGCTTGCATACACTCGTAACTTCATCGACGAGACACACAAACAGAAAACTACAGTTCATGCTAAGTACTTGAAACTGTTTGCTTTACTTTTAAGTAAAGATATTCATAAATGACAATTATTGCTGAGTCACGCAATCAATGTACACTCTTTTTTCATAGCCTGTTTAATGCTGTATTTCTCTTAAAAATAAAAAAGGTATGCGTGAGAATAATTGATTTCACATTATTTTGTTGTCATTGTTTATTTTAGAAATGAAAAGATGATTATTAATTTTTACATTTTGTACATTTATGACGTTTCTGTACCATATATGTCCATGCCATACGAACTTCTACCTAGTACCCTGTAATAACATCATCGACGATCGACAACAGACGATCGTGAACATGAATGTGATCAAAATCTATCCATCGGGAAAGGAATCGGGAATTAGTTAAATATTCCTCGCTATAAAACCATTTAAATTTTGTTCTAAAGACTTAGATGACTTGCTATAATATGTGACAGCTAAATCTTGTTAAATGAGCTTGTAATTGTCGTGATTTTTTCTAAACTATTTGCTATATTTAATGACCTATCTTCTGATCTTTAAGCCTGACATTAATCAAAATATAATAAGTTCAGATCTAAATGCAGGATATTCGCTAGTCGTGAACACTCGCCTGGTGCATTCTGATTTGTTTTGTACGTCATCATGAATACAGAAGGCAGACAAACATCTATTCGTATAATCGAACGAGAAAATCAACAGCCGAGAAAGACAGTAGCTCAACATTGCAGCATGTGTATCTTTGAATTCAAACGAGACTGGGGAGTGAGATCCAGGGATCTTCTAATCAAGCATACTTGTTTTCTTAACAGGCACGTACATGTTGATAATATAGCAAAGGCTTACATAAAAGATTGTAGACTAAGTCATTGCTATTTTCTGTGTACTGCATATTTTCAAATGTTGAATTATTTCCTTAGTTACTCACTTGCAAATCTGGGATCATTTGCTGTCGATCCATACCAAGACGCCGAACCTCGCATGTCTGTGTAGTGGCCCGCCAGCGATAGGTTATCGGTAGGGCCACAATAGCTTTGCACTCCCGGACTGTGGTATAACGAGCCCATAGCGTAGGGATTCGCCATTGTTGAAGTACTTATTGTTCCAGGTGAATTAATACTACTGCCACTAGAATTTGATCTGAAAATAGAAAATCAACAGAAGTTTTTACTTACTTGCAGATTCAATTATTCTATTTATATATATTAGTAATTTTATACACAAGTCTTTAATGCCAAGAGGTCAATCTATTGTTTGATTCATTTTAATTTCCATCACTTAACTCAAAAACCATTTAAAGAGTTTTATCGTAAAAGTCAAATGCGTATTTGACTTCTCTTGCAGTAAATCAAGCATAACACGTTAAATAAGTGCAAAGTAATTGAACTGAAGGATTATCTAAGGCGGGTCAGAGATTAGCTCAAAGGGAACCATTTGTTTGGGGTGGTCAGCTTTGAATAGCGAAAACCCACGTGCAGCATTCAGTCAATGCGACGGCGATGAATGGACCTAAAGTAGATACAAAGTCGCTATGATCTCTCTAAGAGATTGTACTGGCCTTTGTTTTCTCTCTAAATTCCATACAAAGTGCCCCGAAATACCACTCGTAGCGGGGTGGCAGTGTTATTTTCAAAGCGTCAAAAGTGTACGTAGAGAACTATCAAAACTCTATGAAAAACACCTAGCATTTTAAATAGAAGTTGAATGTTTTATTTGAAAAATTGTGTGTCTAATTCATTTAAATTGTCAAGATCTTTCTGAGTTTAAATTTGCATGAGTTGGATTCTTAATAGCCATAGCATCTCGTTTTAATTATACTTTATCTCAAAATTTGCATAGAAGAAAATGAATACTAAGCAGAAGTTCAGAATATGCTACTTACATTAGTAGAACTTGCGAAAGCAGCAAGACTTCATGCTAGATGTAGAATACACCGTAATTCATTCAAGAGGGGCCTAACTCATCATAACTGGGGGTGCATTGCATACGCTAATGGCCGACTCAGTCGATTGGCGTCGGACCCTGTTCTGTTTAAGCGAGCCCTGATTTCTGACGAAAGTATGAAGCGGACATTTATTTGAAATACAAGTGTTGGAGCAGCCACGCCCAAAGATGAAGGAAGAGTTCTTGCCGCAAACTCTGTTCGTCAAGTGGCAAGTGGGTGGCTGCAACGAAGGAAGCAGCCGACGCGACGCGACGTCGGCACGTTGATGGACAGCAGAGACAGGAAAACACAGAAGGGTTGGAGGCGAACTGAAGAGGAACATCTACATATCCCTGTAGTAGAGAGAGTATTGGTGCATCAAAGCAACCAGCTGCTCTTTAAATTGTGTTTAGTCAAAAGTTTTAGCATATTATTCCAAAAGCGATTTACATATATACTTGCGTATATATTGATGTACTAATAGCACAGCTTAGTTGACTAACGAGTCTCTACGCCAAGCAAGCCAACCATGCGAATTTGCGGAGCCATCCTCAAAGTAGATTTCTGGGAAAATCTGTCCAGTAGGCAGAATTGAATGTGAATGGCTGGAAAAAGGGGGTTTGGTTGATCTAACAGGTCGCAGCATACAATTCGCTCATTATAATTATAATGAGTATACTTAACGCTCTAGAGCTTTTCAGGGACAAACAAAATTGCAACAGAATGCAAATTCAAAAGAAATAAAACGCCATTGAAACGCCAAGAATTTAATTTGCAAGACTTGTAACAAAGCCAGTTTTATGTTAAGCTCAGAGCCTATGGTAAGACACCTAAAGCCGGGTTAGCTTCAGTCTTGTAGGTTCGTCTAACTTGAAATGAAATTAATCTTATACTAAATTAAAAAAAAATACAAGTATACAATCCAACATTACGTCATTAGAAGTTTCTATAAATTCTGTAGTACACCTTTATATGTAAATACATTAATTGGGGTTCAGGAACGTTTCACTTATTTTTTTCCTTTCATTATATTTTTTTGTTTTAAATAAACAGCAAAATATGTAAATTAAAAGAATCCCAGTATGTGTTTCATAATCTCAAGCTTGAGACCTTCCAGAGTGCTTGATGCACTCAAATTATAATTTACCTCAAGTTCCAATGTCTCTGTGAGTTCTAAATCGTGAGCCTCGACTGTACTTCAAAATTATTCACGAACTCATTTTGCATATCGCGATGCAAAGCGTCGAAGCGCTAACGCCATCAACTGGGGGCAACCAGCGACGGGGTGGAATTCCGACCACGTTGCCACGTAAAGTTTATGTAAAATCGCAATTCGCCGGTTAAAATACACATTTTATTTTGAATTTGTATAATCAAGCTTAAACAAATTTGCCCTTATTTTTTGCTTGATGAACTTTGACTTTATAAACTCGCTGGTGTGTTGTTGCTTTGAAACTTAACTTGAAATGTAATGAGACGATAAAAGTTTTAAAAGGGCATTTGTTAACCCAAAGCTTATGAATGGCGTTGGAATTTCAAAATGAAATGAATATTTACAATATAGTATACACTCATTTATTAGCCTTTTAATATGTTTGATATAATTTATTAAATGTTCATGTTGATGCCCGAATATAGATTATATTCACTTCACAGATTATCTATGAAAATTTAGTTAGATAAATTATTTATTTAGATTAGAAATTTTATTTTTGGTTTAAATGGTATAGTTCAATCTATTAGTAAATTGAATCCTGAGTGCTGCACTGGTTAAATTGCTTGAAAGGAATAAGTAGGACTCACCGAAACGGCGACGGCGGGTTACCGTTAATTTCCAGCTTGCGATAAGACTCCTCGATTGGACTTAGGATATCGGTGACGCTGAACGGAGTCGAATGGCTGTTGTTGAAGAGAGTGCTCTGGTGCTGGCTGTGGAGATTCTGGAGATGCTGAATGCTGGAGAGACTGTGATGATGATGTGCAACCGCTGCAGCGGCTGCGGCAGAAACCGTGTGTTGTGCCGATGCCTCGTTTGGATTATGCTTGACAAGTGGTTCCAACTGATGCTGCTGGGAGGCTGCCGATGGTATAAGTATATCCTTTTGAGATAAACTCATAACCAGATCTTCTTCATTACCCAAATTGTTGGCCTCGTCGTCAGGTAGCGCCCGAAAGCATCGTCGTTCGTTAAATGTTGGATCTATTATGTTTGACGCTGACATACGAAGAAATTTTCACCGTTCACGTTCACTATCAATTTGAACCAATCTATAAATACAAACAGATCCAATATTTGTTAGTCACTTGACACACAAATGTGCACAATTTATTGTTTCTTTCGGGTCAGCAAAGACATCAACATCAGCACATGGCAAACAAGTTTGCTAAACTTGTTTGAAATTGCTATAAAAAGCATTGAACTACTGTCAATGTCAAGAAAACAATTTGCATTAATTAGCACTTTAAAATTAACAATGCAGCTCAGCTATTTTTCCATTTCATTTTAACATTTTCAATAATAAACTTTAAATATTTCTTTTATTTAATTCTGCAATTCTTCAACAGAATTTCCATATAAAGAATTAAAGTAAAAAGAATAACTCTCTTTCAATTCACAAGAATGAATATACCTATCCATTTTAGGAGATCACAAGGTGATAGTAGACAAATATTATCTTTGTTGATGCGTAGATCAATCCGGAGAAATTTCATTGTTAAACGGGACTAGGTAAATATTTGCACACAACGTGAGGATTTTAATTGATTTTCATCTGCAACTGTATCGTTTTGAGTAGCAGCAGTCAGGGTTGGTTGAAACAGTATGCGATTCCCAACTAAGGGATACTATTTAGATAAGGATGTGATATGGCAGCACATCAGGGGTAAAATAAGTGAAGCCTAACTGAGGTAGTCCTACATTAATAGGGGTGTTTGAGCATTACACAATTCAGAATGGAGGACGATTCGGTATCTACGCGAATTGTCGCGACGGCTATCGCAACGACTGATCGTATTTATGTCAAAGGCTGCCCAGTTGCCAAGACCAGACCTATGGGAAGGAAAGCCCAAAGATCGGCAACCTCACCCTTGGTGTCAGCCAATAGATGAGACCGCAATCACTTTGCGCAGAAAACCTGCTAGGCAGAATTCCAATGCCATGGCGCACTTATGCAAACAACGTCGAGGAAGAATTGGAGAGCGTTCAACCGAAACAGCTATGGTGGAAGTGCTGCTGAAGTGGCCATGTCTAGCCAAGCGACGGGCGAGACTTCTAGCCAAGCATTAATTTCAAGCTAAAGTCGGTGCGGAGAACGCTTAATTTAGTGTAGGGAAATTCTATTTTGAGCAATTACAAAGATAGAAACTACTACTTATCGAAGTCAAAACTGCCGCCGGAGGTGTAAATAATTTTATCCATGCACAATTAGAAAAATATCGTAATTGAAAGTGCCCAAATTCCTTTTAAGATCTAGTATGAAATAAGTTTGATACTCAAATTTCGATATGAAATAGTTATAAGACAATCGCTCTCCACTTGCCAAGAAAATCATTAATATAATAAATTGTGATTTTTATAAAAATTAAACATAAATTATATAGTTGAACTAATTAAGAGATGAAATAAAAAATGTTTCATTTTTAATCGGAATTCTGCTTAAAATTTTGTTATAAAATGAAGAGCATGTGAGTCTAAGAAATGCACAGATTATGTTCAGGAAAATTGTAATTGGAAATAAATAAATTTAGGAAATTTCTATGAAGCCAATATAAATAAATTGCACATGCCGCCGGAGGCTGCAACAACACCAGAATAACTCATATGAATGCGAGGCATTGCAACTCTTGCCAAGTTGCCTAATCTGCAGACAATGCAACAAAGGTGATACATTGAAGGTAACCTGCAGAAGCACCGAAGAATGGATGAATGAGGTAACTAACGCCTTTATGCCACATCGCAAAAGATACAGAGTAGGCTCCTCTCTCTCGCCTAGGATATCGCACCTCATCTCCTCTCCTTTCATGGAGCAGGCCTGATGCCTGGCATCTTGATTTCAGCTGTGCGACGCCAGAATCCCAACGGCAGCCACTTGACGGCATTACGGTTGACGGGTAGTTGCGGTTCACCCCAACACAGACAGACTCGCATGGTGCATGGTGACAAGCAACCCTCTGCAACTCGATATCCACACGAACTCGCATTCGCACTCGCACTCGCATTGGCACTCGCACTCACGCCCCTGATAGAGCACGTCCCAGAGCAACTGGTAAGATGACTAATCACAGATTTTTAGCATACAGACGAAACACCGACGCCAGCAAAACAATAAAACCCGCATATTCCAGGCTGGATACACTCGAGTTACAGGAAGCTGTGGCAACGCTTTCAAATGGATATTTTAAGTGCCAGCCACACTTTCAAAATCCGACAATCAAGCATAAAACTTTTAGTTTGATTACTTTATTGGCCAGCAAAGAGTGAATGATGCCAACAGAAGTCTTACAAACCTGTATATTCAGTTACACAAAACTACAGCAACATAAAATTTAAATTTCTGTATAATAATTTGTGCTCATGTCAGTTAATTTTTCAGTCAAGTTTTAACAGTATCTAATTTCATATTTAATTTTCAAACTTAATAAAAGTGTTTTTTTTTTCATAAAATAAAAACAAACTTGCTGCTGACACACTTTTTGCATTGAACTAAAATTATAATTTGTTTCTCAATTGTTTCAAAATAATATCCAATTTTCGCTTTTTTATAATTGTTGTTTCTTGGTGGTTTTGTTGAATCTTACTTGAACCATATTTGTAGAGCACTTTTAAATAGTATTGACCATCTCGTCGCGAGAAGTGGCAATAATATAATGTAATTTTGGATTCGGGATTTGGATTGGGATTTCACGGTTATGGCAGTAATTTTCAATGAATTGCGATCGAATAATCGGCAAGTAATTTAAACAGCAACATTGGTTTAGGTCTTAGCGATTTGTAGAAGCCATTAACTTATTTGGATAAAGCACTTAGAATATGTAACACCAATTTTTTGTTTCTGCCGCACAATATATGTATGTAAATTTAAAGACATATAAGCCCACGTCAGTGAATTTATTATGAATATCCACTCGACACGATTCCGTCAAATGAAATAAGAGGTCTGAACAGTACTGACGAGTACTCCTCAGATGGCTTCTGGATAGCCCTCGAATAAGTTTTTCCTATTAACGATAACTCTGTACTGTTGGTACTGGCTACACACTTCGTTGCACAAAACAAACATCAAAATATTGCCTATTCATTTTTACCAGCTGCCAACCAATGGGAGCGCCGGCATCATAACGATGGGCTGGCATACAATACACAGCTAACTTACTTTTCCACTACAGCGTCTGCCATGCCAGCTTATATTTCAATATGCCCGTCTCGCCCACACTGCCGCACGCTGGGGGCAAACGTTTGTGTTGGACAGAGAACGATGTAGTTTGAGCATGCACAACTTGGCTGCGTCGCTCGTTGCGCACACAATGGGCCAATGGGAAGCGAGTGTGCGTTTTCATCCCCCATGCGGCTTGAGGTCGCATATTTGGAATTAGTTTAGGAATGTTAAATGCATTCTTAAATTGTTAAATTTCCCCTCACTGTCACGCCGAACAATAGAAATGCTTGCTAAGCCTGTATTTTCACACAACGCAACAATGCGTCCGCGTACTCCTCATGAGTGCCAACTTGAAATCGTTAAGAAGTTTCTGTCGGGCTCTCTGGGTGGACAGTATTTATAACATTTCATTGAAAATCGAAAAACAGAGGCGTATCCTGGCAGCCTGGCAGCCCGGCTGGCTGGCTGGCAAGCATCATATGCTCCGCCCGACAATCCATCAATGCGCCAATGCGTCAAATGATTTAAATATAGTACAATTGAAAGTCAACTGCAATCATTTCAGCAGTTGATTGAAAATAGCAGCAGCAGCGACTCGCCTTAAAGGCGAATACAGCTTGATTCACATTTATGACATGACTACCATTCGTATGAGAACCTTTCGCAGCACATCCAATCGTAAGCATAAATTTGTTGTTTATGTTTGAGCTGACATAAAGAGTCATCCGCCATATAGTAAACAGACAAACAATGCCATCAGTCTGCTTTATACCCTATCCCAATTATGTATTCATAAGTGTACGAATGTCATCTGCGAACTGCGAACTGCGAACTGTGAACTCGGGTTTGGGTTTGGATTTGGATTTGGATTTGGCTTGTGTCTGGGGTATCTCTAATCGAACCTTCATTTGGCACAATACCCTTTTCATTCCCCATTATTAGAGCTTATTTATGCTATTATTATTTTATTCGAATTGATGTAACAGCTCGAAGAAGACATGTTTTATTTGACGGTTTGTTTTTATCCGAACTCCCTCAAACAAATCAAAACAAGTACAATAAATTTTCAATTTGATTTACTATCCTAGATTCGTCGCACCTTTCATCTTAAATTTAAAAAGTTATAAAGCATTTAAACTCGGCATCTCAAGGGATGAAGTAAAAAAAAAATAGATTGTTGTGACAGTTAGCTGTCTAGTTGATAGAATCAGTTTATTTTGATTAGCTCTAACGCCAAATCAAATTACGCAAACATCATTAATTCTGGCCACCGAAAGTGTGCTATCGTATTGCATCTCGCATCGGAAGCAACACAGCAGACAAAATTTAATAATGTTCGATGTCTGTGAACTTCTTTGCCGCTTTATCCGTGGAAGTACTTGAATCTTAGCTCTTATATTTAGCTAAGGACGTTAAATGTAGTATATAGAATGATAATTTAGTTAAAATGATTTATTGAAGTTACACTATATTTTAATTATTTCTTGCAGTATATAGAATGATAATTTAGTTAATATTATTTATTGAAGTTATACTATATTTTAATTATTTCTTGCAGTATATAGAATGATAATTTAGTTAATATTATTTATTGAAGTTATACTATATTTTAATTATTTCTTGCAGTTAAAGGCCAAATCTATATCATTTAATTACATTATATTAGGTGCGTTAATTAATAGAAATGTTAATGTTAAACATTAAATCTCTATCATAGATCCACATTATATCAGCTGCTTTAATTTATAGAAATGTAATAGATAATGTAATACTCCGATAGAAAATTGCGATCATAGGGGTGGATTATCAGTGCGATGCTCTTGCATGAAAACTATCCTCGAATTCTCTGGTATATAAATCAACAGATCTTTCACGGTTTCGATAACGATGCATTTAAAGCAAAACATTATTATATTGCCGTTCAACTATAATTTAAACTGTACATTTTACTGACCCGAATATTTGCCGTGGAGCTTTTTAAAATCGTTCGTAATCAAGCGAAAAATTCAGGAATACAAGAACACTGACTGAAATTACTATTCAAGTGCATTTTCCTGGCAATCTAAGGGTGTACAACTTTAGAGAAGTTTCATGAGAACCACTACTGCTTGTAGAGTAAGAACCAACATGAGTAAATACAATGTTTCCCTTAGCGTCTTAAAAGTAACATTTCGTTGGTCTTTCTTCGGCATTATCAATATTATTACACTAATAACCACATTACTATTTTAATTCGGGAATAACATTATGCGATTGTGCAAAATTTGTGAATAAATGGTACAATAAATGAAAACGTTCCCATGCAGTCGGATGGATGAATTGAAGTTCATGCTCTCAGCACGACATAAGTTTACAGTTGAATGATTACGTTAGCAACGATCTTCAGACAAATTAAAATATGTAGAAAGAGCAATCGAGAGCGCAAATCAACCCCAAAATGAGGAATAAAACGCTTGAGCAGCTTTAGATATAATGGCAATAAAAGTATTTAATAAAATACTTATAGATATACAAGCATATGAGTACTTCATATAAAACTACGCAGGAGCTCACTCTACTCTCGACCAGCAGATATCCTCGACCCAGGCTTTCATTTCACAAGCTGCAGTCTATGGCAGAAACGTAGGGGCAGCATTAGTTCTCCTGCCCCTAACATAAGTATCCGTAATCGTAATGCAGCGTTTGGCTGTTCCCTCAAGTTTGCTCAATTGGTGAGGACTTCGACTTTCAATTGAGTAACTTTATACAAGAGAATGTAACTACTCAAGTAAATATTCGATGATCACTTAACTCGAACTTTCCCTCGTCCTGAGATCGATGCATTCACACAATTCTGAATTAAATCGCTCGATTCTGCTACTGGATATTTTTTATAAGTTTGCCAAAGTTATACCAATCTAATAAAGAAAATAAAATTAGAATTGAATTATTTTTTTAAAGTATTATTCGTTCGTAGTTTGTGACTAATTAAAATTAAATAATTACATTCAAAGTGTTATATTTTTGTTTAAATAAATAATAATATTAATATTTCAAAACATTGACTTAGAATAATGAAAATATAGTTTTAATCGTTAGCGCGTTTATTTATATAGACCTCATTATTACAATGCAAAAACAAAACAGCTTCCAGAGGATATTCAATTAATTGCACATATTTAAAAATTATTAAATACAGTAAACTCAGATATATCCTCCCCAACTTTGTAAAATTGATGCAAGACTGCACAATTGATGGTGGTGACTTTATCGCAGTCTAAAATGTGTGGACAATGTGTGGATTTCCTTGCCGGAAAATATCATTAATCACGACAGGTCGACAGGAAAACCTAAGTAATTGTATAGTTATGATACAAATGGCGAAAATTACATTAATTCAACTGAAATTGATCTTTAAAAGCCTTTAAAATTCAATGTACTTTATTGTGCTGTGATAGAAGAATTTCATTTCAATAAAACGTGCGGAATATCTCGGTAGATGTGTACTAACGTAGTAATCATTTCATCAACAGAAGATATAAGAATAAAGGGAACATCGTGGCCTTTACTAAGAAGAAGGTTTGTGTGTTAACAAGGTCCAAGATCATCTGTCTGCTCTCAACTTGGAAGATGACCAAGAATCTCCACCACAAAGTGAATGCAGTAGAGCATCTTCATATTGTTCTTTCTCTTCTCGCCCATTCTCGCTTTTATTGTGTATTCCTTATACCAATTCCACGGAATATGCTTCATCACTCGAGATAATTTTTTGCCCACCTTTGGCTTCGATTTCCAATTGCTCCAAAACCAAACAAGCGAACGTTTAACGATTTTGGTGGTCTTGACACTTGAGTTATTGTGTCACGATTTCAAAATACTATCAGATCGTAACTTGATTCCCATAGAACACTTTTGATGGCTGAAGTTATCTCATAAGTCTGTTTTTTTCCAGTAAGACTGCTTTGAGAATAGATTGACATAAAAACAAAATTAAATATGAAAAGCTGTGTTTCTTTATTTGAAATGTATTATTATTATCATTAATTAATTATTATTATATACAGAGTAGTATTTCAAAATTATAGCTCTTGTACATATTTATCTCAATTTGTAAACATATTTTTATAAATTAGACAACTACCCCAAGAACCACCAATCAAAATCCGTATTGAAGTAAATCCACCAGTTTAGTTATGCAAGCTAGATCTCGTTTCCAGTTCCTCATTCCGAATCCAAATTGAGAGGAATTTAACTTGAATTCTGAAATAAAACTAAATCAATCTTTATGCATATAAATATTTTCCAAAAATTTAAATTATTTATGACCCATTTTAATAAAATTGTTTGTTTTAAATTCGTGATAACCGAAATTGCAGGTAAGGGAAAAGCAATCCATCTTCTTTCTCTGCGACGCACGAATTTTGGAAAACCAGTTCGTCAACTTGGGTGACGACATTTCTTGAGGGCTCACTCATTCACCTTGCAGATCTTTTCGACAAACAATTTGGTTGTACAAACATTTTGAGTGCAGTCGACGGCTGCTTCAAGTGTCTTCAAGTTGGCGTTGTACCACAGTGGACTGCGATCTTACTACACTTTCTACGAAGCTCTCAAAAAGTAGAAGTTCTAAATATATCTCAGAAGTGTATGTTTCTAAAAAATGATTTGCGAATTGAAAAAATGCTAATTTTATTTGCAATTCACAGTTGGAAATTAGGCACCAATTGGGCGTTTAATTTGATATTGCTGTTTTACATACAATTTTAAAAGTATAGATAGTAAATCTTATATGGCAATCATGCTTAAGTTGAACCGATATATTTATGCATCCAAGATAACAGCGTCGGAGATGTCTGCTTCAGTTTCAAGCGCAATTTGTACTCTTTTTACCTGAATTTAATTACGTAATTGGCGAACTTTCCTTCAAGCTATGCACATACACATATACACACTCGCCCACATACTGATGAAAGCACACACATACGTCGTGGTGCTCGTAGTCATACTCGAATGCGAAAAGTATTTGACATGGCCGTGCCGAAGTGACTTCTCAAATGATGCTGAACCTTCTCTAGTTCACATTTTCCAAGCAAATTACACATGCACACGTGCCGATGTGTGTTTGTATTGTACGTGCTCATGTACACAGAATGTGCGTATGTATGTGTGTGCAAACGGACGAACCGAGCGAAATCGAAAATCACAATTCTCAGTTTGTTCTTATCTGTCTGCTATTGAGCTGCAACGTATCTGTCTCTTTTCTTCCTTAAACGATGGTTTGCTTTTCCTTTGCTTATCGTAGTCACAAATTGTCTGCAGTTTGATCAATAATATTTTAAACGCTTATAAGTTGAACCGAATTCTGCATATTTGAAGCATTAAAGAATACCTATGACGATCTGCAGAGACAATCGTTTGCCAGCAAGTCGACGGTTGAATCCCCTTCAATGTGAATTCTCTTAAATTTCAAAGCTTTTCATATAATTATTTTTGTTTTCGCCATTCCTAGTAAATTATTGGTGTGTTCGGTCTTTCATAAAGGGAACTTTAGAACTAATAGGCGCTTTTCCATTAAAATCATTGAACAGATACATAGATGCGTTGCTAAACACGTAGCCTATTCACAGCTGACATTGAAGTTGTTAAATTTTTTATAAAAGTGTATTTCAAAAATATGTATAGAAAATAAATGTAGTTTGTAATTTGACGATTTAATGTAATTGGATAGATATTAATGTAGAACACAGGTGGGCATAGTAGTATTATATATCAAATATATACCATGTAACGACCGTAATTGCTTTTGCAACACTAAATGCACAAAATCAAAATATAATTAATGAATGGAATGCGACTATAAGTGAATTTAATTGGGCAATAAACTCATTCATTACATTTAAACCAAATTTTAAGTATTCCTTAATTTCTCAGATCTACATACAAACATAATCTTATGTACATGTTTATTTTCAGTTGTGATTAATTAAGCTCAACCACTTTCGTACTTACAACTATCCAGATATAGAGGAATTCTGTAAATTTGTAATTTTTATATTTTTTGAATATGCTGCATTTGGATGACCCAAAATGCCTTATTTTACCATGGGAGATACCCCACACAATGGCGATGGGCGTCAGTCGAGCACGTCAGGGGGAGGAGCATCAGTTTGGAGTACCGTTTGAGACTCATGATTGGTCAACTGCAAGCAACGCCTCTTTACGATTTACCACATTGCAAATAAGAATGAGGGTATGAAATAGAAACATGATGCATGAGCACACAATGTGAATACATATCGATATACGTACGTACATACACATATACACACACAGTTGATGTGTGAGCGTGTGTGTGTGCAGACCATACCTAATTTAATGCATACAATTCGACACCGTCGAATAACTTCAAATAGGTATAACATTAAAATACATTCTAAACGAATTTAATTATAGCACAAAGCACAGACGCGGAGATTAAACTAATTGATTTAATAATTCTTCTAGCTTTTATGCAATCTAAGTTCCCAGCATTCCGATGGATTGTTTCTTAAATGCCAATAAAACTAAAAACCTAAGCTTAATTAAAGTTTCAGCAATTGAGTAAAGTACTCATTGATTGATTGGACTATATTACTTCTAGAGATTGCTCTTAGAGGGATATTTAATGACCACACTTTGAGTTGATTCTGAAATTTTATTAAAGTTTTACTGTAGTACATTATCAAATAGTTGAGTGAAAGACTGCCGAAAGAAAGAAAGAAGAAGAAAGAATGCGTTTTTTTCAAAATTTCCACCAAGGGTGGGAAATCATTCAAAAACTATTGAGACTCTAGGTCTATATTCAAAACATATGTACAGATATTTTAAGAACGTGGTCAAATTTGTCTTTCACTGCGAGAAACTTAACCCCTGTCCAGACTGGCTGTTGAATGTATACCCTATTGGTCACTTTTCTCGATACCACCAGATGAGGTTAATTTCTAAGTGAACCCCTCCGGTGGAAATTTCATGGAATGCTGTCAAATTCAGCGTTCTTGTTTTTCAGACGACTCGCATCCAATCGATTTGATAAGCTTTTAGCTTCAGTTAGAAGAGAATTTTTCCACAATATGTTGAATGTATAACAAATAAACGCATCTATTTAAGATAAATAATATATATATATATTTAAGATACCTTCTATACTGAATTGTACCAAAGGATACTGGGTATAAATGAGAATAATTTGGAAAATATGATAAATCAACCCTCATTATTTAAAATTGTTTTTACCTTTGTTGAGATCCACATTTGTTTAAAATGTTATTAACCCTTTTAATAGATTGATAAATATCGACTAAAGTTGAACATATTATTCTAAATTTTATTAAATATTTGAAGAGGTCTGTAGCATAAAAGTGTAAATCGAAGCAATTGTAAATGAACTTTTAGAGGGCTGAAGTTGAACACCCTATTTGCCATGGCTGTCAGATTTTATTCTCATTTTGCAGGTCAGGTATCCAATATATTGTTGGCAAGCTATCCATAAGATGCAATCTACATATTTGCAGACCGGATCTGAGTTATTACAAAAGTACGTTGCTGACAGACACCTGGAAAGGTAGCATTCCTACCGGTTCTATATATTTAATTTAGTCGCATTTCGCGGTAAGGTCCTCTGTTACTAATCAGCGATTAATTTAATCGTGGATTCAACCTGAATTGTGTACACGTGCCTTGGGCCACGTGCGTAAAGTTGAGGGTAAGTACGTGAATATGTATGCGTACGAGTTCGAGTACGAGTATTCGTATTTTGACCGGCGCGTTGCTAACGACTTTGATTTTTATGCATCCATTGTTGTCTAGCCCAATCATTTTATTTAGTGCTTAACGACACTACCAGACGTTCCATATAAATTGTATTTTAAGGGATGGTAATGTGTGAAAAAATATTTGTTTAATAATTTGATCCACCGTTTAAACCAAGAACAATGGAAAAGCGACGAAACACACGTGTGCGAATGCGAATGGCAACAAACATATTCCTAAAAGTGAAACAGCTTAAACTCTAATCTCTGATTTCCCTTCAACGCAAACAAAATTCATTTTTGCTTTGTTTATACAACAAAACTAAGTATTAATGGGCCGTACTCACTGTTGACATCCAAGGTGGACATTTTGCAAAAATCGATATGGGGTTCACTTAAGGAATAGACTCAATTGGAAGATACAAGCTCTAAGAAATATATACTAAGAATATGAAACTTATAAACGAAAATTTACTACTGATCTAAACGATGATTTTAACACCTAGTTAGAAGGAAAATCGCGTATTCGATGAATTGAGATATATAATATAATCATTAAAAAATAAAATTATTTTACAAACTGTATTTCTCTGAATTTTTAGCTCTGACATAAAAAATCAGTCCGGTTTTCTTTGTGCATTTACATATATATCTGCAACTAGCTCTAAGACTCCCTATTATTTGAAAGTAAATAGTAATTGACAACGTCTATTTCGACTATATCAGCCATTTTATTTAAAAAACGTTTATGCCTTTACAATTGCATTAAATATCTAATTAGAAAATTCGTTTTTGACATATTAACTATGTGAATTTGTAAATGTGTTTTAAAATCGAATATCTTCAATTCTTCCAAAAAATCACTTATAATTAATAGAAATATATGCTTGAAAACGTAAACTAGCGTTAAATAAATATTAAAATATTACCAATTTTTTCGAATGGAATATTTATATATTTTAGAATATTTTTCGCTGTTTTTTGCAGTTTCTTTACGACATGTTGTATGTAATTTGGAGATTAATACCAATGGGTTCTATATATTTTATTGGTTTCTTCAAATAAAATTTGAAATATAAATATATAATATATATCATGTATATGTTACAATAAATATTTTAAATAACATTTATTTTTAATTTGATTTCAATTAGAAAAATAAAAATTTAATTGGTACTAAGGAACAGAAGTAAAAGCCTTGAATTCCAGGAAAACAAATTTTCTTGTATGCAGTAAAGCTCCCAATCAAATGATGTGTTATTTATGCATCGAACATTAAATGGTCAAGATATTTCAGATATCGATGTGATTCCATAGGGAAAATTACCGCATTGCAGAAAGTGTGTCACAAAACCTATATAGGGGACAGGTATTGGCCATAGAACAAAATTTATTTTTGCTATGGGAGATCAGATGACGACGCACTCTCTAAAAATGACTCCCTCTCTACCCCGCGCTATACAGATTCGCCATTTCATACAAAATTACTACTGAGAGCAACTATGAATGCTGTGGAGGCAATGAGCTCATGTCTCTGTGGTGATCAGAGAGTGCACTCTGAGAATGTGACTCTGAGGAATCATCCAACGAGCAAGGCTCTGCTCAGAGCATCTGCTGAGGCACATATGTAAGTTGAGAGCACAGAGTTCCTATTTAAACTGCTGTCGAACTGATATTTTGTTCATTTGGTGCAGACCCTTGACAATGTAGTATCAATAGCAAATCAGTCCAGTTTGAATAAGTGTCCGTGTTCCAGGCGACCAGACGAATCACATGGGGTCTTGTAGACCAAGTGAGGGCGCAGCTGTGGGTTCCATGAGCGGAGATCAGCGCTGGAGCCATTTCTCCTATGCATTGGGTAAGTCGATTTGCTTGTTTATAATGAACCCTTGATACGACTACCAACTGCCGGCTTTTGACAGCTTAACAAATTTAAAAAAAAGACGTTAACATACTTAAAACTCTAAGAATAATAACTAAAAAGCAGCATGTCTCATACACAGGTGTGAAAAATTGCAGTACGAAAAATTATCAGTCTAGAAAACAGCTTCCAGAATTATTTTGCCAATTGACCTCGACACAGTGCATGCTTGCATGGAGTTGCAAACTCAAGAGTTAGCAAAGTATGACAAAGTTTAGAGCAGTGTAAATATATCCATTTTTAATAAAACCAAAGCTACACTTTGAATAAAAGTTTGTACTTGTTACATTCTCCCATCTCTAATAAAGTGTAACCAAGCTACTACAACAATAGTATATTTCGGTATCTTTTTTGACTAAAAAAGGGTCATTTTTAAATTCATCTGGCTGCCACGCTGAGAACCGTGGACATACTTGCAAAAATAATATAAATACAATCCTTCTAAATTTGTACGTCTATAAAATAACAGATATGCCGGCTACCGAGGTGACATTATCAGAAGACAAATTGGGAAAGAAATTGGACCAATGCGTATCCGACACAATTATCAAAGGATGTAAGTATTTGGTTATATAATCAATATGTGGAAAGCATATACATAGTCATGTACACAATTAGGTTTTTGCAAAAAATGAGGCTAACAACTAACTTTTATAAACAACTATTTAAATAGTCTCGAAATTGTTAAGTGTGTGTTTTATAATTTTGTATTGACTTTTTCCATTGTACTGCGATTTCAATTAGTAATTAGTTCTTATGTGCTGCAATAATCTAATCAGAATTGGCAATGTTTTTAATAGATTTGTAATCAACATTAATTGAAACATTACATTACAAACGTTATGATTAGGATTTCTGCTTTCAATAATAACCTTTTTGGGGCAAAGTTGTAAAAAGATATTAAATAAATTTTGTATTTACAGGTGGCGGCCTTGTTATTGGCTCAGTAGCGTCCCTTTTATTTTTTAAACGTCGAGTGTGGCCGGCATTTGTGGGCACTGGATTTGGTGTTGGCGTGGCGTATAGTACATGCGAAAAAAATTTAAACTCTTTTAAATAAATGTAAAAGGCATTATAATATAATTAAATCGACAATGTAAACGTAATATAATTGCATTAAATGTACTAGATAACAATTTGTACATTTCTAGTGTAACCATATCTTTTCTTAAAAAAAAACCAAAAAATTCGATTTATGCGTTTGATTTGTTTTCAATTTTTAATTATAATCGCTTATGATAATTGATGGAATCTTGTTATTAGTATAAAATGTTTTTAAGAAAAAGAGAAGAACAAATCTTATTTTACTTATTTAATAGATTCTGCCAGAAAAAAACATAATGGTCTCACTAACAAATATTTTGGTATATTTCATGTTTCAATTTGCGGTCACTCTGATTGTGGTTAAATTAGTTGCAAGGCATTAAAGTAAACAATAAGATGGACTATAAACAAAAATATGCTAGATTAAAACTTCGTGTTAAAAATTACGTTTTGGTGTGTATATATTAATGTCTATTAATTGGAAGGTTGATTAGCAATAATATCATTCAGCAAAATGTTATTTTAAGAAATTGCAAATAAGCATTTGTACATATGTATATAAAACACACTTAAGTTATTTTAATATTGTTATATGCACGTTTTCATGAATGAGATGCGCCAACGTGACTTCTCTTAAGTTGTTGAAAATGTCAATAATATTTTATAAATGTTTTTGTTTTAGGAAAATGCGTCTATTATTGATGAAGTTTGTCTCTTGCAAGCTGAACTTGCTGCAGCACGCTCGGAAAGGTTGTCACTTATTGAGAAGCTGATGTTCTATGAGGGATTGGACAAGAGCTCCATTGGACAAATTCCTTTATCGAATGACAGCCGTGACGTGGCCCATAAATATGTTGGAGATAAGCAGAACATGGCTAAGAAATTGAACAAGCATAAAATCAAAGAGATCTCCAAAATACCCCAGAAAACCTCAATGTTTCCTTTGAAACTTCATAATATCCTCATTCACACACTTGGCGAAATAATACCAGCGAATCCAAATTTCCATACCACCGAATGGATATATCCAGTTGGCTATGTGGCGACAAGAATATACGCACATCCGAAAGATCCACGAAAGAAATGCGTATTCACTTGTAAAATACTTAATAATGCTGGTGTTCCGCAGTTCCAACTAATTCCGGATAATGATTTGGACGGTGTTTTCTTCGGGGAAACTGCAAGCATATGTCATCAAGAACTTTTAAATAGTATTCAGGGTTCCATGAAAGAATCTGCAAGAGTGTCGTTTCAAGCGAAGGGAGAAGCCTTTTTTGGACTATCAAATTCAAGGGTACAATCTCTTTTATTGTCAGACCCAAGATTAGAGCAATGTGTTAAATTTAAAGGATTTAGCAATGACAACAGTAATGAAATGTATGAAAATACGGACCCAACATTATCCTTTGCGGAGCTTCAAATTTATTTAACATAAACAAGTAATTTTACTATAAATAAATATAAGGACTGAAATTGAATGAAAGAACATATTTGTTGTTGTTTATTTTTTATTTTACAAATATGCATTATAATAATATACATTCTATTACATAAAATGTGCCATTTAATTCAAATAATTTAAGAAATTTTATTGAATTATATGAATGTGATTATAATCAAGTTTGCAAAGTGTCATCTAAATCTTCCTCCTTAACTGGCGGTTGAGCTGCGACTCGTTTCAAGACCTTTGCTACTACATCACTTAACGAATCTCTTGCCCCAGTTTCTAGAACGTCGCAGGTCTTCTTAAACGTCACCTCGTCAGATCTAAGTCTCAGCAGGGATACTAGAGCCAATTCTGAATTGGATTTGACATAACCATTTTTCTCCTTTGTGCCATTCACTAAAGTTGGAACCAACATTTTCAAAACATCTAGATGGATTTGGTCAGCACTTAAATTCTTCGAAAGGTGAATGCAGCTTTTAGCCACCAATTGTTTGACATCATTGCTACTATGGTTCATAGCCCTGCCAAGGGAAATGAGAACATTGCTGGGGGGATCATTGCTACTGACAAGCTTGTATTCTAACAGATATGTTGCGGCTCGAACTGCGTTGCATGCTATTGGGGCTTTCTCGGATACGATATTAGCTAATATGTTACCGATGATTCTATCAGTGAAATTATCCAGCAACACTTCCTTGGGACACTCTTTCAAAGCAACAAAAAGGATAACTGTGTAGCCATGTTTAGACAGTGGATCATCTGAATTATCGTTTAGTATGTAGTTGTTTAGTAAATCCGAAACTTGAGCCGCCGGCATATATTTAAGCATAGCGCCCAAACATCCTCCCACAGCATTGCGAGTGATGTCTTCCTGGTGTCCAATAAGCGTCAACAAAGTCGAGAACACTTGCTTCCTTATGGGTTCGGACATTTTGTCACCCGATGGACTGATAATGCTGCGAAGAGCATGTAACATCGTCTCCCTAACAGCAGAGTCATCAGAGCTTTTAATGCCATTGTGAATCTCATTGAACAACGGGTCAGCGCGTGAATGAATGGCCACCAATTCCGATAGAGCCTTGCCAGCCTTCATGCGAACGGTTCTGTTCTGATCGTGCAATGCTTTCAAAAATGTTGTCTGCAACTGCGGCAAGAACTGCTTCAACAGAACACCGACTTTGTGGAGGAGGATTGCCAATGTCTCCAGTACAGCAGCTTTCACGCCAGAATTGAAACGGTCTCCCAAGATGCGAATAAGCGGACCTGTGATGTGCACAACAGATGGCTGCAATGAGGCGGCACTGGTTAGGAAGATGACTTCACCAAGTCCCTGAGCGGCATTTTCTTTCTCCTCTGGCAAACCATTCAGGATCGCCTCACGAAATACGGGCAATAGTGGCGTGATTCCTTTAGGCAAACAGAATCCTGGCAATTCGGGTTCCTTCAGATCGCTGGCAGCAAATCGAACTGCTTGACGCACATCGGTAACGTAGCCAATTTGCTGAGTAGGATTCAAGCCCTTGATTACGGCATTCAAAGCTTCCCAGGCCTTCTGAATGATGCTCTTATCGTGGTCGGCCATCAAACGCAGCAAGCAGCGCAGTAATTGTGGAATATATTGAGAGTAATCACCGGGTGAATGAATGCAGAAAGCACAAAGCAAACTGGCTGATGATTTACGCGTACAGACATTATCCGATTTCGCGGAGACCATTAGAGTATCCATTATGGTGCGAATTCCAACCTCGTCAGTAACTGAAAGTATCACCGTCTGGCAATATTCCAACTCCTGATTTTCATTGGCTGTACCATGCGACTGAGACAAGGCTTCGAGCAATGCAGATAGAATTTTTGGTAGGTATTTGGTTAGAGCATCGCCAGCGACCGAAACCAATATGGAAAGAGCTTTTGTGTTGACGGGTTGAGCGGTCAATTGTGGCACCAAATACGGCAATACCACACGTGACTTTATGGACATTACTTGACGCAATCCATCCAGCGTATTTTCAGCCACCTCAGGATCCGGATTCGAGAGATTTTCCAGCATGAAGGGCAGAATGTCATCCAGCGCACGCGATCCCACAGTGCTGTGCAACGATTCAAATGTCTTGGCAGCGGCTTCACGTACCTCGGGCAGAGGATCTGCAAGAGCCTTGCGCACGGTTGGCACCAAGCTGTGCACAAATGTTAGCACCATTTCCTTTGACGTTGAAGCCATTATTTCGGACAGTCCAATACAAACACCTTGCCTCTGATCCGCTTGCTCCGAGTTCAAACCACTTTCCAGTATGGGAATGATTTCAGGCAAAACACGTTCACCCAGTTTGCGCACCAAATCGCCCAAGGTACGAGCAGCAACTTGACGTTTGTCATAGCTTGTGCTGGCCAAACAACCCAACAGCAGACCAAAGAGTGTTGGCAGAATTTCTCGCAAGGTGCGTGGCGTATTGGTGACAACAATTTTCCAGACATGCAGCGCCGATTGACGCACCATCAAGGAGACATCACTGCGGCCCATATAAAGACCAGACAGCACTCGGTTACGACGTTCATCGCCCAGGAAGCGAATGATGGCAGTGTGTGATTGCTCAGTGCCAAAGTTGTCATCTTCACTGGCCGTTTCGGTGGTCATTTTGCCAGACACGCCAGAGATGCGATACAGCAAATCTCCCAGCAATTGTACTGAACTGTAGCGAATACGCCAGTTCTCATCAAACAGGCCTTTTTCCAGTTCGGGAAGCAGTAGAGCGACTGCAGTCTCTGCATACAGATTCACAATTCTCTGTCCAGCTCTCAATGCTGTGTCGCGCACGTATTCGCTTTCGTCGGCCAATGCCTTCAGAATGGGATTGATGATTTGACCAATGTAGGGCGTAAACTCTTCTGGGAATGCGCCAGGCATATATATGAACATCATAATGTAGCCATCCTTCACATGTGGCGCAATGTCGGTGCGCTCTGCCGTAGCAATGATTTCCGGCATCAATTTGTGCATCTTTTCCACACCCAATCCTCCGACAACCTCCGAGAGGCCCTGAGCAGCGCCACTGCGATCTACGCTGCTCGATTCGGATGTCAGGGTTTGCATCAACCATGGCAAGAGATCCTCAAAGGAACTTTCGCCCATTCCCTTAACCATGGCTCCAAGCGCACGTGCAGAGACCGCTCTCACTTCTGGCACTGGGTCAAGCAAGGAGGACTTCAGGCCTGGTATAATACTGGGCAGATAGGGTGTTAGATCCTTTTGATCAGTGAGCGAATACATATTGCCAATAATTTGAGCAGCCATCTTTCTGGTTTCGGTCGAGCGATCCATGAATGCTCTTTGCACAACAGGCATAATTAGAGCAAGTGAAGGAGCATCGATAAAGTGAATGAACTTTGTTTTTAATAAGCTTTGCAAGCATGCCGATGTGTTGTTGGATGGATCCTCCAGAGCTTTCAGCAAAACAGGGACTATAGCTTGAATTTCGGGATTCTTAATAACGGATCCAATCACTTTCAGGGCATCGCCGCCAGCTTCTTGTACCTTGGTGTGCGAATCCCCGAGAACTTCGATTAGTTTCGGCACAATGCTGGGCAAGCAGGATGATAGCTGTTTTGGAGCACAGAACGCCATGGCGCCGAGCAGCTCAACGGACGCCGTTTTGGTTCTCCAGGAGTCTTCGTCGAGCGCATCGAGTAGAGACGGCAGCACCAATTTAACGCCATGCGCCGACAATTTTCCCATTACCACCTTTGCGGTGTCATCGGCAGCTTGGCGCACGTATTGTGATGAATCGCCAAAGCATTGCAATAAATGCGGCAGCACGTGAACGATATAGGGCTCGAACAGACGGCCCAGAGTGGTGCATAGAACTTCGAAAGCAAACAGTGCTCCCTCGCGACTCTTGTAGTTCTTTTTGTCTTGGATGTACGTTGTCAGCTTCGACATGATGTCCAATTGCTTGAGCGATAAGATGCCAAGACCTTTAACAATGCCAGCAATGCCGTAGGCAGCTCCTCGACGCTCTCCATACTTCTCCGACTTGGACAATGAGTGCAACAGTTTCTTAATCATGGCTGGCACTTCATCTTTGACAGATGGCATCAAATGCGGTAGGCAATTGGAAACTGCTTCCTGGACTTGTTGAGATGGTGTTGAAAGAGCAGTAATTAGGCGCTTCACAATCGGATCAATTCTTTTGTCATCCTTCTCCAAATGCCTAGCCAGGGAGCCCATCAGAATAACAACAGCTTGACGTATGTTATCATAGCTTTGAGATTTCGGTGCACTGTCGAGGAACTCTTCAAAAACTGGCAGCAAGCTAACAATAGTCTCTTTACCATGGATATCGACAATCTTCAATGCAGCAGCCAGCATTTCCTTGTGCACAATCTCTTCACGATCACCAAGGCCGTGAGATACCATGAATTGCATCAAGTAGTTAATGTCTTCAATGGATAGAAATTGTGCAATTTGTGAGATTGCAATAGCAACACCTCGACGAGGCTTCCACTGATCAAAAGCCGGCTCAATTTCGCGATCAAATTTGTCAAGCTTGGGTGGAATCAAGGTGAGTTTCTCATTGTAGATGGCCAGCATTTTCTTTAATCCACTCTTTAATAGGGTTTGGTCATTCAATATAAGTGGAATTAAAGATTCGGCGGATGCCTTTTGTATGCACAGCTCCGAGTGTGTGATATCACAGATAATATCATCGAATTCGGGATAAGGAAAGCCAGATGCATCCCACAAATCAACGGCCAACTTTCGAATTTCAACTGAAATATCAAACTTGGCTATCCACAATCTTGCGACCAATTGCTTCTCCAATTCAGTATCGTTCTTCAAATAGTCAACAATTGATTCAATCATAATTTGCATGGCCCGCAATGTGACATCTCTTATCGCTTCTATATTATTCTGCAATGCATCTAAAAATAATTCAATGATCTGCTTATCAGGTGTAGCATTTAATTGGCCTCCAGATGATACTGTTGCTACTTCCAAAAGCGCATTTACAGCTTGAGTTTGCACTGCTGTCGAATTATTTTTAATCAAATATAGAAGAGTTTGTAGCATTCCCAGGCGAGGCAAATAACGCGGGTGGTTGCACTCACTATCATCCATTGCTTTAGTTTTCTCTTGCACGTGAATCTCAATCAGCTTAATGCTGGATAGAACGAATTCCTCATTTGACCGATTATCCAGGTGAATAAGTGCCCGCTTTAGGAACTCAAAAGCGTACGAAAATGACTGCGAATCCAGTAGGTTTGATTTGACGAGCACATGATTGTTCAAAGTTGACATCACATTCATGATACTTTCGTTTATATTCTGAGCATTCCATTCTTCCTTTAAAATACAAGCTGGTTTCTGTAATCGAAGCGTAGCAATGGAAATTGTGCGTCCCAGCTCTGAATTAGTTTTGAAGCACATTTTGTTGATGAAATAGTACAAATCCGTCAAGGGTTCAGCACTCAAAGGGCTCGAGGTTGCCAAAAGTATATCATCAAGTAATGTGTGAAAATGTAATGCAATATTAGTTTCATTTCCAGTGCAAGAAGCTTTTAACAAGCTTATGACACACATCAATTTCTCATTCAGTGCTTGAACGCGCGTTCTTATGCGCAATTCCTTCTCTGTTTGATTTTTGATTAATTCCTGTTGCTTTTGTGTTAGCTTAACGGTCTTCGATTTGCCCTCCTTTTGTCGCTTCTCGTCAATCTCACGACGCAACTGAATCTCCTCCAACTGCTCCTTATAACTGTACACTTTGTTCTCGCGCTTCACGCCAGTTGTTGCATATTGTGCATCCGCATGGGGAATAACACTTTTATCATAAAGTTCTCCTTCCGGTGTCATGAATGTCAGGAATTCGTCATTACTAACGTTGAAGTTGTTTTCATCATTTAAATAGGTCTTGATTTGTTTTATGATCGCCGGGACAATGATGTGTGGATTAATTCGGACTAATGAAGCAATTGTATTTTCGTTGACTGAACAAATTTTATATTGCTCAATATATGTATCGGTAATTTGCTTTTCATTTATCGCTATGAAATTTTTAGGATCCAACTGGAAATTGTTTTGAATGGTTTTCTCCCAGAAATATGGATTATTTGATAATATTGCTGGATAATTGGAAATATCTAAGAGTAGCATGGTTAGCTCAAGTGAGTCTACACGTGGGACGTTTTCTAAGCTGCATAAAACTTCTAATGCTTCTACAAATGCTTGGCTGGGAGTGCAAGACAGGTCAGTGGAATTGTCGACTTCATATTGAATCTTTGCATTGTTTATTAGCTTACTATATTCTTTGAGAGCAACTTTTACGAAATCTACACCATCAGTACTCTTGGTAATTTGTACCACTTGTTCTTTGGTATACTTTCTAACTTTAGGTGAAATGCTGCACAAATTGTTCAGCAATGCACGGTGCAGTGGCTCAACCGGACCCTTAATTTGATCCAAATATGATTTAAATAGGATCTTTGCCATGAATGAAATGTGGCACAAAGTTTCTGTGCTTGCGGACGTAATAAACTTTTCGTTGAAGAAATATTGCTTATTCATATCAAAAAGGGAGTTCCAGAAGTTTGAATACATTTCTGATGGCTTTTCTAAAATTAGCAAATGACATGCAATACATGCTGCTTCCGATACAGAAGAAACCTGTGCAAAATTCTGCTGTGCTTTCATGTATAAGCTGTATAAAGCTGGTACGATGTTGCTTGTATCTTTCATTTCAGCGTTCTGTATCGATGATAGCAGCCATTCAAGGTAACTTTGCCGTATCATTTGGTTTGAGTTTTTGTGCTCTATGCCCGTTTTGAAGATGTTTATAATAACGTTTGGAAGCTCTTTTTTAAACTTCGCCGACCACAAAGCAAACATTTCTAGCGTGCAACAAATCACCTTGTCCTGCGATTCAGTCTCAAGCGCTTTCCAAAATAAGTCCACAGCCATATTTAAAATATCTTGTAGTTGGTCCTCATCGACTTTGTTGAAGCTTAAACAGCCAGCTCCCTGAAATAAAACAGGAGTATTCATTATTGCAACATTAAAACCTATCTAACAAAATATTATTTACCTGATACAAATTTATTCTGTATTCAGCAACGTTTATTTTACCATCTGATCCGTTTAGTATAGAGAAAATAAGCTGCAGCAACTCCTTGATAACTTTGCCGTCTGAACATTTCTGTGATAGGCTTTTTAATGACTCCAGTGACTCACGACGAGCATCCTCTCCTTTGCTGTATAGTTTTTTAATCAAAACAGTTCCAATTTGAGAAGCATAACGACTGCAATCAATATTGATAAGCTCGAAAATGATACCAATACTTTCCAACGTATTTTCCGGACTTCGCAAAATGGCCTTTTGTAAATCGTTATAAATAGTATTGAACTCGGACTCATTCAGTGTGGATAATAATGGTTGACAAGCTGTTATGAATGCCTTATTAGGCTTTGATTTACACAATACCATACTTTTTACAAAGTACTCAACACTTTTCATTTTATATTTCTTTAGTAAATCCGAGTGTTTGTGTTCTGCCTCATATTGTATCATCATCATAATCATTATGGTCACATTTGAAGATGCTTCCATTTGAAATAAAGTGTCCTTCGTCTCATCGAATATTTGATTGTTTTCCCACAGATCGTAGACAATTTTTGTTGCTGCTTCTGTGACACGTGGATTTTGGGCTAACAAAGTGGTCTGGTATAACAGCGATTGGTATTCAATTAACCGATTCTTTTCGGTTTTGTAGATATTGGATTCCAGATTTGTGTTCTTCAGTAACAAGCAAATCCACCCCAAAGCCACAACAGAAGATCTGCATGATTTATGAGCAGGTGCCGCGGGTAATTCCTTCAAGAGTGTCTTAAGAACAGATAGCATGTGTTCTATGGTTAGATCGTGATGAACGCTAAGAAGATCACCAATTAACTTGCGAATTAGCAATTGAGATGGGGGATCCTTGTATTTCAATATCGTTGTTCCTATCACTTTGCAAATGCCTCGCACAATTGCTGAATTAACTCCTAAAATATAAGAAAAATAATCATATTAGAAAATAAATCGAATGTCTCAAGTTATTCTGCTGCGTTAGAATCGATTTTTTTGCGGTATTTACTAAATATTTATTGCTGGTTATTTGATATATATTGAGTTGTTGGCATAATAACAAGTTATCGATCGAATCTATTTTCATAGACAAACAAAAGGTATAATTTTAATGCATAGCCGGCTACCAAGTTAAAGACACAATAAATCATGCAAAGCTGAATGCAGAGACAATTTACAACATTTAGGAGTGTTGTAACTTGTGACTGCCGAATCACATTTACAATTCACTGTACTCAATAAATCGTCTGACCCATTTCTTATTTAAAACTAAAATTGCTCACAATTCACAATCACAGTTGAATACAAATTGGCGAATGTGTTAGTGCTTCTTAATCAATGTTCATACATATACATACATAGAGTTAGGCATGTTTAGATAAGTGCATTTTAATATAAAGGACTTCACAGAATGTTATAGCTTATGCGTTATTAAAGCACACCGCATATTCTGATGTATAAGTTGAAATATAGGTGAACATATGTAACAAAATGCATGCTTACCGGGATTTGACAGCACGGAGCTCACATTATTGAATAAGGACTGCCGCTCTTCCACAGGTACATTAAGTACTCTATTCGGCAAATCGCGCAGGGCACTTGACAACTGAAAAAATTAACGTTCTAATTTTATGTTTATGAATTTAAATGAATTTATTACCTGAGGTTCCATTTTTCCTAATCGCAAACGTGTGCCTTATATAGTGATGGCACGATGAAACATATGATACTCCAGAGGTGGAGGAACACGAATAACATTATCGATGCATCGATATTTTCAAATGTTTCAAAAAAACATCGATTTATTTTGCAAAAATTCCAGTAAATTAATATAATAAAATTTTATTTTAAATCTATTAATATTTTATGAATTCACAAATATTTAATTGCCACTTTGCACTTCTATAGATTTCGATAAATTTTCAAAACGCGTTTTATTGTGACTATTCGAGTATCTTATCCATTACTGACCACATTTCCGTTAAATAACGTTATGAGAATTCGTAAAATGAGTAACGGTTTTTAATATGTTTGAAAAAAAAAATGTTTGTTTTTCATTATATCTATACCACAAATATGCATTTCGACGCTTAAAATAATTATTTTCAAAACCATCAATGATTTAATTGATCACAACTTAAGTTTGCAAAGTTTTCAAATAAATATATTTTGGTATTTTAGTTCAGTTCAATTAGCTATCGAGCTCGACAAGCGATACATTTTAATACATAAAGTTAATCAAAAAGTTGGAATTGCCGAATGAAACACAAATTTTGATTTATTGAAGCGTTTTGTCATAATCTGATAAAAATTATAACACTTACCCAGCAAAACTGAATTGTTAATTTGGTACCAGAAAATAATATCAGTTTAATATAATTAATAAGGAAATTGGTTGAAAAGAGTAATCCATTCCATAAACTTTTTTTGTTTGTAAAATCGAATGTTGTACCGGTATCGATAATATGGACAATCGGTAGCCGCCAAAGCAAAGTTCCAAAGAGAAAAATCAAAGTTGCCTGTTGAGATTTCCATATTTGTTACAAAGTAGACATTTCCATATTTCACACAGATCATAAATATATAAAACTATGCTCGTAATAAACTTAGTGTTGCATTAATTTCCCAGCTTAAATTGAAAGTAAATTTGTGTTAACATAAATAAAATGGCGGAGCTTGTATTACTTACCTTAATACGCTTGTTATTGCCTTTTACTTTAATATTTGGTAAGTTATGTAGTATATACATATATATGATACAAATATATGAGTATGCCTTCATTTAGCTACCTTGTCGCGTCCTGCCGGCATATCCTTGGTGTATCTGGCGACATTCATGTTTTCGCCTTGGCTAATGCAAGCCAAAGTGGGATCACTTCAGCCTTCGTTAAATGTCTTCTTGTTAACGTCGTTAATATTGAGTGGACTTTTTTCTTTGGGACATTTGGCATTAAACTTTACAAATTTAATTTATGATTATTTGGCGATGAATCAGGCCGTTGCAATCGCTTTACGTCAAATTGGATTCGTTCGTTTTACGGAATTGCGGTAGGGATTTTTATAAGGTCTAGATGACTGTTATATTAATAACCACATTATTAATTATTTTCCAGCGCAATTGCGATTTTACATTGGATTCTACCAGATATAATGGTCGCAATAGTGGCTGTTATTGTAATTGTTTTTATGAAAATATCAGATAAATTCAAGAAATATGAAGTTACTTCTGCTTCTAGATTAGCCAACGATACCAGCAAAGCTGACGAACTACAGTATTCCCAATCGAATCGTCGTTTGATTAGCACCTATATAAAATCTATGCTGAAATCATGTTAGTAATTATTGATGATAATAACGGCACATCCACTAATCGTTGTCTTACCTATAGCTCCTATATTTGCTCTAATTGCGCTCTACTTTGCGGGCACTTTCAGACCGTCCTTGCCGGGATTTTTATATTTTCTGGTCTTTCTTGTGGCGGGCACATATTGGTCGCTATATAGATCTTCTACTGATAGAGTGAAGTATCCGTTAATGATCGTCGTTTTAGTTTTAGCACTGCAAATAATCTGTTTTATCTGTTATCAACTGCCGATATTACATGGGTTATTGCATCCTGAAACGATTTGGGCGAGGTATGCGAAGTCTATGCAATTGTTATAGTTAATATCGTTAACCATGAATTTCCTCAGGATTACAGCATTGGAAGTACTATTGGAAGTTTACGATGAAAATACGAAAGGTGCGATTTTGAAGTTCAATGAAAACTTATACTTGGATTCATATCTAAGCCCGGTTGCAATGATGTGTGCTTATTTCATCATAATACTAAAAATTCTTCAGCGGTCGCAATACCGCGGAATATTTAGCCAATTGCGAATGAAAATTGCCCATCCGCCAGACCCTCCGCCGGAAACTACAGAAGATTCCCAGTCTGGGCCAACCGAGCCGTCAACATTGGAGCAACTCTTCTATATGATTTCTGATGTCACATCTTTTATCTATAAGAATAGCTACATATTGCTCAACATTGTAATGATGGCAAGTAGAAAATGTTATATCTTACGCTGTATCAATAATAATCAGCATTTTTGTTTATTGAATTTTAGATCTGGTCCATTATCTATCACAGCTGGTTAACCTTTGTGCTGCTAATCTGGGCTAATATCCTATGGATAATACCAAATCAACGACGTTCAATGATGCGATCAAGTTTCTTTGTTGTGTTGTATGCCGAGTTTCTCCTTTTTACCCAGTATCTGTATGGCTTGAACTTGACTGAAACCGAGCTGCCTACTATTGTAAGTCGTGCAGTTTTAGAGGCTATTTTAAAAATAGTTTTGCAAATTATTGTTTATATTTTTTATTTTTGATATTAACTTTTTATCACTTCACTTTTTGAATTTGAAATGTGCAAATATTATGCGTATTATATTATATGTTTAATTTTAATTAGGTAAGTGGAATAAATCTAAAACAAATTGGATTTGCTCATCCAATTGATAATGGAGTTAGTCCATGCATACCGCTGTTAGTCAAGACAACATTTCTGATCATTTTCTGGATAACTTCCCACCAATATTTCAAAGAGAAGGCTGAGCAAAGGGTTGCAAGCGATATTTTAATGCAAATTTTCGGACCTCAGCTCTCACGTTCGGACAACACAGTATTCGAAAAGTCAAGAGCACATCGTGCATTTATATTTATATTTGAAAGTCTTTCAAATTTTATTTCACGTATTTGGATGTGGCTGCTAATATTTTTAATATTTCTTTGTGCAATGATTGATCAAGCGATGACTGGAGTTCGAATTTGCTATATGTCACTTTTCCTGCTTTATCTAATGGTCTTTCAGATGTCGCTACATTTGTGGATCAAATTTCTTTATGGCTATTGGATGTTTGTCATTTTCTATGCAATGACTATACTAACTATAATTTATACTTATCAATTTGATAATTTTGATAACTACTGGGAGAATATTCTTCATGTTCAGATTAAACTGTAAGTACAATTCAATATTTTTCGGTTTTATATAGAAATGTCCAATTTATTTTTCTAACTTAGGCAAAACGATATAGGCCTTCGTCGTTATCGTACTAAAGATTTATTCCTGAATTTGCTAGTGCCAACATTAACAGTTATCTTTACGGTTGTGCAACTTCACTACTTTCATCATCGTTTCATAGCATCAGTGCGCCATCCTGGTCCATCGTTGGTTCGAAAATCGAGCGGACACGTTGTCTTTGATTCATCCGTGAAACAAAAACCGGGTCAACGCAAACATACCTGGAGGAGATTCTGTTGGTTATGTATTAGAAAACTACGCAAAACATATTACCTATGGTTTCAATCCAGCAAAATCGTTGCGTGGCGATTTCTTGAGATGCACATGATCAAGGCGGTCGCATTGGCCGCTTTTGTGTGCGCCATTGCAGAGATTTGCTGTTTTAACCTCGTCTTTGTCATTTTGTCACTGGTGAGCGTTTGTTCAAATCGATTTATACGGCGAGTCCTCTTTCGAGTTATCACATTTTGGACCTCCGTGCTAATATTGATGAAAATGATCTACCAAATCAAATACTTAGACAGATCCCGTTATAACTTCCAATGTGTAAGCAGCTTCTACGCTTTTTCTTTAGTAACGCACTAATTATGCATTTTTTTTTTGTAGAATAACGTAACGGTCAATTTTGCTGATTGGATGGGTCTGCGTAAAACTGATAATGGTTTTGGATCATTATTACGTTATCTCGCACCGTATATTGTATACTTGATCGTAACGACTTTATATGCCGTCGTCAAATTACGCGATCATTTGATACGATTCTCATTGGGCGAGGTAAAGAATCATTCTATTCTCTTCCCTCAAACGTCTCGACAAGATGCAGAACGCAATTTATCGAATCTTTTGAAATATCTTTTAAATTACGGATACTTTAAGTTTGGATTAGAAATAACATTCATCGCATTGGTTTCATCAATTGCACATAGGCGTGACGTGTTATCTGTGACATATGTAATTTGGCTCGTACTTCTACTGTGCCTCAACCGAATGCAGTGCGCTCGTATCTGGTATATATTTCAGTTATATTTCGTACTCTCGATATTTGTGCAATACTTGTATCTTATACATTTCCCCCCAAATCTATGCATTGGTAAGTACTTACTTACTTACAAAGGAGTTTCGAATAACTTGTTGTTCCTACAGCTGTGGATGTGCAGAACAGAAACGAAAATAAGCCGTTCGAGGAGATCTTTCGTTCTTTCAAGTCCAATCTGTTGTTTGACTTTATCGTACTATTACTCATATCCCGGCAGCAAAAGGCATTCATGGCGGAATTGCATCAAATGCATAATTTCGTATATCCCGGTGGTGATAACAGAAACATTATTCACAATATTGCCAAGCTGGGGCATGTTTACTTTAAGAATCCTACTCATGACTTTTGCTCCTTTGTGCGAAATTATTCGGATGTATTCAAGACTGTGGTGTTCTGTAGCTTTCTCTGGATAACACTGGCAATTGTATTTATGGGCGGCGTTTGTAGCATGGATGTTCTATCTTTGGGATATCTTATATTCGCTTTAGTGTTTCTATTGCAAGGATCCGAGGTATACTTGGACAATATCCATTACATTATCTGGCGGTGGAATTTGCTGATTGCTTTTAATGTCTTCAACATTACCATTAAGGTTTGCATTCTTGTGTTTGGCAAGATGTTTGCCATTACATCTAAACAAGATTATCAGAGCTTGTTTGCGGTTATGGATTACGATAAATCCGTAGCGCAGCTCGAAATCGATAAACAGCCGGAAGTAAACGAAGGATACAACTATGGTCCGAATAGCTTGATATTTCAGAATATTCTGGTCTGGCATGCAATCATCTTTGCTTTTATCATCTTTCAAAATCGTATATTTCGATCATACTATTTCTGCCACATTATAAATGATACTCAAGCTAACACGGTTCTGGCCTCACGGTATGGTTTTTTTTTTTATTACTTTCTATAAATTCCTGTTATCCAATATTTGATTATTTGGCACTTTTTTATTTTTATATATTTTGTCAAATCAGTAATTAATTTGTAGTCTTTCGTTGTTTGCTATTCGCAGGGGTGCAGTTATTATAGAGAATTTGCATTATAAGCAAATTTATGATCGCCGTGCGTACGAAAAGAAGGTGCTGGAAAAAGTCAAAGCAAAGATGGAACAGATCAGAGCCAATAACGTCAAGAACTTGAAAAGTAAATTGGGTGGTTACGATAGCAAAGATGAGCTCTAATAACTACATTTCAAATCCCTTCTTTCCCACAGAAATGCGTGCTATGGGGGTGCAATCAGATTTGTTATCAAAAGATCAACTTTTATCCCAGAGCGAGCAAACACAGACGCCACATCAACATCCAGAATTAAAGCACTTCATCATACGCTCCGGGGCACTTAAACGAAGAGATTTGCGTCTTCATCCCCACGCAGTGCGTGCCGGGGATTACTATATGTTCGACGATCAAGACGATAGCGATGAACCCATGCTGAATGAAGAGTGTGATTTTCTGGAAAAAGAAGAGATGCACAACCGTCAATTGATGGCCGTAAGAAACACTACTAATTTCAATTGATAATCAGAAAATCAGAATTTGAAATATTTGCAGGCTAAGAAGAAGCATAAAAAAGGTGAAATCCGCGGTTACAGTTCTGAATCAGAGATAGATTTCGATACTCATCCAGTGGTTAAACTAACCTCTGAACTAGTTTTGCTAACAACATTGCGTTTGAATCGCCTATCGCGCAATTACCGATTCGTACACAAGGTTTTGTCGGCCGAGAAAAAGACGTTGCAGGACATAAGTACAATGAATCGTTTGGGCCTGGTCAATACGGCAGCGATGTTCAGCTTCTTGAATCAATCGCTTTACGAGTAAGTAGACAATAGAATACATTTTTTTTGTAAATTAATTGGTGTTCTTGCTCTTCTCTCGTTACATAGAAAGCAGCTTGATCCCATCGGTACTCTACCCAAAGAATCGATTATAATCTCGAAAAGGGAAGATTTTACAACACTCGATCATAATCAGTTTGTCCAATTGATGATATCAATGTGGTATACAATAATTGCCAACACGGAAGTGGTTAGCTACTTGATAGTTTTCGTCAATCAGGCGGCTAACTCCTCAATAATCTCACTGCCAATGGCCTTCCTCGTCCTCTACTGGGGTGCTCTAACTTTGCCTCGCCCCTCAAAAACTTTCTGGGTGACACTGATTACGTATACACTGGCTATGATACTTCTAAAGTGCATATTACATCAGAAAATCGTGTTAGATCAGAAGCTAATTAATTTAGCTAAGACTGTGGATTTTGAGCTATTCATAAAGCACGGCAAAGCGGTTTACGATCTATTGCTATTAGTTGTTCTTTTCTGGCATCGCTATATGTTAAAGAAGCAGGGCATCTGGAACATTCCGATTTCGGAGACGACCATATTAACTAGAAAAACTTGTAAGTAACACCAACTTAAACAAAAATTAATACCAAATATATAGAGAAACTTTGTTAATAGTTAACGAACACAAAAGCTATAAGGAACAGCCTAGTGAAGTACTGAAGCGTTTAAGGTATACATCTATTATATATATTTTAAAGCCTTTTTATCATATTTATTTTGAAATTATTTCAGAGAAGAGTCTGGAGCCGAGTTTAAGAATAAAGATCACCACCATGACCACAGTGAGTTTGAACGCGACATGGACGATTTATTGCGACCAGGAATTGATAAATATGCCTCTGCAAACATTGAATCACTTTATTACCGCACGACAATGAAGAGTTTAGAGTAAGCTAGAGTAATGTTAAAAGAATATAATGTAAGTTCTTAATCTGCAGGCATAAAGGCGGTCTATTGTCTGGAATCAAGAAATTTTTTCTAGCGCTGCTACACAAGGCGCGATTGTCAACTGACGTATACACATTGATATTCCTATGCGATTTTATAAATTTCTTTGTGTTACTATTCGGATATCCCAAGTTTGTGGTAAGTTTTTGAATATTTTTTCAAGATTATGTGGTATTAGGTGGTAACTCCTATAATCATTTTCAATTTGCGCAAATTTAAAATACGCTTACTTAAATTACATACAATTTAACGAGAAACGAAAGATTTCAATTTGAAAGTGCGAAGCCACAAACTTGTGTTTTCAACCCAGCTGTATTTTTAATAATTTTTGCAATATTTTTTTTATTTAGTATCGTCGAAAATATAATACAAGTGTACTGGAGACCTACATACGTGGCAATAAGGTGCCGTTCTGTTTTCTGATCATGCTCGTTGTGCAATTTGCTACAATTGTTACAGAGCGAGCAATCTACTTGCGAAAAGCGCTCATAGTCAAGATAGTTTTTCATTTCATTACGGTTATTAGCATACACATTTGGATGTTCTTTTTAGTGCCATATGTGACCGGTCAAAGCTTTGGGTCATCTGCGCCGGTTATTTTCTATCTGGTCAAATGTCTCCACATGCTTTTGTCAGCCTATCAAATCCGTTGCGGCTACCCGAGGCGAATTTTGGGAAATGTCTTTACTAAAAGCTACTCAATGGTTAACTATGTTGCCTTCAAAATGTATGTACAATTCAAATGCATTTTAAGCTTTATATTTTATTTTTGGTACAATATTCTTAGCTATATGGAAATACCATTCTTGTACATATTGAGAACCATGCTGGATTGGCTCTGCATTGATACGACGCTCACGGTTATGGAATGGATTAAAATGGAGGACATTTTTCAATCGGTCTTCATTGTGCGATGCTATCGGCAAATGGATTCCGACTTTCCAGTTATGCGAGGAGAACCAAAAGCATTCTATGCGAAGTGTTTAATAGGTGGCACAATTATCTTGGTACTAATAATACTTATATGGAGTCCCTTGTTTCTGTTTGCGCTTGTTGGAACTGTTGGCAAAGCAAACGTACCTCGCCGAGCAGATATATCGGTTAAAATTGGACATTATGAGCCAATTTATGTCTCCCAGAGCTATTCAGGTATTCATCGTTTTTCCCGAAGTGACTATAACGATCTTGTCAAAAGCTTTGATCGCGATATTTACGCTACCGATCATATCATGAGTTATGATTCCGCCGATATTACGGCCGTAAAGTTTGATGCCAACTCGGTGACATTATGGACTATGTCGCCACCTGATAAAAAACGATTATTAAATGATTTAATAACGGGTAAGTCACTCAACCTCAACTTATTAAAAGTCACTCAACCTCAACTTATTAAATTATATCAAAATATGCTTAAATTTATAGATAAAAAAATGGATATTCGAGTTAGATTGTCGTTCACCTGTGGCGTCGCGACAGATACTATAATGCATGAGACAATATACACTCTGACCAAGAACAAGGAAAAGACCCGGGAAATGTTGATCAAAGCACTATCCGAAGAAGATAGCAAGGTTAAAATTTTTGTGCCCGATATACTACCAAAATTTATAACAGTTCAAAAGATGGAGGTGTATGTTAATTTCATTAAAGACTACGATGGTTCGTATTCACTCATCCAGTGTGGATTTTATTAAAAATCCCTTTATATTCACAGGCAAGTACAATCGGCCAATAATATTGCAAAAGAAACAAGCGGAAGGTAAAATGTGGTGGGAAATTCACGACTATTGTGATGACAAGTTCTACAGGAATGTACTATCGAATCTTCCTCTTGCTAATTGCGAAGGAGGTATCGTTTTTTATATTTTTAGCGATAAATCATTTCCCTCAACGATGAGTTTCTTTGAAAAAACTGGGTAATTTTCTAACATTATATTTGTAATTTCTTTCATCTAATCGATTTTTGTTTATCAAGAATTATTGGACTCTATACAACATGTGTGTACGTGGTCTCTCGGGTTATTCGTTCACTTATAGCAAACAATCATCGGCGAATAATGTTTGAAGACTTGCCCTATGTTGACCGAATACTAAAGTTGTGCAATGACATTTACTTAGTGCGGGAGACTAAAGAATATCGATTAGAGGAAGACTTGTATGGAAAGCTCCTATTTCTCTACAGATCACCTGAAACACTCATTAAATGGACTCGATTTAAAGAGGATTTGGTAGATTCGGGCGCTGTATCACAGAGATACTCTCGCAGTAGATCGCAGGGTGCCCAAAGCGAGCCTTCAGACGATGACGAACAACGTAGACGCCCACCACCAAATACTCCACCGCCGCCTTAATTATTGATTCTTATCGTTTCACGCAAGAGTATTTAGCAAAACTTTTCAAACTTAAAAATCTTGAATTAAAGATGAGTAATACCTCGATTATTTTTATATCACTTCGCAGAACTCTCTGACTTCAGTTATAATTTGAATGGGTTTGTACTCTATGTTGCCATCGCTACAGTTTTTATAGCATATTTTAGGTGACACTATTTACATTTTAAAATATTTAAGTAATATTTATTAAGTACACATGTATTAGAATCAGGCGGCCATTGAGATCATACAAAAAAATGTTTACTAATTTATAACAATGAATATTATATGTTGCATAGTAATTCTAATGTTGACTATTGATAAAGGTGTCACAAGTGCCGAGCAGCTTATCACATATAATATTTCCCAAAGTAATAATTCCGTTTACAGTGGCAGTTCGCGAAGAACCAGTAAGTTTCTCTTCGACACTATTTTCCGAATTAGTTCCGGCGTATCCAATGCGTTTGGCTTTGAGACGGATGATGAGACCGACTATGTGGAAAATGAGAATCTTTCAACTTGTGATTGTGGTGAGTTCGATATTCTAATTTATCTATACGACTTTTATGCCTCTACCAATAAAAGTGAAAATTCAGGTCGCAAGCGCGTAGTAGACCAAGCGTATTAGTTTTATGAACTTAGCCTCATTTTATCTTCTCGGAAGTTAACCGCAACTTGATTAACAGGTAGAAACTTTACCAAACGAGACTTTAAAATGCCCTGTAACAAGCCAAATCAAATACTTTCTTTGTTTGATTTCAAATGTGTTGCAGAGAGAAAATCATACACTAATATTTATTTTCAAAAGTAACTTTCTAAGTTGGCAAAGGAAGCAATTCTAATTAATATTTTGCATCATTTGTAGATTGTGGCTTTTCGAATGAGGAAATAAGAATTGTCGGTGGCAAACCGACCGGAGTAAATCAGTACCCATGGATGGCTCGTATCATATACGATGGCAAATTTCACTGTGGCGGATCATTGTTAACTAAAGACTATGTTCTTTCGGCGGCTCATTGCATTAAAAAGTTACGCAGATCGAAAATCAGAATAATATTTGGAGATCACGATCAAGAGATTACGTCCGAATCGCAGGCAATTCAAAGAGCTGTGACTGCAGTTATCAAGCATAAGAACTTTGACCCGGACACCTATAACAATGACATCGCACTACTAAGGCTTCGAAAACCAATAGTATTTTCCAAAATTATTAAGCCAATATGTCTTCCCCGATATAACTACGATCCCGCAGGTAATTTTTGATGTTTTTAATTAATAATTGCAAATTTTTTAATAATTATTTGCACTTTCAGGTCGAATAGGCACTGTCGTTGGCTGGGGTCGGACCTCGGAAGGCGGAGAGTTACCCTCCATTGTTAATCAAGTCAAAGTTCCGATAATGTCGCTTGCCGAATGCCGCAATCAAAAATACAAGAGTACACGAATTACGCCGACTATGCTATGTGCTGGCAGGCCACGAATGGACTCATGTCAGGGCGATAGTGGAGGACCTCTTTTGCTCTCAAACGGAGTGAAATATTTCATTGTAGGAGTTGTGTCCTGGGGAGTTGGTTGCGGTCGAGAAGGATATCCTGGTGTTTACACACGCATAAGCAAATTTATTCCTTGGATAAAATCTAATTTAGAAAATACTTGTTTGTGTTCATAATTAAATACTGCTAAAATGTGAAACAAAATAAATTATTTACAATCCACTAATTGAAAACGTTCCAAAGGTCAGTAAGTAACTTCATATTGTTTTAGTTTAAATGTCTATGTTGAGACTTTTGATTTATTGTTGAATATGTCCTCACTTGAAAAGGCAGGATTCTTAATAGATGTATTTAAATAAGGTCGATGAACCCATTCAGTGTCACAAGCCTTAATGTTTTCTAATGTACCCAGTTTAATTTGGTACAACTTTAGTTGAAATCTTGGTCCAATTTCAGATAAGGTTATTTCCTTATTTATGTATTTATACTGATGATGTCGAAACATTATTCTATCATCATTGTTAACAAACGTGACGACTCTTTCGGATTTTTCCTTTGGCACTGGGAACAAATGTTTTAGAATGCTCACAGTTCGTAATGCAATATTGCTCTTGAAGTTGCTAAAAATCAGGTGAGGTTTCTGTTCGCTCATCGGTCCAATATCAGGAATATCGTGACGCATTATAACATCCGATATGTTAAAGAAGGCAGTTGGTCCAAATGGCAGATGACAAACAATTAGACTGTCGGGAATGCCTCGATGTTCGTGGACTATTATAAAGTCGGTGACATTATTAGCACGACACGCTTGCATTAGCGTATTGATTTGATATTTTCCTCTATTCATTTGCTGTGCATTGGGAAATATTAAACGGAGCTCTTTCATAAACATTTTCAAACGCGACGACGGCTCATGTGAAGTTGTCATCATAATTTTGGGATCCTGAGCACCAGCATATTGATATTCGTCAATGGTTGTTGAATTGCCGTTGCCCTCTATATGAATAGCAAAAGAGATCGTATTAACATTAAAAGTAGTTATTTATATTCTATAGACAACATACCTCCGTAAAACTTGAGAGAGTTGTAAACGCTAATCCCGTTTTTAATGTTTGACGAATTCAGAGTTTTGTTCTGCTTGATTTTCTCTGTAATTGCCTCGGCATTTTTCTTCTTTGTCAATATGCGTTCATTTACTGCCTTAGAATATAAATATTCGCGGCGCTGTCTTGCCTGTTTTCGCAGCATTTTTAATTGTTATATTCCTTTTCGAACGAACACGTGAACTACACCCGCGATATATTTACTAATAGAGATGACAACTCGACGATATCTTCCAAAGATGCATGCTTTCGATGATTTGTTTAAACGAACAAATTATCGCTTGCATACACATCGATAAGTTTATTCTTTCTAATAAATTGCACTTCGGCAATATTTTGTTGATAAACAAAAATTAATACTTTTATAATGAGCTTGCCACCAACTTTATTGCAGCGATTAGCATCACGAGGACTGCTTAACAAGCAAAGAGGTAAAATATTAATTGTGGATTTATCATCAGCAATTACAACATGCAAAATTTCACGCAGCTCAAGCGCCGCAATCGGAGGCAATCGAGGAAATCATTGCTGAAAACTACGACGAGGATGACAAGGGGCCGCCATATGCTAATATCGAGCCCAATAGTGCGAGTAATATCAAACACTCGGCGGGCAATGAGCACTTTTGGCCGGACAGAATCAAGGAACGCATCGGAGTCACCGAGTCGCATCACGGATTCAAGTTTTGCCCTAACAAATACAATATCTATCACACCTGCACATTGTATTGCGTGAATCGCTGGTCAAGTGCTCAGCCTAAGGCCAATGAAAAGTATCTCCGACGCCACAAGAGGCTGTTGCGAAAATATCCGCTAAGCGGCGACTGGAAAGATATCTATGACATTGGTTGTGGCGTCTACTATTTTTACAATTCGACGACGCGCAAAGTGTCCTGGCTGCCGCCGACGCATCCCAAGGCGCGCATTTCAAATAGCGCAGCCACATTTCGCAAGCAATTGGCAAACACAAATGACAAGTACAGTTTTGATCCCTCGTTCTCGACAAATAGCCACAATGAATCGGACGACGAAGCAGCGCCTTCGTCTTTTGTGCCATCGAAAAAACAAAAAATACGAGATTTGGAACGTACTCTATTGCGCAAGCAGCGTGTTTAAGACAGATAAAAGTACATAATAAATTAGCGCAATAAACAAATGATTTTGAACTTAGATTACTTAAAGTATAACTTGTGCAGTTGTTTTGTCTTCACTGGCAGATAGTTTTGCATTTCATCTGGATTCGTCCAGAAGCTGAAGCAGTTCTGTAACTCCGAGCACGGCGCCTCACGATGCATATACTCTTTAAGTATGTAATCGTTCTCGATCTCGTAGTGGAAACGCGTGTCATGCATGCGGATTAAAACATCATCAATGCGCAGAAAGTGGCGCAGCAGTACAAAGAACCCAGAAGGCATTACACGAATGCGCACACTCAAGGCGGAGATGCCGTGATCGTGCAGTTCATCCTCGTAGAGTGTAAGGTCGTGAAAGAAGAGAATATTCTCACGCTGCATGAGCTTCATCTTGTTGAGCGTCTGCTCGGTGGGTTCACTGCGAAATTTCTCGTTCAAGGTGCCCTGATAGCTTGAGGTGAATGTCCAGTCAAATGGCTTATACTTCTGTTCCATGTTCTGCTCGGACCGAGTCTCGCGCCACTCTTGAGCACAGGCCACCTCAATAGCTGATGCATCCCTGCCATTGGCAACAAGAGCAAGTGCATCCATCGGCTTAAACTCCATCAGGGCGCCATCCTTGTGCTGCAGCACCATCTTGTTCTTGTGGAACACCATATCGGGTAGATGGGGTAACTCCAGGGAGTGCTGATAATGGCACAGATCGCAACAATTAGCATCGTCCTTGTCACAGCACTTGCCGCTGCCCCGACTGCACATGCTCTTCAATATGTGGGACTTCTCGTAGCTTATGGACCAGTCATTGAATCGAATCGACTCGTAGTCCACTGGCAGACGTAGAACAGCGCATTCTGCTGCCATTATATTCAACGAGAAAGTTATTAGCAGAACATATAAAACACGACTTATTTAAAATGAATGCCAATTTTGTTAAAAGCAAATAAAATACTGCAAGCGCTTCCTGCAATTTCTGGCAACAGCTGACTGGCCGCTATTGCTGGCTCGACGCCAGCTTTTGCAATAAAGATGCAAAAACTATCGATGCCTAGAGTTTTTTTTAAATTGATAAAACAATCGATGTTTTGACATCTACATTTATTATTCAATTACTAATTTATTTAAAAAATATATATATTTATTTGTTAATTCAAAGCTATTTTATAAGAAACGAGATTTTCATTAGAGCTGACATTTGTGTAAATCGAGCACTTAGCGCCGTTGCTATGTAGTGTGTGTTTGGAGAAACCTTTTTCTCGAAAAAAAATGAACAATAGAGGGCGCTGTCAATTATACTCAATACCTTATAATTCTCAACTGCTCATTCAGCAACTACTGCTTTTATATACGACAAATTTGAAGTGAACATCGTTCTTGCTTCGGCAGAACATATACTAAAATTGGAACGATACAGAGAAGATTAGCATGGCCCCTGCGCAAGGATGACACGCAAAATCGTGAAGCGTTCCACATTTTTTTGCTATTCTAAACTCTAAATTTCAATATATCCAAGAAAAATGTTTCTGGTGTTTTCGCCATTTATTTTCATATCGAAATTTATATTTTGAATATATATGTATGTATCTCTATACAGACATATTATGTGTTTTAGTTGACATGAATAAATGATTTTAAAAGTGTGTTTTCTTAGATTGTAAGCAGAATAGTTGAATAGTTTTATATGCTATACTCGTATTATTAATGTTATGCTGCTGTTTTTGCATTTTACAGTTTTCTTTTAATTTCTTCAGCCTTTTAAGGCAAACACAATTTGAAATTTTCAACACAGTTTGTAGTATATATTGTATTATTTAATTCATAATTTTTGTTGGACACCACATTAATTTGTTTGGTTATCTGATAACCTCGCTGAACGAAGTTCGTATCGCTTGAAATCGGATACAGATTATAACGATGATCGTTATATTGTAAAATTTATTTTTGGGACTCTTCTTACACCCAATAGCTAATTCATTTGAAAATACATAAGGTTTCAATTCAATGGACACGTGAATATGAATCAGGCTTTTGGTTATACTTTTACATATGTATAATTAATGTATATATATATATATATATTTATATTTTATGTGTATATGTATATTATTAATATATTATTAGTTCCCACAGTAATTGGTTTGGTTAACTCTAAAAAATTTTGAACAATATTTAAGTGAGCATTTTGCTCCTAAATATTTACTGAATATGAAACTTGTATGTAACTTTGAGGTAGTTTATCCTTTGTTTAGGTTATTACGTTCGATATTGATATTGTACGTACATACATACACTATATAAAAAAGTAAATATGAAGCACATTTATTTAAAGCACACATTTACAATACATTGATCATAACATTTATTATGTTTATGCATGTATATTTTGTATTTGTATTTCTTTTTTCTTTCGTATTTTGTATTTTGTAATTCGTATTCGTTTTTCGTTACAATGTAATAGTAGTAATTATACAAAACATATTGTATCGTATTCATTACACACATATAACATATTAAACACTGAGGAACTGTCGTGCTTACTTCAATGCCGCCTCACACTCCCTATTTGACAAAGGCAATCCTTAATCTAAGCAGCTCTCTTCTTTTTACATCCACATATACATATCTATGTGATTATGTCCACACACAAATTTTCTTGTACTCTTCGCATGTATATCTATGTAAGTGTTTTGTGTGTGTGTGTGAGTGTAAAATGTAAATTTGAATTCATATTCATATCACTTATGGATTACAAGCTCCTAAAAACATTTATTTGAAAACCCTAAACAAAACTGATGGCCAATTTGTTGTGTATTAATTTTAATAATTAGATTTGAACTTACAAATAGTTATTTCGTATTTGATTTTTTATTTTGTTACCCTTGTTATCTTTCGTAGGCCTAAACTAATAACTACATTAGTACAATTTGTTTCGTCACGTGCTCAACTCGATAGTGGGGATGATACGAGTGAAGTGCCTAAGTCCTAAGTTTTTAACTTGAATCACTTTGTATTTTGTATTTTCGTTCTCATTTATCATCGATTAGCAAAACAAAAAATGAAAAAAGAAGCGCGAAACTAAACGCTTTTTGAATGTTTTGAATGGTAAGCAGCTGAACACAACTCGATAGCAGTTATAAGGCTACAAATTTGTAGGTACAATTAGAACCTATAAAAGAAAATACACACAAATAACTCAATACAAATATCACAAAATTAGCAACAAGGCTGAGCAAAAATCATCATCGAAATTATAATCATATTAATAGTAATGTTGATTATAAAAAGTATATACATACAACATATATCGTGAATAGAATAATAAAACTCAAAGGGTGTTAAATTGTTTTGTTTTTTTTTTTTTTAGTTTTTTTGGTGTTTTGTATTTGAAACTTATTCGTATGCATTTCAAAGAGCGACCCGTAACTAAATGTAAGAAACCAAAAGTAATTTAGGATTTGAATTTGAATTTCAATCGTAGGTGTGTTGTTGTTGTTGCTTATGTTAATAAATTATGATTTATACACGTATATAGATAGATAGATATATATAGTAGATATAGATAGTTTATATTGAAGTTAATTTATATGCAAAATCGTAAAATATGATACGGATAATAGAAAACTTAAAAATTATAATTGGGTAAAACCAAAAAGCATTTCGCAGCCACAGGGTTTCACATTAACAAAAGACAAGTAAAATTATATCACCATGCATACATGTTTAAATATATTAACATATACATTTATATGTGAATATATATGTGTAGTGTCGTAAAAATAATTAAAAATACACATTCGCATAACATTTTCCATAGATTATGCATGTTTCGTTTTGAATAAAATAATAGTAGAAATTTAAACTGCAACAAACTGCGGATAACCTAGTGTTAAATGGTAAATGGGAGAGGAAATGGGGGGGGGGGGGGGGTGGTATAACAAACATAATGTTAATAATAGTATATGCATGATAAAAGCTCTCCAGTTGGTATCGAATTTGTAAAAACTTAGCACTAAACATTGAACCAATTGTAACATTAATATTATTCATGTAAAGAAGCATCAAAAATTAAACAAATTAAATCGCACCTGATTACACATCCATATACGAGTATGTATATCTTCTACCTATATATTTTTTACATTTGTAATATGTTAGGTTGACAATTTATCGCAAACGCAATTCAATTGTTGAAACAAATCAACTGAAATCTTATGTTGTAAACAGGTAAATCTGGTAGCTAAATCCAAGACGAATTCATTCAACATTTCTTTCGCTTTTTCGTTTGCTTCTTAACAACATGTTCTCTTACTCGCTAAACAAATGACGTAATATTTTGTATGTTTTTGTAATTGTTTTTGTTTTTAGTTTTGTGTGTTGGTTTTTGTTTTTATTTTTTTCAGTTGCCTCTTTGTTTGCATTTTGTTTCGTTTCATTTCTCGATTTCTTTTGCCAGGGAATTTCCAGGGAATCTTTAGCGTTTCCACAAAATAGTTTCAACACACAGTTTCACATATGTGTGGTATGTATGTATATTATCTGTTGCATGTTACGCCAGGCTCTTTAATCACAGTTACATCTTTCATCCTTTCTCTCGTTCGCTCTTTCCTTCTGTCTGTCATCATCATATCAACATAAGTATTTATCACTCAAGCAGAACATTTTCGAAAATTGTTGATTGTTTGGTAAGTTGGTTGATTGGCTTATTGTGTTTCTCTTGAATCGTTTCGTTTCAGGTAGATTTTTGTTGGGGGCGCGTGGATCGCGTTACATGCTAGCTTTCATTTTAATTGTTTTTTTCTTGGCTTACAACTAAAGTTGATGGGCGGTTCGTTAAAGTTATGCTTTTTTGGTCTACGATGATTTACGCAGCTCCTCCAGGCCCCCATTGGGCAAGCCGCCACGCATGTTCTCCAAGACCTTGTTCACAAAATCGGTGGAGCCGCCCGCAATGCGTATGCCAGCTGTCAATAAACAAAAGACCATACGATTAGTTGATGCGTTCCTGGAGAGAGTATCTCAAGTTGAGTGCGCTTACATGATGCTGTGCTATAAATGCGTTGGATTTGCAGATCCACCTCCTCGGTGGACTCGCCCTGACTCTTTGTGCGATGCTTGAGCGCCAGCGCCTGCTTCAATTCGGCAATGCCGTTCATCAGACGCTCTGAAAATGCGACGAAAAATGTTAATTAAGCACGTCAAGCATGTAAAGCTTCCGCTGCTTACTGTGCTCAATCTCCAATCCATAGAGCTTGATCTTGTTGGCCTCGTGCTGGGCCTTCTTCTTGAGACGACAGGCCCGCGAGGCCAGCTTGTTCTTCTCCTTGCGCGACTTGGGTCGCACATTGAAGGGCAGCTCCGAAACGGGCGTCATGTCGTTGATGGTGCGACTCAGCTTGTCCAGTTCCTTGCCAATATTGTGCAGCTTACGCGCATTCGGAGTCAGATCGTTGCCGTCTCCCTTACGCGCCTTGCCGCTGTGCTGCAGGATTTAAACAATTTCGAAATTTGGAAAACAGGCCTATGCATAGGGATGTCGGTTGGCGTACCTTGTACACTTTGATGCCGCGCACGGAGCAGGTGGGACTGAACACGGGATCGGTGACCTCGTTGAGCACATGTGGATCCTCGAGTTTGGATTGGAAGACCAGACGCTTACCCTTGGGCCCCTTCGCCTGTACGTTGTACTGCCAGAAGAAGCGCTCCTTGCCCTTGCTGCTGCTCAGCTGATTGGGAGTCGAGGTGCGCGTCTCATCCTCATCGCCCGAGCCTAAGGAAAGGGACAGAATTGCATACTCATTATAAATTCCAAAGTTATCCTGATCATGTTTTCAACTCACCGTTGTCACTGCTGAAGTCGTCGTAGTTGTCGCTGTTGTCGCTGGACGCATCGTCGTCGTCGTCTTGCGAGAAGTCAATGCCATCGGGCGACAACACGCTGCCCGTGCTCAGCGAGGAGAAGCTCTCGGCCTCGGCCAGCGAGCCGGTGGATAGTAAATGCTGACGCGGCTCCCGCCGCATCCAGATGTGCTCGCGATCCAGATGCGTGGGTGCCGACGAGGACAAACGCGACAACTGTGAGCTCTCCACGGCGCCCTGATAAGCTATCGACTTGCGCACACTGCCCGGCGCCGCATCAGCGGTGATCACGACCTGGCCCTGAGCAGAGGAGCTGCTCGAGGCGTTTGTGCCGTTGCAAGTGGTGCTGTTGACGCTGCCGAAGCCGCTGCTGGCGCCACCCGGACTCAAGGCCGCCGACTGACTCAGCATGGAGTGGCGATCGGGTGGCGAGGACATGACAATGCCCTTCTTCAGCAGCTCCTGCATGTTGCGCGACTTCACCAGCTGGTACTGCGAGCGATTGGCGTGCGGTGGCGGCGGCGGTGTCAGCGGCGACTGCGACGCCTGGCTGCCCGGCGAGAAGCTCGAGCTCAGCTGTGTGGCCGGCTTGTGCGGTGTGCTGTGGAACAGTTCGTAAGTATCGCCCGACTGCTGCTGCTGCTGCTGTTGTTGTTGTTGCTGCTGCTGTTGCTGCGTCTGTTGGCTTTGGTTGAGTAGCGTCTGCAACTGTTGCTGCTGCTGTTGTTGCAGCAACTCCAACTCGAGTGGTGGCACCACCAAGTTGTCGGATGTGTGAGATTGCGGCGAGAGTAAAAAGTTGACATTCTGCTGCGGCAGCAGGTCCTCAATGGTGCCGATGACATCCAGGAAATCGCCACCATTCAAGTCACTCAAATCGTTGGCCTGTATCTCGGCTTTATCGTTGGGAAATATGTAGTCGTCGTCTAGATTAAATGGCTCATTTTTGGTATGAACAATGGCATTGCTAATATCGCTCCACATGGCATTCGAATTGGGGGTCATCTCGTACAGCAGCCCACTGCCGCTGACCACTTCCTGCAGCAGCGACTGCTCGTGCACCGTGTTCAGATTGAGGCTGGCGCTCAGGTCGGGCGTGAAGTAGCCGCTGCTGGCCGCATTGCCGCCGCTGCTGCTGTACAGCGTGGAGCTGAGCGGCGAGGCGGCGCTCAGACTCACATCCTGCAGCAGTGTGGGCGACAATGAGGCGGCGTCCAGCGCGTCCAGTCCAAAGTCGGAGAGCTCACCCAGCTGCAAGCTCTCTTGTTGCTGCTGTTGCTGATGCTGCTGTTGCTGTTGCAGCTGCTGCTGCTGTTGCTGTTGTTGCTGAGCCATGCTGGGCAGAATGTGGAGTAGATGCTGTTGTCGTGGCGTGGTCGGCGTCAACGTTGGCGTCTCGCTCAGCTGCTGATACGGATGGTGATGGTGGTGGTGATGATGGCTCTGGTTGGGATTGTTGCTGCGCGGTATGCTAATTGCCGTTGTGCTCAGCATCACATTCGATGTGTAGCTGGTCGTCGAGTTGTTGTTGTTGTTGTTGCTGCTGCTGCTGCTGCTGGAGATGGCACTCGAAGTCGAAAGGTTGTTGTAGTTGCCGGTGTTGATGGTCAGCGTCGGGGTGCCCAGCGAGTACAGTTCGTATTTCAAAGGATTGCTGCTGCTGTTGGAGCCGCTGTCAAAGAATTCCGATGACATGGGATACACCTGGTTCTCAGTCATTGCGAGAGATCAAGCGAGTTACACGAATGGGGGAGAAGGATGGGGATACCGCACTTGCTTCGACTGCCTCCCTTCCCTTGGCCGCTCTCTCTCTCTCTCACTCCTCTGGGTGGTCTACTAAGTTGTGCGCCCCTGGCGCGCAGGCGCTGCTGTGAGCGCAGTTTGTTTTACACTTGCTGCAATGAGAGATAAGAATCCATTATTAGCAATACTTTAAACACTTTACTACAGTGAATAAAAGTTTAGTGTGCATAAATCAAGTCTATTGCTATATATATTTAATGCCCAAAGCCACTCTGAGGCCAAATATATATCAGCACTTTATTGTGAATTATATATGCAATACCACATTCCAGGTACCACTGCAATTCGCATATAAAACCCGAACTGACCCGGAACTGTACTGCAAAGTCGGGCTATATGCGAGAGCAATGTCAGATCTGAGCACTATATGCAGCCATAGAGACAGCTGTAAATATGATTGATGGAATCGCAGCATACGAATACCTAATTAGCAACAGATAAACATAGACACTTGGTTAATCCTATTTAGAGGTCTACAGCCAGCGCATGTTCATATTTTATGTAGTTGCCATTATTCTGCTTATCGCCTTGATTGATAACGTGAAACGCAAAACTCATTTCGCCGAAAATAAAAGAAATCATTTGCATTTTTTTTTTGTTTTCGATTCTTGCACAAAATAATCCAAAACTAAAAACAGCAAAACAAATAACACGAAAGCAAACAAAATGCTGGCAGTAAAAAACTACCAAAACAAGTAATCGGGAATGCCAGTTCAATGATGGACGTTGAGACACCCTGTACGACCATTAAAACTCGAACTTTCAAAATCATGAAAAAACAATTAAACTAAATACGTTAGACTTGCGAGTATTAAGCGGGAAATTAATTAGTTTATCACACACCCCTTTTAACCCTTTCGCAATTGGTATTTAAAGGTATAGCATAGGAACTATGCCAAAATTAGTGCGTTCTATTGTTGTGTGCTTTGATTGCTTATTCGCCAGTCGCTTTTTGCCTTTCGCTAAGCAGGTGACTCTGCAATTTGTTATTGTTTCTTCCTTTTGGCTTCTTGTTCTTCTCGCTATTATTGTCGTTGTTGTTGCTCGCCGTTTATAAATATTAATTAGTTTGTTTACAAAGAAAACGAAATTTGTGGTTGATTTTAATGGTCTTCATTTCGCGAAAAAGGAAAAATACGTCTAGTATCTGGATTATAAATTTCGCTGCAATACAAACAACAAAATATAAATCAATTATGAAAGTTAACTCGCATCGAATATTTCGAGTGTTGAATGTAACCAAACGAGACCACAAAACTGAACGAGTTCATGGGCTGCAGTGACTCAAAATCAAATGATTCTGAATCAAATAAACGAGTTACGCGAGAATTGACGCCGAGCTTATGGTTCAACGCAACTTTTGAATCAAATTATCTAATCAGACGACAATTACAAATAAAATCAGTGTCAGGCAGAGCTTTAAGTGTTCTCATAACAACTGTCATTGCATTAAATGTGCCATGACTCTAATTATTTCCACATAACTACAAAATCAGTTGTAATAATTCATCACATTTATTGGCGCTTCTCTCGCGATTACACGAATACAAATCAACTGTATTGCTGTGTGTATAGACCTTGGGAATTAATATCACTCAGTCGCCCCAAGCTTATCTATCTCATGTCATGCAGTCGGCTCAGGCCCAGTCCAACGATAACTCGTTTCAGTGCTGATAACACTCGCTTACACCAACACCAGCACGATGTGGATCGGATGTGGAGGAGGAACATGGACGTCGTGAACATTACCTCCCATTCATCAAGGTCACCCGACCACAGGCTGCAAGCAAGCAAGCCAGCAAGCCAAGCAAATCAAACAACTAAAGACAACGAACGTGTAGCATCTAAAGCGGCACTTAAACACTTAAACAACCAAATAAAACAACAATTCTGGGTTCTTTACAATATTCCTATGCCCCAAGCTCGCCACTTCAACTCCCCGTCGCTGCCCCCGCTGCCGCTTTACCATTTAAATTGTTTAATATTCGTCAAAGGTTGCCGAACGCGTCCAAGGCCAAACAATGCTTTTTTTGTCGACGAACTCAAAGCGCCCCCTATGAGCAAATAGGTGAACCAAGCTAAATGTATATGTACAAACAAAATAAGTATGTTTGAGTGTATATACTACATATAAATAGGAAACATACGGCAAATGCTTATGTACACAAAAGCTACGAATAAATGGACAAAGACGAACATACGAAAATAATTTATTACACATTTTTTGTCGACAAAACTTAAAAAGAAGAATGACTGAAAACAAGCAAACATTTTTTGATTTGCTGAACAACACAAGAAGAGGAAGGAAGAGCCAGAAAGAGAGAGAGGGAGAGAGTGCGCAAGAAAGAGCAAGTCTGTATAATTATCATTAGCAATATTGTTAAACAGGCACAACAACAAATATTAGAACGCTAACAAATAAGTTAATGCACGCGAAATGACATCAAGAAAACATCTGATGCAAACCATATGATAACAAAAGTCAAACAGGCTAGAAACACACACACACAGATACACTCACACTACACAAATAGATATGTGCATGTAAAAATAGAGTTGAATGCATTATAATAATATGTAATATATCTAAGTTTATATGAACAATATGGGTAAACAAAGCAAAGCAAAGCGGAACAGAACAAAAGCCGCGTGGGATGCACGTGAAAAGCTTTTGGAATTGAGTTGGGGGGTTTAAAGTACAACAGCGACTGTGTGAGGCGTGGCAAAAGATACAACAAAATCGCAAAGCAGCTGCTTATAGCTTATATTTGTATCTGTACCTGTATCTGACGTCATAGAAGTCTGATAAAGTGCAAACACTCATATTAATTATGAGAACTGCTGGGTGAATTTATAGCTCGGCTGCAGTCTGGCGGTAATTTCGACACATCATGAAATAATGCAATAATTATAAACAAAAACTTTACGAAAAAACAGTTACACAGCGCCACGCTATCAACAAATTGAATTGAGAGGAAACAACAAAGAGATAGCGACAGAGAGAGAGAGAGCAGTGTACAGAGAGTAAAGCTTGGAGCACAGTTATTAACCAAACTCAAGGTCAAAACTGTTTATTTTTTATATTTTGTTTTGAATTTATAATTTATCGCTGTGTTGCTTTTGTTTTACACTCACACACACACACACGCATACAAGCGCATAGAGCGACGACGAGTTGTAAACAAAACTAGGCGAGCGATTGTAAAAAGCTTTTAGAGAACGTGGGCTATTTCTCTCCTTCTTTCCCTCGCTCGCTCTCGCACACTTCTGCATGCTTAGCACGCTTGACATTTGTGCTCTGAGCAACATATGTTTTCTGACTGTTTGCTTTTGTCGCCATCTTCGTGCGCGTGAATATGTATGTGTGTAAAGCTGTGTACATACATACATATGTATGTATAGCAAATAATCTAAAGCTTTTTCGGTCGCTTTGACTGGCGTTAGACGGGTTTTTTTGTGAGTAAATAAAATATACACATGCATATGTATGTATATAGATTACAACAACAAATCGGCAACTCTTAGCAAGCTTTTACATTTCACCAGAATATATACTAGACGCGTATGCGTTGATTTTTATTGTTGTGTGCATACAAGTGAAAGCTCCTAATTAGTCCCTTTGAACATATTAAGAAATGTAAATAAATAACAAGACGCGTTATTAGTATTAAATTAACTTGTTCAGGAGCATTAGATGCGAGTAAATACTGGACGATTGCGTAAACGTTTTGCATTATCATTATCAACAAAGATAATTAGACGGCAAAGCAAAACTTTGCACTCTTTCTTTTTATGAACTGGAAAATTGTCACTCTATCAAGTTCGCCACTTCCGCTCTCACTCTAACTCACACACGAGCTCAAGCTCATCTCGACTTTGCTACTACAACAACAATATCGTTTTGTCTTTGTCGTCATCAGTGTCACATGTTCGCAATGCATGCAATTTTTGTTTGGTTCTATCGCACTCTCTCGTTCGCTCTTTTCGTTGCATACGTACATATATTTCTTTGTTTCCTACAATTTATGCAAGTCATTTTTGCTTTGGCTTTTGACTTTGCACAGCTTTAATTAGGCACACGCACTCTCACACTCTCACACACACACAAACACAGAAAGAAGAAAAGCTATGAAATCTATGTTGAGGTAGCCGCAAGTGCAAGTTCCTTCTAGGCAGTCGATTTATTTTTAGTATGCGTTTTTAGGACGCCAATTTCAGAGCTACGCTAACTAAAAATAGCACTTAGGAATGCGGGGGCGCTATTATTTCAATGCTACTTTTATTGCAAAATTAATAATACAAGTAAACACGTTTGCGACATTTTGCATAACAAAAATGAAATATGACAAAATTCGCTGTCAAAATAGATTCTGTCAAAAGGGTTTAATGAACCAAAACTCAGAGCAACGAGGGCAGTTCGCACATGTATGTACATAGAAGCACACATTTAAATGCTTGCCCCTATACATTTCCGATTCGTCTACTTCTTGCATGCTAGTTCGATTCCCTCACCAATCAATAACAATGATAATTTGTATTCCGCAAACAGGCATCGACTAGAACGCATCCCTTATAGTTATTCTTTGCGACACTTTCAAAGAGGTTTGGTTATTTGATGTATCCATGAAATTCCGATATTTTTCAGTCGTTCAAAGCGTCTCTCAAGCACGTACAGGGTATGAATAAAAGAAACAGCAAACAGAAATTGCTGGCTTGCTGTTTCGCTAATAGATAAATAATTAAAATCAATTTATATTGATTTAGTAACATATTTGCGCACATTGCGAGTACGTATAGTATATATAAAATTAGCACAGTTCAGCTGAAATGTTAGACAAATACGAAGAGTGTGAGATCTTAAAAGCAAGTCCCACTATACTATACAATCTCTGGTAGTACGCAAAAGACCTGAAATAACTCGGTTACTTTCCACGCTAACACACAGAATACTATATACTATGTGCATGAGTGTTTGAATCTGAATGCATGTAACTTTCGATTCAGTCGGATACATTGCAGGAACACGTGAGTTCGCTATCAACAGCAGACAGACGCTTCAACAGACTTCGTCGACGTCTGGTTCCCAGTTGTCCGTCGCCACTTATCAGCGTCCAGCCGCGTGCCAGTGACGAGCAGGCTGATAAGCCCATCATCATTGGGTCGAACGAATTCACAATTTTGCTGGCGACCCTCGCACATCTTGCTTATCGGCAACTCAAAAAGCTGGATAATCTAAGAAGCTGAAGAAGCGTCGCACACGCCCACAACTATTTACTTTGTTTCGGACACATACTGAAATGTTTGCAAAAATTAAAAACAAATAACGAATAACATCAGTGTGGCACCGGAAACGTTCCCTTATTGTTGTTGCCTCTTGCTATTTTTATCGGCCAAACGAAAACAAAAGCGAAATCACAATTGGAAGCGGAATGCAAAAAAACACACACATCACAATCTTCTAGGAATTGCGGATTGATTTGAAGAAGGGTTTATTAGGGACTAGAGAAGAACGAAAATAATTCGAAGAAGTGAGACAGATCGACGTGGCTATACTCTATATGTGTGCTAGTCAGCACAAAGAGTTTTACACTCTATATAGACAAGTATAAGATATACTTTTTGAGCAATTCCACAACAAAAAGAAAACAAGTTCGCTTAATGGCCGCATCCGTAGACCATAACAAAACACAACACCACACCACACCACAGCACAGCACAGCACACAGCCCAACACAATAAAGAAAGTTGAAGGCCGACAAAGCAATGACCGTAGTATTATATAGAGACAGACAAACAAGCGTATGTACTTAGAATTTATATAAAACACGTATTCATACGAAATATGCATATTATATGCATAAGCCGTATGGTAGTATATGGAAATTTGTTAGGCAAATCACTGGACTGATCATCAGCACACTGAAACTATGTTAACAATTCACTCGCAATTGGAGCGGGCGATAAAACGGGAAGCAACAAATAAAGAATGATGCAATAATCGCCACAACGATAATCATCAATTGGCTAATCAGCAATATATATATATACACATCTGTTTATTAATTGATATGTTTCAATTGTATGTTATTTTGCGAAAATATTTATAAATTTGGACCTAGTGCACAGGTCCTTGAATTCAATTTCAATTTACCGCATTTGGGCACGTTCAATGACATTAAAAATTCCAACAAAACTAAACGGTTCTTTCATAACTGTTTTTCAGGTCTACATTACACGATGTATGGCATTATGCAAATATAAACAACTCCAATAAATTGTGACATTGATTGCTTCAGCTATATTCCAAGTAATATCCTATCCTATATAATGCGGAATTCGCCAATATTCCGCAGAATCATCCGTCATAAATTTATCAGGTAAAGTCAGGTGCTTAAGGCCCCTGCTGCTATCATGTATTTACATCTATATTTACCATGTGATTTTGTTTTGTTTTCCTTTTTATTTTGTTTTTGGCATTTAATTGCTGCAGTATTGCGGAGGTTTGCTTATCGTGCGCTCAACTGTTGAGTCATTGATGTACTATATCAGCTATCTGGACTATACATATATCGTGTTATGGCAAAAGGCTAGCGATTTGTCGACAGTTAAGTCAATTAAGACGCCCAGCAGCAGCTGGAAACTCACTCAGACCCACTAAAGAGACCGACAGATAAACGGTCGCATATTGAAAAGTAGAAGCAGAAAAGACTCGTAGTTTAAAGAGAAAATGTAGAATTGAACTGTGGAATACCCGCTACTCATTATTGGAAAATGCAAAACAATTAAATGTGAACACTGCTCTAGAATTTTTGTGAAATCCTTTGAAATTCATACGAATTAACCTATTAATTGGGAATATACAAAATTTCACTGAAACGGAAACATTAGATACAAATTTCAAATTTAGTTACTGCATGTACTATCTGTTCTCTGCCTTTTGCATAATACTCTTGGCTAGGGAATGAAGAAAACTAACTAAGAACTGTGAACTAAAGGTGGGAGCAGCGATTTCTATTGATATTTGCCCAACATATGGACATTGTGAGCGTTCTAGCCCGACGAGTAGAGTCGACTCGAAGCGGGTCCGAGTCCGAATCCGAGAGTCAAGCTATTCGGCCTTGAATATTTCGCTCACTGACACTGAACTCTGAAATCGGCAGCAGAGCAGAAGAAGAGCGGCGGAGCGATGAATTCGAAATTCACATTCAAATTGAAATCAATTTCAAATTTAATTTAATTTTAGGTCGCCTCTTTTGCGCTTGGCAAAAATCATTTTATTGTATTCGCTCGCTTATTGATTATTTGCGCAAATAGCAACAAACAAAACGCAAAGCGAAGCCCCTTTAAACAAATACACGCATATCAATGGTATTTGTATAATCGACAAATTTGGAGATCTTTACTCATTTTACTGGTTTCCTCCACAGTTGATGAAAAATGATTTTTATGTCTGTTGACTTTCCCTTTGTCTCGGACGCGACTCAGACAGGAAATTATCAAGTTTTTAGAGCCATTTCATGGCCTATATACATAAACAAATGCGATGCATGTTTATAGCTCGGCTTTGTTGCAACAACGCTTCATATTTCACGATTTCGATTTCGATTACAGCTCGGAATTTTGAGAACTTTTTGTATAAGCATAAGTGTAAATATCGGCCTGGGATGAGTTGACATTTTAATTGCTTCGGACTCATAAATTACCAAATTTGACAGCTCGAAGAATTTCAAATTCGAATTGGAAGCACATTTCCCAAAAGCAATCCAAATATGATATATAGCTAGAGATTTGTTGGAGTATTGCTAAGCCTATCTGGTTTTCATTTGTAATACAAGTTCGTTGTTTCGCTAATTACACAATAATTTATTCAAACATCAGTTTTTGAAGGAAACTGATTCCTCAAAACTTTCTAATACGACCCAATGAACAAAAAAACAAATACTATCAATCCTAACTTTTTTATAACATAATCTCGCAGTAAATTTGTAACACACAAAGCAAAACCCACAATTAAAATGTTTGGCTATTCCCTCAAATTAAAACACATTCTCATCGCATCTTTGGAGAGAAATAATGCAATAATTATTGGGTCCGCGGCATCTGGCATTAAGAAATGGAAATACCAACCTTATATGACTGTGCCGTGTAGTATAAAATGTTATACTATAAGTGTAAACAATTCCAGTTTGGGGGGGAGTCGAATAGAGATAGACAGAGTTGTAAATCGTCGTCGTGGTCGTCGGCGTCTTTTATGAGGCAAACTTTTGACTTCCGTGTACAAATTGTAAGGCGAGGAGGAAATATGAAAATTGTTGAGAGAATTTATACTCGCTGTGTGTTTATTTAAACATTTCTGGTACTTATGAAAGAATTGTTATTGTTTATTTGCATCCATTAATTAATTTATATGCATGAGCACGCGGAGCAAAGGGAAGGCGAAGCTTCTTCTTTTATTTGTATTTTGTATTTTATATGTAAATCGTGTATTTCATTGTTGTTGTTGTTGTTGTTGTTGGTCACGCTTTTTGTTGGTTGGGTTTTTAAACTGGGTCACACATGTGGCGATTAAAACTGAAATATTTATGTAGTATGTATAATATTTAGTATAGCACCATGAACTCACACACATACACACACACTGGCACGTAAGAACTATGCACACTTTGTATCAAATTTGATAAGTTAAATTAGAATTTCATATTCTCTTGCTCGCGTCCGACTTTTGCTGGCGAATCTTATCAGCTTGTCACCAGCAGCAAGAAACAACATATGTACATAAGAATTGTTATATGCATGTACTTAATAATACATGCATGCACACACATACAAAGCATGTATGTACATACTTTTATGGGTTATTGTTGTTGACGTAAGACTTGAAGTTTTGACATTGAAAAGCTCCGCGAATAGATTTGTTGTTTGGGATGTTCGGACACAAAAACAGAGAAAACACCCGACACTCGGCTCGATGGCACACGTTCAATCCAAAATATCGTTAAATATTGTTTAATTATGGCAAAAATTTACAACAACTCTGGAAAGCTTTCGTTGACTTTTGTGTTATCGTTTTGTTGTTTCTTTCTATCTTTGTTGCTGTCAATTTTGCGGTGATTTCGACCGAGCAGCTGAGCGCGTTGCGAACAACTGATCAAAGCGTGCACAGAGAAATCGACGAGAGCGGCCAAAGCTCGCTCTGCCGATGGTCGCTCGTGTTTTGCCTTTGTTTGCGTGTGTGTGTGTGTGTGTGTGTGAGCGGGTAAGCAAGAGTCGTGTCGCTTCGCGTCGTGCTGCGTCGGCGTCAACGTCGATGTCAGAATTTTTGTAGCTAAATTCCAGCGCTCTTCAAATTTGGCACCGAATTTTTACTTATTTGTTGTTTTTTTGTGTTTTATTTTTGTTTGTTGCTTCATTTATTTATGCAAATCTAATTAATGTGTTTCTTGCTTTGCTCGTTTTTATGATTGAACATTCTGTTATGTTCTTTATGTAGATTTCTGCTTGTGCTTGTCTTGAAACTAGTTCGCGGGTCGCCTCTAATCGCTTTAGCGAGTTTGTTTAAATATACAATTTTGTCTGAACTGATACTCGTACGATCAAAGCGCAAGCGATTTGTTTGCGTTCGTTACTGACTTGTTTTAATTGCCCGCTAATTGAATTATGACCACAACAACTACACAGCTACTTTTTAAGTAATATGCATTGTGCACACACGAACTTATATCATTTTTGTATATATACAAATGTATTTACATTTATTTACTTTGATTTTGCACGCGCTGCATTGACTGACGTTGTTCATTCTATCAGCATTTTTTCCTCTTTTTTTTTTGTTATGTACAGCGACGACAATAAAAATAATTTGTTCTGTTTTATTTTGATTATCGCACTCGGGGCTCTGTGTGTTGTGGACTTCTCTACACACTAATACACACACACAGGCAATATTGTGCTGTGTTCGCGTTCCGTGTCCGCGCTTGTCAAACGTTCTTGACCGATTGTTCAAAAAGTTTTGAAAAGCTCAGAGACAAAAACACGCTAAGCAGCAGCAGCAGCACAAGTGAAAGCTTCCGCGCTGCTGGCTGATTTTGTTTTGATTGTTCAGCTGTGCAGGCGCAGCATTTCGAGAGAGCGAGAGAGACAGCCGGAGTGCGGCGCATGTCGCTCACCCACACACACACACATACTTCAGAGTGTGGTTTCTTGAATTGCCGGCGCTGGGGGGCATGCGGCAGTGGAAGTGGGATAGAACGAAAGAGCCGCTGCCATGGTACAGTTGACGTTTGTTGTTGTTTTTATGGTTGGGTTTTTTTTTTTGCCTTTCGCATTTGTTGCTCACTTTGCGAGATGAGTGTTTATGTTTTATTCCCAATTTGATTAATAAATAAATTCATTTACAATGCTTCCGCTCTTGCTCTTTCTAGTTCTCTCTTCACAGCACACTCATCTACAAATAGACGTCTGTGCGCGTATGTGTGTGTGTGTGTGGTGTGCGGCTGCCCACCCGTTTTTTGACGTCACCTTTGTTGTTTACTTCGGGACCAGTCAGCTTGTTTTCATTTTCTTTGCGCACTATCATTGTTATACCTGCTACCAGAATTTTAGAAGGGTACTATAGCTCAGCGGTAATCGATAGCACTAAGCAGTATAGTTCTTGATCCGCGTATAAAAATGTTGACATTATTTAAGCAAACATATATAGAGGTCGCCATGCAACTTGGTTTGGACACAATATTTGGCAGTCGGGAATTCTCGACAGTAGCTTTCTTGTTTTTATTTTCTTTGCACACTAACTTTGTTATTTGTGCTGTTGTTTGTTCTTTTTTCATGCAAATTGTTGTTATGAAATTGTCTGGCACTTTGATTTGTGTTTTGATTTTCGCAAAAATAAAAACTAGTTGCACATTGCAAAACTATACTATAAAATATCGACATGTTTTCATTTATATGTGAAAGAAAGAAATAAAGCAAAGCTGCAGGCGAAAACGCGCGCGTTCATAAGCGATGCATTCGCTGCTACTGCTGCTGACGTTGCGTTTTTCAATTCTTTATTGGTTTGTTTATAAAAAGCACAACAAAAACGAAGGAAAATAAATAAATAAATTGGAATGCGCACAGCAATAGTAGATGTGCACAGACTTTCGTATGTGTTTATGAATTGAATATGAGCGCGGTTTCAATTGGTTTTCAGTCAACTTAACTTCTCCCCTGCAAGTTTACATAAAATGATGCAATACGCCATATTAAAGGTGTAATATAATCCGCTAGTATTTGGAAAAAGTGCTGAACAAAAGCAATCACAATTTGAAATCCGATTCATTCATTTGTCTTAGATAAAGCGAATCACGTTCAGCCTGCTTAATTTCGTTCATCTCGAATTGCAGAAATGATTTTCGGACGTAATGTAATGAGAGAATTCTTCGCCCAGTTCGTCGGGAAAATTCAGTGGGTTGGATGGCAATTGAACTGACGCACGGAAAATTTTTTGCATGACAGTGGGCTGCACACAAAATCACAGACGTGTCCTTGAACGGCAAATTGCGACACAGCAAAACAAAATAAATAAATAAAATGAAAATAAAAATAAGGAACACAACAGAAGCTGGCGTGTATAGAGTAAATACTCGCATGCTCGGGATGTGACATCGGGAGCAGTCGGTTCCTGTATATAGAAACGCCAAGGATGTCACACGCAGGCACGCCCACCCACACCAAGGACATCGATGTGACAGAGGAGAATGTGCGGTAAATGACTGTCAAGGACGTGGGCGCCGGTATCCTTCAAGTATTTTCTGCAACGCCCACGTAGGCGCTTTAGAGCTTTCGACGCGAGAAGCGTGAACCGTGCAGCGTGGGTGTGACCAGAGTGACGAACGAACACCGGTTTTCTTGCCTCTCATTCCCCACGCATTCATCCCACCCACTTTCACTTTCCTTCGAGTTCAAGGCAGTGCAAAGCATCTGCTGTTGTTGCCTACATTTGGGCGTCGCCACGCCCCCTCCACGTCCCCTATAAACGCTGGGCGTCGCCGTTGCCGAGCTGCTTGCGTATTCCTTATGCTTTCGCGCGCCTCCAATTTAATTAAATGCAAAGCTTTTCAAAAGCCGCAGCTTAAGTTAACAAAAGCAACAAGAAAAAAAAACAAGCCAGTCGATTGCCATTAAATCGTGTATATCGATAATCTATCGATAAATAAGTACGCAGCATGTAACACAAGAATGCAGTCACAACATATAAATAACAGAAAACTATTTTTAGATTACGCTGGAGCTGTTGTTACAAACTTCGTCGCACTATTTGGCAAAAACATAAAAATTGTTTTTGTTATGAATGTGCAGAAGCACAACAAAAATGCGACCGCAGACGAGCAAAGACATCAAGGACATCCAAGGGGGGGTGCGTTGGTGTTGGTGTTTGTGGCCGCGTTTGGCCTTGGGGTTGTAGAGACGCACTTTGTTGTAGCGTGGGTTTTATTATGCGAGAGCATGCCACACTGGTGGGATGAGAGGCCGAGAGAAACGGAGAAATGGAAAGTGTGGCTGTTAGAGCGAGAGAGAGAGTAACTGTTCGTTTGTTTAAGGATTTCAAGGGAATTTTGCGTCGCAACTTTTCAACATGGCAGCCAAATCTCCACAGCAACCCCCACACACACCCCCAATCTCCTGTGTGGGGGCAGCCGGCGAATGTGTACATCGAGAATATGTATATAGCACAAGTATATAGTATATCCTTTGTATACACACACACACACACATGTATTCAGCTTGTTGGCGTTGTTGTGACGCGTATCGATTTGTTTATGTTTATTAAATGAAGATTCCCAGAAAGGGTGGCGCTTTGGGGGGCTAAGAGGGTGCGAAACAACATCGGGAACTTTCACACTCCGTTACTGCCTATTTTAATACTTGTTTGTACTCATCATAAAGGCGGTTGGGGTCAAAACAAAAACAATTTGTATTAAGTTTCTGACAGGTAAAAATTGTATACATATAAGCATGGTTAGAGCTAGATTATTTTCTTGGCAACAATATTAAACGACTGTCTGAAGAGCTTACACGGAAGTTTATGTTCTGTAATAAATTCATTTTAATGAAATACCCAATAATTTGAATATTATATTCTGTTTGATCGTAAGCTAGTTGGATCATCCGATGGATTGGATTTGATTTTTCGTATATCGCAACTATGTCCACAACTCGCATGCACTTTTCAAGTGATTGATTCAGCAATTTCAAATAAATAAATAAACAACAATATGGCCATATTTGTGTTGATTTCTTGTCTTGTTATTCTGCTGACTCGTGTGCTTAACGTTCATTGGCCCCAAAGCAGCGCACACCAATTATAGCCAAAGCTCTCTGATAAAACACAATAACAACTCACACATATGTATACCACAACATTTTCAACAACTAAGCGTTTTTTGTGCTCGCATAGTAGACGAATAGACCCAAACATGTGTAGACCTCAAGCTATTGGCTTTTCCACAGCAGCAAGTTCAGTTCAAGTTCAGGGTCACTTTGCTACTCTTTTTGAAGTAGTTTCTTCGCTTCACTCCACAAAATACGACAAATATAATGTTCTATCAGTTATCGTTTAATCTATTATCACATTGTACGAATATCGCACGTCACAGCGAGAGCGCAAAACAATAAAAATACATTTTACCTACTAAACAAAGTTCAATTTGAATCACCCAAGGAAATTAAATTAAGGCAGAATGTGCGAAAGACAAAGTGAACGACGATGTGGGCGTCATAGTGACAATTTGGCAAGAAATTTTCCATGTCTATTTTGAGTAGAGAAGCAGCGCATGTTTCATGTGAAAATCTGCACTTGGTGGGCGTTGAGAAGCGCAAAGAAAGGCGGCTGCTTGCATGCCCTCGTCAGATAAGGCATAATTGTTATTTACAAATATCAATCGAGTCACAAACAATCGACTAAGCAATTTTGCTATTTTATCTTGAAATTTCATAGTATTTGTTCTGCTTCTATCAAGTGCAATCATATTTCGAAATAGTTAAGATTGCATTATTTTTCTATATATATATATGGGCTAATCGTTGTAGATAAGTTAAGCGAAAAGATGAAAGGAAAATATATACTTGCAAATACTCACTTAAAATATTTAGTTTATAGGAATATTAAATTGCAAAATTGAAATGTCTCAGCGACAAAGAGTATTTCAACTTTTTGCATATACGTTTCAATTGAAATAGAACTTTTGAATTTCACTAGGTGCGCGCATAGATGTAACGACTAATAAATACCCTTGTTTTTTACCTCAATAGGCAAGCATTACTTTTAAAGTTTGATCTATGTCTAGTTTTAAGTTATATTAGATTAATATTGAACAATAATATTTTTGATAATACTATAAGTAAATATACACTCACCTTTTTAGTTATCTGCGGCACAAATTTCATGTTAAGGTGAATGTTATGGATGACCGGGTTGTCGGCTAGAAGCAACAAAGATTTTAAGTAAGACAGAAGTATATTTAAAATCAGTTATTAACAGATAGATGCTAATCGAGGAACAAAGAGGTCGTACTGGGTATATAGGAGTCGAATATTTGCACATTGGCAATCGTAATTGCAATAGTAGCGAGGCGAGCACGAAACTTGGGCGGTGCGGTTCATTGATTGCAGACGACATCGGCGTCGACAGCACCCGCCGACTATAGCATGTTTTATTTTATTTTTTTATAGTATGTTTGACAATGCGGAAGTTGTTGAAGTATAACAAATCCAAGGGGACACAAAGAGAACTGTACGAGACTGCATGTATGTGTATACTATACAGATAGATATAGAATCGTATCGCACTCTTGCAACAAAGCGCAGACAGTCGGCCTATGTCTATTTGCATGCACAAGTACACATATACACATATAAGAATTATCTGGCTGGTAATTAATGGATCCCATTTAGAGCGTTAACGTCCGTGAGATCGAAGAGGCAGGCACTTGAACTTACCCCAAAATAGATAAAAAAAAACCAATGCGAAATGCGATTACGAGAAGCAAACGGAGCGAAGCGAAGTTAACAAAAGAGTGGCAAAAATATTTGATGCGAGAAATGCTTGAATAACTATCTACGGATTGAACAATAATAATAAGACGACGCTGGGATAACAAACGACGTATTCGAAACACTACTACCCTAAAGCCCTAAACAAAAACAAGCGGAATACGCGACGCGAACGAGCAGAGCCGACACAACCGACCTGTCTGAATTGCACTCGATAACTGTGTCAGTGTGTAGCGACGGAATGCCCAGAGAGTCGTCTCGGACTCGCAGGATGCTCTCCTGTTGGATGTTGGCGGCGGGGCGGATTGCCGATTGCCGCTTGGAACAAAAGCCACCACCACCATCACCAGCAACCATCTCCACAGACATCAAGCAGCACAAGCCAGAGAGCCAGTCAACCAGTCGGTCTGAAGCAGGATAATAGAAAAAACACAAAACCCACAAAAAAGAGGCAAAGTCTGAGAGCTGTGGAGAGGCTGCTCGACTAGGAAATACCCGCTATTAATGCTATGAAACAGCATTTGCCTTCAATCTATACAAATATTTCTATCAATGTTATGAATGTAGCTTTCGTTAGCACCAGCCAAATATACCCCACTATCCCAGTAATACTGGGCATCGACAAGAAGGGAAACCCAGGGAAAGACAAACTCACCCCAGGCGCAGCAGTCGTTTTCTTGAATGGCATCGCCAAATCTTTGCCTTGCCCTTTATTTTCATCGATTTAACTTACGTGTTTGCCCACCAAACGACGCGGGGTGGAAAGCGCTGGCAGCGTTATCCTGTGTCCCATGTCCCAAGTCCTGTCAGCGAGCGAATGAGCTTGGCAACAGGACGCTCACAACTCTCTTCCTTTGTGCTTCCTCTTTTACAACTTTACAACTAAATTTATTACTCACTTCTGCTGGAGTCACGCAGACAATCGCAAAGTACAGTAAGGCTTGCAATTCCTATGGTATGTATTCTTGGGGGAGTCGGCGAAATCGTCAGATTAGAAGTTAATGCTGCTAAAACCCGTCAGATTAAGAACTAAATATTCTCAGCCAGTTCGATCACTTACTTAGTATTCATATTAGTTTGTGTTTAAGCTAGTTAAAATGCGTTATAACAGGTTTTGAGAGAAAAGCAATTCACTTTTATATTTGAAGTTTATCCTGTAATATCGGACTATCTTTATTTCCAGTTAGTTGTTTCGCTAGATCAACTTTCGGTTCCACTTGGTCGCGATTTTTCTTGGCCTGCATTCGAACAATGAATACGTGGCAACCCGCTGCCCTATTTAGAGCCGGGATGCGACCATCTATGGGATTAATATTATTCTTTCGGCTATGGGTACGCTTCATGCTAATTCCAATTCCAGTTTGCTGAACAAAAGCATCGAGCATAAAACTTTAACTTTTGTCTGACTGGAAGACAGAGGAGGAACAACCAAATCCGCGACGAAGTGAAACAAGGTTCTCTATCTGGGACCTAGACAATGGCAAACACAATGAACACCAGGCAACCCTATCTTATCTTCCTATACCTTGCATTTCTACCATCAGGAGTGTGATCAGTTCTATGTGAATGCTCAACCTATGTAAGATTATGAAGATTTCCTTGCTGACTACAGGGAATCTGATTGTCGGTCACCCCTCTAAACTGTCGCGATCTATGGTCCTTTAAGGTTACATTTATGTTTTCCCAGCTTTTCACGAATAGCGTTAAGTACTTCGCTACAAATGGCGGATTTTCCTTTTATCCCGTTCTCCGCGAGCAATTCATTTCAATAGAAATGTAAATATCAAATTTTAATAATAATTGAAATAGATTTGCACACGAATACTACAGCGGCATCTTAAAGGGGTGACTTGCATCCAAGAACTGCATGTGGTAAACTCCCAGCGTAGTTTGAAAGTTGCTTTTCAAGTCGATCTATAGAAATTGTTAATCGATTTTACGGTGCATACATAATTGAACCTCTAGGAAATTACTTTCCCTCAAAAAGTTGATTGCTTTAGCACTTTAACAGCAAATTATTTCAAATGCAAATCTGAGTTTGTAATTTCTTTGAACTTTGAAATTCGATTTAATTATTCAGTAGTATATCTAAAAGTTGACGAGTTCAATTAATTTGCGTATTAAACTAGCTGAAATATGTCTTAGAATAAAATGAAATGGTTTTTTCAATACTAATTTAGGAATTTTAAGAAAATTCTTGGAGATCGCATTGTAAATTTGTTTTTAGAAGAAAAAAGTATGGGGAAATATTTGTTTATATTTATCGTAGAAAACTGAATACGTTTGAAGTTTTAAATTCCATTCAATTCTTTTAATTATAACTAAAACAGTTAAGCCTTTATTATTATTGTGAAAAGTGTAATTTAAAAAGCTTAATTGTTTGAACTTTTGAACTCGATCCAATTACTGGAATAACAAATGCAAAATTTGACAAATTTTCCCAAAAAAATTTAATTCAATTTGCAGTGTCACAGGCTAGTTGCATTTTGATCCTAGCACCTCCTCTCCCCTTTTGACCATTGAACCATCGGTTCCAGCTGAATTTCTTTTGTACTTCTAGCCCATTGTTTTGCTATGGTTACGTCGAGATTTGCACGTGTGCACAAATTAGCAGAACTGGTTCCATTTTTCTTTGTTTTTCTTGAACCGCACATGGAAGTAGTTTCCTTCCGGGGCGCTTTTTCTTCTGTCCATTGTTCTATATCAGGAAAACAGTCGGGCGGCAGTTGGAAAATTCTTTTATTTCATGGACGCCATGTGAAGTCGATGGATGGAGTTTTAATTTGCGAGGTGTATTTAGGGAGAAATCAAAGTTCGACAATTATATTACATCACAATTTCCACATAAAATCAACATTTTCCTAGACCAGCTCTGAGTTCAACCCTTCAATGAGTCATCTTGGTGGCAATTTCGCCGAAAAATGAAATTCCGTAGAAAACTATGAGTAACAATAGACATTTGAATACACTGCTGTAAAGGAATTCAAAATCGCTTAAAAAAAAGCGAAAGTTGAAAGAACTCCGCGCAGCATTTGTTGAATCCAAACATACCCCCGAAGGGCTGGAAGCATGTTAGGGGTGCACGACGGACACACACACACACATGCGCTCAGCGTGAGATGCGTGTAAATTCTCTAATTTTCATTACAATGTCACTGGGTCTCTGGAGAAGCACCCTAAAAACGCCAACAGCCACCAAGGCAAAGCAAGTGAGAAGACATTGAAGTAAGCAAGTACCGTAGTACCGAAGGACAAGGGTTGAGGTTTAAGGTTAAGCTTTAGCTCAAGGGGAGCCAGCGAAACGTAACAAGAAAGCATAAATCACAATTACACAGAAGCACACACACGCACGCACGCACACACGTGCACACGCCGTTCGTTTGCTGGGGATGTTTGGACCTGCAGAGCAGCGAGCTTTTGGAGGCCACGTGCAAGCGAGATCATAGTTTGCAAGATGGCTTCGCTTTGAAGCAACAACAACAATAACGGCGGCAAGCAGATGCCTTCACTTAACACACAGCATAAGGATCACGAATAGAAAAAGCTTCTGGGTACAAACAAGGTGGTACATTTGCGCCGAGAATTGTGCATTTTGATTTTCTTTGGTACTTTGTATTTCTCACTTTATTACCTTGATGATGAACAAGCACTTTGAATAGAACTGCTTTTAGTATTTATAATATTTCATAATAAATTAAATTTAACTTGCTTAATCAAGTGTTTCTTGAATTATATTGCGGTAGCTTTTGATGAATAACAGTGATTTGCAAACACTTTGCTTATCATTTCGAACGCAAAATGTACCCACGGACAAAATGTGTACCTATTATTTTGCAAATGTACCAAATGTACAACACTGATATTGAAATTGCGCCTTGCTGTGCTAAACATGCACTTTAAGCGGGAGGGCGCCGTGCCATGAATGAATTTCTTGAGCGGAAGTGTGTCACGCCGTCAATGCGCGCGCGAATGACAGAGTGAGAGAGAGAGAGAGAGAGCAAGGAGGGAGAGCGCAAGTAATAGATAAGTAAGCTTGCAGCATGCAAGCACACAGACACACACACCAACATATAATCATTTGGCTGGCACACATTTTGCAGCACAGCAAACATTTTCGCGCCAATTTGTACGACCAAAAATGTGTAGCATACAACAAAAGGCAACAATAACAACAACAACCATTTTACAGCTGCAACAACGCGAAACAGGTTTGCAACGGCTGACTGACCGACTCTGTTGCCATGGTGAAGGTTGCAATAGAAGCAACAGAAAAACAAAAGCAATACCAGCAACACCTCTAAATACAACCACATCGACAACAACAACAATAACAAATTGGTAGACAATGCAACCAGTCGCTTGTGTACAAAAAATGCTGGCAATAACACGTTTTTGTTGTTATTTTATACTGCTTGCGTTTAAGGCGAACGCTTTTATGCTAATTAGCGGGGGCGGGGCACTAATACACACGGGCACTTAAGTATGTATGTATGTACACTCTTGTTTTGCCACCAAATTGTTACGCTTTATTCTGTCTGTCTGTGACAACGCAAATGAGCCAGCACTCACTTTATATACAAAGAAATTCTTACACAGCACAAAATATGCATTATTTAGTTAATTAACATAATTAATTAGCGCTTACCCAGCTGCGAAATATGCGATAATGGAAACACAGTATAATTTAACGACAAATTAGAAATTTCTTTTGTCTTGTTTTCTTGGACGAGTTTCACAAAGCAGCATGCAGGTGTCGTTGAAAACTATTTACCATTCGCTTTTACGCTGCTATTCTACACACAGGGTTGTATTTGGCGCGCGCGCGCGCTACACACAACACAAAACTGCGTGCGCAGTGCTGCAAAACGACCCAAGTTATCGATAACACATTGATTTTTTTCTATAAAAATATTTATTTGAATGTCAATTTGAAATGCAATTTTGTCTACATATCTTCCACGCTGTATTTGTAGGCTTCGTCCTGCACGGCGCGTCGCTCATTCTGCTTGTCAAACCAGCGCTGCTCATAGCCATTGGAGCGATCCACACCATCCCATCGATAGCCCGGCCGAATGCCAAAGCGATTCTCTGGATAACTGCCCGCGTAGACGGGCATGACGGGTTTATTCGATTGCTGATCTTGCTTCTTGCGCTTCGCCTGCATGTACTGCAGCATAGGATCATCGGCATGCTCCTGCTCGCGCAAATGCCGATCCAAATCCTCGTCATTGGCATAACGTGCCACCGGCTTGGCTGCCTCATGCGCCATTTCCGCATGCCGCACCTGTTGCTCCTCCAGCTGCTTGAGTCCTTTGCCCCAGCGATCGTAGAGTTCCTTCTTCTTTTGCTCATGTGCCTCCTTGCGCTTCTGCTCAGCCGGATCCTCAGCAGCCGCGTCGCGTGCTCTTCTCCCCCTTCGCCCCGTGCTGCGTATCTGCACCTCGGCATTGCGGCCCGACACCTCGCTGGACATTTGCTCAAATCGCTCGTGCTCCTCGCGTCGTCGCTGCTCAGTTTCATTCTTGAGCGACTGCGCGTCCTGCAAACCCGCCTTCTTTCCATCCAGCGTGTGCTGCGCCTGCGTTTTGGGCTTATGCGTGGGCGGCGGCGATAGCGACGCTGATCTGCTTTGCTTCTCTCTGCCCCAGCGACTTTTCGTGCGTCCTTCCTTCTTGATTGGCCTGCCCGGCGATCGATCTCTGCTTCTGGACCGACGTCTACTAGGCGGACTTCGATCTGAGCTGCGTTGACGAGTTCTTTGATCTCGACGAGGCGGCGACAGATCTGCATTTCGACTTCGGCAAGGCGGAGATTGATCTGCTTCACGGCGCCGTCTGGGCGGACTTTGATCGGAGTCACGACGACGACGAGGCGGAGATTGATCTGCCTCACGGCGCCGTCTGGGCGGGCTTTGATCAGAGTCACGGCGGCGTCTTGGCGGGCTTTGATCAGAGTCACGGCGTCGTCTGGGCGGGCTCTGATCGGAGTCGCGACGACGACGAGGCGGCGATTGATCAGCTGCACGTTGTCGCCTGGGCGGGCTTTGATCTGCATCCCGTCGGCGTCTGGGAGGGCTTTGATCAGAGTTGAGTCTTTTGCGCACTGGAGATTGATCCTGGTCTACTTCGTTACGTCTTCTTGGAGGGCGTTGATCAGCATTCGCTCGTTTACGCGCCCCCGATTGATGCCTAGGTGGACTTTGATCAGAGTCGCTGCGTCGCTGTCGCTTTGGCGATTTCTGGGCTCTTCGGACGGGACTCTGATCCCGGTCACGGGAACTGCTGCGTTTCTCCTGCTTGATGCGAATGGCAAGTGGACTCCGTTCACGTGAGCTGCTGGTGCGCCGCTCCTGCTTAATTCTAATGGCGGGGGGCGACAGTTCCTGCTTGACTTTGACTGTGGACGCTTTGCGACCCCACAAGTCGTCTTCGTTTGTTACCGGCTTCCTGTCGCTGGCATTTGTTTCCGTGTCCGATTCGGATTTGGGTTCCTTCACTGCAATGTTGCGCCACTTGCTGCGCACAGCGTCGGCGTTTTCCTCGATGTACTCGCCAACAATTTGTGGCGCGTCTTCGCCGCCAAACAACAAGTCTTCATCCATTTCCTCATTGTTGGTATCGTGCGCATCATCGTCGATTATCTTTACCTTGGTGTGCGAAGACTTTTTATGCTTCTTGTGCTTTTTCTTCTTTTTGCCCTCTTTGTCGCCAGACAGATATTTCTTTAAATATTCCTTTTGATTTATAACTTTTGCACTTTTCTGCGTGGACATCTTAAAGTTTCTGCTTATAGCAGTAAACGTACTCGCTCACACACACATATATGCGGCAGACAGCTGATGGATAGTAGTTTATTGCCACCCTGGTATATAACAAGCAGCAACTGGTATACAATCAGCAGCCCTGGCTTAGAAGTGACTGTTTAATATTTTTGAAATGACTTCGTTCCCATACTATTAAATGCACAATCAATTAATTGTACAATCATCTCTGTTTTAAGTAATTGGCGCAGAAATAATGTATTCTGTATGCCAACTATACCCTTGAACTTTTCCATAAATCTTAACTTTTAAAAATGGTGGAAAGTACTACACAATCAGAGGAAGGTCACTTGAAAATGAGAAGCTGCTGTTAATGACGCGCCTTTTTATATATTGTCAAATACGAATATACCAAATAAAGTATAAAGAGATGGCAAGTATCGGCGACAACATATTTAGTACATTTTTAATATTCCATGCGTGGTCACCCTGATTCTATTATCTTGGTGTTGTTGTTCTCTGCTTTACACTGCCATTTGTCAATGTCGTCCTAGTCAAGCTTATTTCTCGTAGCAGTAGCAAATAAATATTTTTAAATTGTTATTAATATTTATCGCGAAAAGTTTAGTTAGTGGTCTAGTTAGGTAAAGTGAACCATTGTCGTTGCCAGGGAGCAGGCACAAAAGCAACTGCGATTGCATCGTCGCAAAACTTTTGCACGCCGCCGCCAAGGCGGTGGCGTCGATAAAGAATAAAAATGTACGTAAAATGTGAGTAATTGCAAGATAACAACAAAGTTAATCGCTGAATTATAATATTACAAAGACACACCCTGTCGCAAAGAATTAAGTGGATTTCCTTTTCATTATCCTCGGATTTCCAAACGGTTCCCCTTGTAATCACCAGAGAGAAAGGTAGATAGTAGCAGCACCTAAGAAAATGAATACCAAAGCGAAGCACAACAAAAACAGAGCGCAAAGCTCTGCAAATGTTACTATTTGAGAGGCACAACTCGTAGTCGGGTTGCAAAAAACCCGAAATTATTACAGCAAGTTGGTTTTTTGTCTGCATTGCGTTAAAAGGAGCCTGTTAAACTTGGCACGTTGCCCCTTTTTGTGCATAATTTACACTTATTTTGCATAGGCTGCAATTTAAAATCGGCACTTTCAGTGAAATTTATAGCCACTTGCTGCGCTGCTCACTCTCAATCTCAGCTGCCAGCAATTGTGCTCTCATTTTGCCCAACTCAAGGGAACATGTGCACTTATGCGCGCTCTCCCTCTCACCAGGCGTGTTGTTTGCGAGAGCGCATAAATTTTGTGAGCGAGACGTGAGTGAGAGCGCCAACTTTGCGTTGGTTGGGATCTAGTTGGATATTCCGCTCAGTATGAAAGCCAAACGCGCCGCGTGGGGTTTATGTCGTCGCTGTCGCTCAAATCCCAACGCTATTGCGCGAAATAAGAAATAAATTAAATTCGTTCTGTGCCTGAAGAAATGAAAATTTCTGTTGCCTTCAATTTAGCCGCCTGAAATTGCTTGTGTGTGTTGTGAATTTCATTTATTTTTTATTGTTGCTGCATACATTTCATCAATTCGAATTCTCGAATATGTGCGTGTTGCGTGCTGTGTAGTTAAATGTGAGAAAGACCAATTGCGTTGCATTGTGCTGCAGTTGCAGACAGCAAATGTCGCGGCTAAAACACTTGTTTAATAAGAAGCGTGCCACTTGCCACTTAACTTGGCCTTCGCCAAAGCGGTGTTGCAGCTGATTGATCTGTCCTCGTGAAGAGTGCGACGGTCTAAAAAGCGGCACAAGACTTCAGTAAAGGCTTCAACTTTCGGCCGTTGGCCTACTAAAGCCTAAACTTGTCCCGGTTAACACACACTCACACACACACACACATACTCTTGTAGGCAGCAGCAGAATCTTTTTTTGCTTTCGAAAATGTCGCATGTTTGCATATGAATCTCTTTTTTATATTTTACACCCGAATTTGTGTTTTTAGGTATTCTCTGCCGTCGTGGTTAAAACGAAAGCGCGTTACGCCAGCAGAACAACAACGAAAAAAGCAAAAGCCTTAAAGAAAGGCAACAACAATAACGCGGCAACGATCGTGAGAGCGCGCGAGCAAGATAGAGAGCAAAAAAGAAAGAAAGCACAGCACGCCGCCGCCGCCGCCGTCATTTAATTTAGTGTGAGTGAGTGCGAGTGAGGAAGAGTGCACACAAGTGAAAGAAGAGTCCATAAAAAAATAAATCAAATAAAATCAAGAGTCAACGACAACAACAACAAATCAATATAAAATGAGTGCCAACAGCAGCAATCAGCAACTGCAACAAGCAACGCATACAGATGCCGATCAATTAAAGGCAAAGGACGAAGCAGAAGGCGAGATTATGGAAATGCCACGTGTGTGTCGTTGTTGTTGCAAGAGCGACATGGAACTGCTGCAAATATTCGACGAGACGACCAATCAAGCGACAACAGTCGCAGCAACACAAGGACAACAACAGCAACAGCAACAACATCAATTGTCGTCGCTGTCATTACGTCGACGCAACAAAAGCGGCGTAACGAGCAACCAGCAACAACAAGCACAGCGACACGAAGAAGAGCAACAAAAGCGCAAATGTGATAATCCCGTGGACTATGCGCTGAGTGGAGCCCACAGCAACATGGACACTGTACTCGAGGAGATGATCATTTGGATGCTCAATGTAAGTACAAAGAACAAAAGCAAAGCGAAACAAAAAAGTCTTTCATAAGCAAATTGTGGTATGCTTGTAGCATAGCATATAACATAGGGCAGAACAGAGTCTCACTTTCGTCCGGCCGACAGCGGACAACACAACGAAAGCAAATCGGCGACAAGAACAACAACAAAACTGCTGAGCTTACAGTTCGTTCAAATTCGCTGTCAAAGCTGCGCTTTAATAAACAGCCTCAATCTGGCTGTGTGTATGTGTGTGGATGTGTGAGTGTGTGTGTGTCTTCTGCCTGCGCTGCATTCTGTTATTTAATGTTGTTGTTCTGTTCGTTCTGTTGTGCGATGTTGTTGCTTCTCGCTCTCTGCTCTGTTTAATTTTTAATGTGATTTATTTGCCGCACATTGTGACTGACTGCGCACGAACTGGCAACGAATTGACTGACTGACGTACTCACTCCACTCCACACTCCGCACTCTTGCCGGTGACTCTCTGACTTGGCGTGCCTTTTCCTTTCTTGGATCACTGCCAGCATTCAACTGCTGCTGCTTCTTCTTCCTCGCATTGTTATTGCCATTCTTATAGCTTTGTTTTTTGCTATGTGTGCACATATGTGTGCACATTGTCTGTTCGTATGCACGTAGGTACACACACATGTGTTGATGTCTTGTGCGGTTGTTAAATAAATAAAATTAACATCTCTTTTGCATCATTATTTTGCACTCTTCTATTCGGCAACATATCATAGATAATGATGTTGACATTGAGTTGTCAAGTTTCGACTACGCCATCGATACAATAAGGATTGAAACGCCGTGATATCATGCTCTTTCAGTTGTCGACTAATTGTTGCACTAACTGCCCAATATTATACACTAGCATTGTGCACAGTGGAAAAGAAATTGATAATTCTTTTTTGTGATCGTTTGAAATGCAAAAGCTTCTTGAAATCATAAACCTGATATTATTAACAAATCACTTTAAATCACATGAGTTCTATGTTCTTTTTATATATGTATATTTTACTTTACTTTCGCTTAACAACAATTCTTTTCGATATGTTCTATACTTAGTCCTACACTTCCCGTACCTCGGCCTGCTTCCGCATAGTGTCGCTTTGAAGAGTGTGTTTGAATTTTGACAAAGCGTTGCGAGCATGTTTATGGGATTTACCTGCTTTTCTTGGCCTATTTGTTATTCTTAACTTTAGGGCCCATCGCGTGCCAGACTGTTCGCCGCGTGCCACCGTCCCCTCTTCCTGCTGCCCCCTGCTCCACACGCCCCCGCGTTCGTGTATATGGCACAAACACGCAGTGCAACTTGAGCTCAGCTCTCAGTTGGCCAAAAGTAGTTGGCCAATATATACATATGTATGTTTGGATATACACAATACTTATATAGAGCCAATATTATTTTTCGCTCAATTAAAATGGCTTCGGCACAGTTCCCGCTCTAGCTGTTGCTGCTTTGTTATTGTTATTGTTATTGTTATTGTTTTAGTTGCGCACCCACCGGCGACTTCTTGAACGGCTGCGGGTCATAAAAGTAGTCGCATATACTTGTATAGAGTGTAATGTGTATGGCAGCCATGGGGCAACAATTATACACACTCATTACAATTGACTCGCCGTCGAGGTGTGAGTGCTTTTGGTCGGCTCGACGACAGGGCGATCCGAGGAGTGGACAACCGGTTTCCTTGAGAGGAGCGAGATCCCCGAGTGCCCCTCCCACACACACATAAAGCCCGCATTGCTCAAATCGGTTGAGCGAGGTGTGTTTTCTACCCATGCACAGGCAGAAAAAATCTATATGCTTTCAATTCAAGCTATGCATAAAATATGATTATAATATTGGCACTAGGAATATTGGAACTTTGGCTTCTCTTCGAAAATAATTAGCAAATATATTGCGCTTAAGATTTGTGTTAGTATTTACGAAATTATAATTCCTTTTCTTTTATATTAATGTACCAACAAAAGTTGAAGCGGAATCAGCCTAGTTTTTCTTGACTTAAGAATTGTTAGTAGACATCTATGGGGGAATTTGCTGAAGTGCAGGTGTTGGGATAGTTATTTTTCTCACTGTGCACCGCACACATGCTGGTGCTTGGTAGCCGCTTCTCAAGGTGTTGCATGAAAAATTGCTTGACCTTAAGTCGCGCGCGCGTTTGCTTCGTTATACAATTTGACTTGTAATTATTTTCATTATTTATTATTAGTCGCATAATGTGTATTTGGTGTGCTCGAGAGAAACGAAATGAGTTCAACTGTTCAACTGTTCAACTGAGACGACTTCAGACGATTATAACCAACAAATTCATTAGCATTCAAAGATACAGCTAATGGTCACAGTCAAGGCGGACTTGCGAGCCACAAAAGATTTTAAAGTGAAAGGGCAAGTGTCTGGTCTGCGTGTGGAGAGAAATTTCGAGAAGTCCATTAATTTCGAATCAAGGAAAGTTACCGTTTTGTCTAAATAATCAATCAAATGTTTTTTATCCAAACTTTATGACGATCTTGCTTTTCGTTTCCAATACATCTCCATTCGTGTTTTACGAGAGAAAAGCTGACAACCAAATTATTCGACTGCCCCCTTTTTTCTATACTTCGCTGAAGCACAAGAAGTGCACTCTCTAGTTTAAATTGTGTGCTGCTTTCGTTGCATTGGCTTTACGTGCTGCGTATACGTAATATTCGTTGCCGGCGATTGGTAGACAATTCACATTTGCATTTTAAATTGTTATGGCAATTAAACGAGGCAAACGGCATTTAACGACTAATTGTACCGGACATTGCAGTCTTTGGATTTATTGTGATTCCGTCCAAATAGTTACACGAACGTGGCCCAAGAGTTGGGAGAAACGTCGACTGTTGGTTGCTGCCACATTTCCACTAAATAGCTAACGTTTATCGTAATAAATCATAACAATAGTGGAAGTCTGTTATCAAATACTTTATCAATGCTTGCGCTTGGCATAAAGTAATACAATATATTAAATATATAAGCGTGTTAACAGAATGTAAAGTTTTCTATACATAGACTTTAACACATGTTGTTTTGTTTTGAGGATTTGTTTATTGGCACTTGAGTGTAGTATTTGTTGAGCTACAATTATATCTGAAATTTCGCACATCTCGAACTGAGAGTGTTGTTATAATTAGGAACTGGGTTGATTGTCCCATTTCTCATTGTTGTGGAAATGAGTGTAAATACGGTTACCGCAACTTGTGGGTCAATGAGTTGACTGCAAAAAGCAAAGAACTGTTGTCGTTATCACGTAACTCAGTACTCCATAAAGACAAAATCAAAAAAGACCGCACACCTCTTATCGTCTAATGCCATATAAGTTAACTGAGAGCCTAGCGAAAACAAGAAAAATTGATATAAAATCAATATGAAGTGTCGACAAACGGAATTAAATAGAAATAAAGTGAAAGGAAATTAGAAATTAGACATATAATATGTAGATGCTGCAGAATATTTGTTGAGTGCTCATGTGAATAATTCTTTAAACAATTCGCACAGTTTGTTGTTTATGGCTTGTGGTTTGCTTCGAGATATCCGCGAGACCATGATGGAAATAATCATATAGCGGCATAAACAAATGATTCATTAATCAAAACCAAAACCCCAATAAAATATCGTACGCTTTTGTGGAAAATTATTGTTCAATCTAGGATGCTAGTGTGATAATTGCAATAAAAAGCTATAATCATTATTTATTTTATAGTAGTATTTTAATGTAGTTTCGTTTAGATAGTGTTCGCTTGCTGCTGATAGTAGTATCTGTATTATCTTTGCAGTAATTGATTTATGCAATATTACATCACATTCTTTATGAGCTAATGAAAATCGTATTGCGTGTGATAACGATAGCTGAAATATCTGCAGAATGGTAGCTTACATTTAGTGTGCGTAGATCGAGATAAGCTCAGAATCTATTTATTTATGAAAGTCATCGCTTATCAGTAACCTTCAGCTTCTGTGGTAATACTGTCTGTAATTTTTCGTCACAATGTGCTGCGTAAATATGTTTACTGGTTCAATTGATTCCAAAAAGTGCGATTCGACTTTTCTGTGTTTGGGTTTTCCTTGAGTTACACCAAATACGAAGCCAAAATCGTAAATATCTGAAAGCTAAAAATAAGAATGCGAACAGCGATTGTTATCGCTAGGAAGGCATTCAATATTTTTAGAAAATTCTGTTTACACCCACTCAATCATAGAAGTGTGAGATTCTGAAGGTATATTGAGGAGCATCAATAATAAATAATTCGAATAGCTGGCCGCTTTATATGCACAGGCCCCAGAAACGCCTGCACTATTTATATATACACACAGATACTTGGAATCGTTATGCGACTTTCTTTTGCTGCGATTCCTCTGCAGTCTCTGCGTTTGATTCGATTGTCTTCGAGGAGTACCGTTGCTCATTTGATTTCCAAATGGCTTGTAAACAATGTGTCGACGTCGGGCGTTATCTGGCCGAGTCGCTCTTAGCAATGCTAATCAATTAACAACACGACGACAACGGCTGCGGCCCACTATCAACAGTAACCCTATTCTACATTCAGGTTCTTCTACACTTAGCCTAGCCCAAAACTTGACGTGTCTGATTAAATCAAACTGGCAAACGGCACACGCTTAACTCGCGAACTGTGGCAAAGAGTTTGTTTGCTCGGCAAAGTGACAAAGAACAAATCTATTAATCGACAGCCGCAAACCATTAAAAATAAAACAGCAATTTGGCTTTGGAAGCTAACGAGGTGTGCTCGATTCCAAAGCAAACTTGTGGTATCAAGTTGCCGAACTAAACAAATATGCTTCGCTAAGTAATCACTAAACTAGAATACCTTTCGAGCAGCGGGAGGGCGGGTATTATAATTTGGTCGCCACACTCCACTAATCGTTAAACAGCAGGGGGGAGGGCGATGGAGATTGAGGGGCGGCAAAGTCGCGTCGCCATGGAATGCAATTCGAACAACACTTAAATTAGGTGGTGGCACAAACAGAAGCCACGACCGAGAACGCATTGCATTAAGGCCAATTGACAACACGCACATACGAGTATGTGTGATTGCCAACTGCTTGCCCCATGTGGCAGTGGACGGGCACAGCGGGGAGGTTGGCAACCCGGCGTACGTGACGCAAGCCTCGAAACTGACTGGACGCTGCAGTCTATTGCCGATTGTTTCACTATTATTAGATTTGTTCCCGTTTCGAATCAGCACGACAAAAGCCAAGTCCAGCCATAAAGTTGAGCTGCTGTTTCTCGCTCATTATTTGGAAATTGTCTTTTTGCAACCCATTTTCCACGGTGTCATTAGCCAGAAGCCGGCAGTAAAATGTTTAGCTGCCATTGAACAGAGTCTATTGTGCAATAACAAAGGGTTAGCTTAAGCCTTGAGCTTTTTGTTACTGCGAACCAAGGAACTAGCGGAGCGAGAACCAAGGCCTTAGTTCAATGGGGCAGTTGAACTACAGAAATGTTCGAAGAGTAACGTTGAAAGATAGTGTAATCAAATGCAAGTCTTTAACAAATAATGTGATTGATTTATAACAATTTACTATAATAGTGCTAATTGCCTTTAAATAAATAAAGAATAATTAAGGAAAGTGCCAACGCAGGAACTAGCGGAGCGAGAACCAAGGTCTTAGTTCAATGGGACAATTGAACTACAGAAGTGAACCAGCTCGTGAAGTTACTAGATCGACAGAAGTGAACCAGCTTGTGAAGGCACTAGATCGACTGAAATGAACCAGCTCGTGAAGTTACTAGATCGACACGTTGAAACGTTGAAAGGGCTTAAACAGCTTTTACAAATAATGTAATTGATTTAACACAATTTGCTATAATAATGCTAATTGGTCTTAAATAAATAAAGAGTACTTAGTAGTCGCATTTACGCCACGATTACTTCTACTTTTTTGTTGCTGCGGCACAGTCATGAAATTTAGCAAGTTGTTGTTGTTGACTTGAACAGTTTGTTTCTCACGTGCACATGTCATTTTGCTATTGTTGTTGTTTCTGTTGTTGTTGCGGCTACTTTGGCCCGTCTATCTTGAAGCTGGCATTTTGTGGCCGTCTCGCAGTTTGAATAAGAAGTCAAAGCAAGTCCACACGCCGCTCGTGTTCGTTGTCTTTGTTGTCATCTCGCACACTGCATTTGAAAAGGGCATTACGAGATTGTTACCCACAGATCTGTTGCTGTGGTAAGACTCGAAATGTAATCGTTACTGCATAACTACTGAGTGCGGATGATGCGGGAGAAAGTAAATTATGACGCAGCACTTTGCTGTTTCTCTTACTTTTCTTTTTTCTTTTGTTGAATGAAATTCGGTTAGCATCGAGAGATATCTGCAGGCAGTGTTGAATTTTGTTGTTACCAGCCGTATACATGTTGGAATAAGTGAGCCAATCAACTGGGTCAACTGGGCGGGTTGCCGCAGAAACGGTTGATAACTGAAATATGCATTGAATGAGTTTAACATATTCGTTTTGATCGCTGTAGAATTCGTATTTATTTAAAGAAATGTTGGCCTTGCGCGAATTCTTGAAAGCGTTACTTTGGCAATACCATACGCAGGCGTATATTGAATTTATTTATAACTGAGCTTAAGATCTAAACGATGCGAGACGACGAATAGGGAAATCAATTCATATCACGTCGAGGTGGTTCTTTACTCGGTTTCCACCACATACATATGTATATGTTTGTAGATATGCACATGTATAATCTGCTCTGTTCTTTACAGGCCCCCCTCTGTTACTCTCAATGCTATTCCAAATTTTAATTTCGTTTCTCATTGCTTATCGAACGTGTTGCAAGGGCATAAGAGCTTCGGCACTCCCGCAATTCTCCCCCACATTTGAGGATTTGTTGTTGTTATTGTCTCCACAGCCGGTTTACAAGCTTTACGTTTCTACACCTCTCATGTGTATCTCTGTGTGTGTGTAGCATTGTAGTTATCTACACCATGGTTGTTGCTGTTGCTGCGGCTTGTCTAGCCACTTTTTGCATTTGTTGCGCTCTATTTGACTTTTACTTTTCATTTTGCCAACAGCATTCGCCTTGTCTTGCTTATAATGTGCTTTATGTATCGATTTCCGCCTCGATAAATCCCCCCCGTAATGTGGATCCACTTTTTATTTTTTATTTTAATATGTCGGTGGCTATTGATACTGCGAATTCTAATGAAAGTAAAACTATATGACGCTCAATTATTCTCGTGCCGATAAACACAATTATCCCGTTGTGTTTACCTTGTGCTTATTTTTAGAGCCAAATGAGTTTATTGCTTAAGCAGCAGAAGAAAAGCAAACGATTCCACGTTGCAGATAGAAAACAATACGATAAAAGTTCTTAAGTATACATCTATTTACTACGGCTCAAATTGTAGGCATTATTTTGCTAAGTAGACTATTATTATTATCCAATTATCAAAAACTACAAACAGAGTTCATGGTCACGGTCTTTAATGTTAGTCCGATGACTGAAGCTCATCAGACTGAATTTATTGGCTCTAACGAGTTGAACTCAAACTAAATAATCGCGCATGAAACATTATTATAAGTAATACTTAAATTGTGCAATAATTGCAATTGTTATTAGTCAAAATGCAAGTTTTAGATAAGTTATTTGTACAGTCATAATGAGTGTACTCAGTATTTCTTTGATGATTAGTATTTGTTGCTTGGCTTTCGCAGATTATTCTGAAATTTTCTGCAAATTGCGTGCTTTATGCAATGTTTACGACCCAGTTTCCACGGTGTTATTAGCTAGAGCAGATGTGCGGCAAAAGTTGTTGTCAATTGCTAACTAACAAAGGCTATAAATAAGGCTATATAGTATATACTGAAGTTCGAAGGAACCAGATGGCCAGATTGTTGGTTCATTTGAACTTGAAGCTATATTTAAAACATAGAGAACAATTGAATCGTATGGGGTATTTTGAAATTACAACAGCTAAATGAATTTCGCAGGAATTGCGGGCATCTCTCAAGTGATTCACGAATTATGACGTGCACAATTTACGATTCTGCAGACTGGGGTATATAACATTTCCAACCCTGATCAAAACACAGCACTTCAATGAGGATTTGTTTGCTTTTATAATGCGATTTCGCTGTTAACCGAGTGCAGCTATATTTAAAGGTTCGAGAAAGCCACCCAAAGATCTTTTTAGGTGGTCGAGATTATCAAGTGGCTATCCTGAACGAAATATATTGCATTGTCGCCCCGTCGTGGCGAAATCGTGCCATTAAAGAGGCGCCGTGGCTTGTAATGGAGATGAAGATGCCCAGATGTAGACAGTGTGGAATTTGAATCGCAATCGGTATTGTTGGTGGACTATCAAAGGCGGCGTATCTTAATTAAGTTGTTACTGCGAAACTGCAAAACTACGAAACCCTAATGAAATGAGCCAAGGCAGTTGTGGTGCTGTTGTGATTGCTATTGTCTCAGTGTGATGTCAGAGAGCCTGGCCGCAGAATACGGCTGGGCAAGTTCAAAGTGACATAACGTGCAATTAAAAGCAGACAACAACAAACAAACAAACTCATACACACAGTGGTAGCATTGGCACCCGCTAAGCAGCACTAATGCCACAGTTCCAAGAGTCATTTATGACTGATGACGACAACCGCGAACCACGAAAATTCAAGGAGCGTATCGAAAAAACAAAACAAAGATAACATTGAAATGATGCCAACATGGCCAACTGGCAAATTGAATTTAATGCCCGCTTAAGTGTATTGTATGTTAATCAGACCCGAATTATCCAGTTGTTTATCACTTGTCGCCTCTCCACCCTCAGCTCTCAATTAAACTGAGCGGAAGTTCCGTGAGTACCCCGCATGAGTCTCATCCATGTAGCGACCCAGTTCAAACAGCTGCCGTAATCGGTAGATAGACCTCTGGACGTCCCGCCCCCATCCAAAGGCAGATAGGAGTATCAGCAATTGCTTGAAGTGCATGCATCTATCGGGCACTTCAAATGTATTTAATGTGACACAATGCTGGCATGTTTGTTGCCAACTTAAGTGCCGCTATAAAGCGTGCACAAGCAACTCTCTGATAAGCGATAGTTCAGGTCACTGCAGACACTAACCCATTTTCAATGTAGTTCTTCCTTTAGCTTGAGTGTCATTCTCGTTCCAGTTGGTTGAGTTCGATTGCTTCTTAGTTTTCCGCTCAATTAATGAATGTTCTTTATTTCCTTTGGCAAATCGTTGATCAAGTTGGCTGCATATTTTGCTGACATGCCTTCAAATGCGTCATAAAGTTTAGAAAACGTTGAATACATAAATGCCAGCTTGTTTGCTGCGAAATCACATCAATCCGCATCACATGCTTCATCTTTTCACACTCTTTCGACTTGTCACCAATCCATACTCTTTTCGATAAGAAAAGCATTCCACGTATAACTGGATGTTTTGTCTAAAGTAAGTTGACACAATGAAAGGAAATAAATTTACTTATATTATGATTGAGTTAGACAGTGATAATTAATTCTATTTGTCAAATTAGATCTTTGTGCTCCAGTTCTGGCGACGTCGATTCGGTTTGACGCACATTTCTTGAGTTAGTATTTCATGGTCTTATAGGCACTGGGTTATCATCGTAACGCTCCCCTAATTCCCACAACAATTTGTAGTAATTTGCAGCCAGCAAAGTGTTAAGTGTGTTGATGAGCCACATGAAATTGCAGGGTATCCAATGATCGAGCAATTTTAGTTTCACAGTCGCGGCGAAACTCGCAACATGCAAACAAGATCAGCAGAGAGACAAATAAAAAGGTGGTAAAAATGAAAAATATGTAATAAGTTGTCACCTAGACCAAGTGATGCTCTTTCCTAATTCAAAAAAATAAAAATAAAATAAAAAATAACTCAATTAACTATTGACAACTAGTTGTAAATCAGAAGTGGCATCAACTATTCAGCTATGTGCAACTACATAAATGCCAAGGAAGATCAAGTGGTATTTGTGCCTCATATTTCCAACTCATAGTGTAGTGTATACAGAAAGCCGTTGGCAGCGGGAAAGACGCCGTGCAACGCCCAGAAATGTCTTCACACTTATGAAAACAAAAGTCCAATTTGCATAGTTTACAGAAATTTCTTTTAGCACATGTCTCAAATATGTAAAAATTGAATAAACAAAAAACTAACTGATCGGCGGTTGCGGTTTATTGAACCCACAAAAACTGGCTTACTGAGTGACTAACTCGGCGAGTAGTTTGAAAGCGTTTCTAATAAATTCACTTGATATAGCTTGTCTATCTCTGTCGCGCAATGCTAACGGCAAAACTTGTGAATTAACAAAAAGAAGCAGATGCACAACTTGGACACGTTCCAAACAGGCAAACAGGCAAACAACAAGCAAGCAAGCGAACAAACAAACAAACCAAAAAGTATTATTTATGGACTTTACTCATTTCCATTATGCAAATGACGTCGACGTCTGTAGTTTTGTTTTCGGGTGTTTCGGGTGCGTCATCATGCTTCGAATGCGCTCTCTTGAGGTCAATGGCGATGACTTCGATGGCTTTCGGTGTCAGTTGCAGTTGCACGCCGCAGAGCAACAAACAACTCAATATGAGCTTGTCGTGGGTGTGCTTCTTAATTTATTTATTTAGTGTTAAGTTGTTGGCTGCAGAGAAAGTATCATATTTGGATTATAAAATATGTGTGTGGTGACGACCAGCAAATTTTGCCGGCATTCGCAAATAGGATCAGCATAATATTTGTCTTACACTAAGGAGTGTGACGCAGTTGTGTTTGTATTTGTTTGTCATTATTGGCGATCACTTGACGTGTTTACGCACTTTCACTCCATGCTAATGGCCTTTGTGCAACGCACTTGCCTAGCAACGAAACAAATTGCCGCCCCTTTTGATTTTAACTTAAAATTTCAGAGTGCGTAGGTTCAGTTAACAATAACAAAATTCAGAGTAAATAAACAAGTAGTTGTTCAATCCATTAATTTGTGGATCCAATTGCGTAGGCTACTTCAATTTATGGGCTAATTTCTCTTTTACTTCAATTGCACAACAATCCACGAATAGTCATTCAATGCTATTTTCAGCCCACACAATTTCTAGATCAAACATTTACCAATTTCGAAATGTGGGCCAAAACGTTTATGAGAAATTCTTGGATGACCGCAAGTCACATGTGCTTATCATTTTCACATGTGTCAACTAATTGCTAAACGAACTACTAGAAAACGTGGATAGTTTTATTTTTAAGCTAATATTTTGGTCATCCCAAATTGTTTACACTATTCGACGCTATCCAAACAGTTTACATATGGAGAAATCATACATTTGTTTACTTTGCGTCTAGCTGTTTTTCTCCTAAAACTGACATATCAACAAATGAATTTGATGTTTCGCTAAAAACATAAATTTACTGCATTTAGAAACTCAATCTTTTATTACGCGGGCAATAAAAGTAACTTCAACATTCAGCTTGTGATGTAAGCTTTGCAATCGACACTATCCTTCAGTTTCATTGAATATGAGAACTGTGATATGGTATTCATGCGTGTAAGGCTTACTCTAATAATTCTATTTTTAATTAAGTTAAATCTGAAGCAGCCGTCAGAATATAAATTAGATTTTTACTACTGCTAATTGGGTGTGCGCTAGTGGAATTGTATTTAGTCAGTCTTAAGATGTTGAGAGGATTACAATTAAAAGTATTCGCAGTGCAGAAAAGTTGCTGCGCCCTAACGTACAGCTTGATTTATAATTGAGTAAATATGCGTTACATTATGAAGTGTGACAAGATCCAAGGGACAACTTTTTGCCCATTGCTGTTGTGGGTTAATCAAGTAAACAAACAAACAAACAAACAAAGGCAACGACGGCAGCTGGTGTGCGGAAACAAGGACGTCAGACAGGCAGCCCTCGAGCAGCCCACAGGAAAGTCAGTAACACTTAACGCCTTTTGATTGTTTAATTTCTCAAATTGTTTTATGGATTTATCCCAGCTGTCGGATGTGCTGCTGGTGCTGATGCTCGTGCTGCTGGTCGTCCTGCTGCTGCTGGCGTCCGTCCTGGCACACGCCAATGAAAAATTAATGCGAACAACCAATGCTGCCAAGGGTTCGTTCGCACACATAGCTAGACAGAGACGGGAGGTCGGCAACAGCCGCCCCAGGACAACATCAAAGCCGTGTTGTTTCATTTTTCACCGCTTTTGACATTTTGCAGCCACCCAGTGGCACTCAGTCTCTGGTCGCAGGCAAAGCGAGCGTCTGAAACAATCAGCCAACCAAAGCGCATGCAGACAGCTGACAGACGACTACTTGGTCCGGGCGGTGGGGGCAGGTGGGAGCGACAGCCGCCAAAGCTCCCTTGGTGTTAACTTTTATGCAGCACTGTTGTTGCCTGCTAATCCCCCGCTGACGCACACCGCCTGACCATGCCCGAAACATCCCACCATCCATCTGCCATCCGACATCCGCATCCGCATTCGCCCCTCGCATATTCCAATCAAATTAAGTAGAAAGGTTTGTGCTACGGTTCTGTGTGCTGTGTGCACTACGCATCTCTTAATGGCTAATTACCAGAAAAGTTCCACATCGAATTATTGTTAATCTGGCAGCGAACTAAAATTAATTCCTTTGCCTCACAGCTAGCTACTTACTCATGGCATATTTCTAGTTAAACGCCAATTGTTATGGTAATGATATGCAACACCTAATTGCTGGTCAGACATTTGCTAACCTTTGCTTTCCGCATAAGTAATTAAAAGGAAATACAATCGCCTAGTCTATGCCTAACAAGCAACTTAGGAAAACAAACAAATTAAGCATTAATAATACTCAACATTAGCTGTCAACGCCCACGGCGTTTGTAAAATATCTTTGTGGTTTCCTTTTGTATGTGCGTTCATTTTTACAATTTCCTGTCTTGGACACAATTAAACAAATGCGAACTGGTTTGTTGAACTAAATGTGACTGCTCATCTAATTGGTTCACCTGTTCATGTGAACTAGTTCGTGTTGGTTCGTTTCCCTTTCGAACCTTGCACTCGATCCACATTATTCAATATGCCCATAGCGGCTAATCGTAGCGCATCCACATAATCCCGGGCCTGTTTTCTGTCATTTCAACGGTGGTTTCCCTCACCGCCTGCCGCTCGGACGCTTCGCGCCGTAGATTTTATTGCTCCGCCTATTAGCACGCACACGCACAGAGTCACACACAGTTGCAGACTCCCAGTGGGGCGAGTAATTGAGCCAGGGAGCGAGAGCGAGAGAGCTGGCTGACTGACTGGCTGGCGGCTGTGTGCGACAGAGATGGCAGCATCCGTTGGCTGTTTGTCTTTTTGCCGGCACTCTTTTGTCGTCCTTCCACTGCAATTAAGTTAAATTGTCAAAGCTAACAAGTTCCACAAGTGGATTGCCCCGTTTGTTTTGTTTGTCTTCCCACTTGGACTCGTGTTTCTGCTGTTGTTTAGTTTACCATCCGCAAAATGGCGTTGTGCATCCGAACTGTTGCCGAACCGCGCACGAGCATAATCGGAAATTCCGGTTGCCATTGCCTGCTCTCTGCTCTTGCTTTGGTTGGTTGCCTGCCTAGCTGTGCCTGGTTTGGCCCGGCAAAGAGCTAACCACTCACTGTTGCCCTTGTTGCGGAATTGCTTTTCACACAGACGCAGAGCGTGTGCAAGGGGCGGGGGAGGTGGGACGGAACGGTTAGCCTAGCTAATTTGCTGTTTCCGCGCGTCCTCTTTCGCCCATCCATTTGCTATGATTTATTAAGTGGCGCTGTCTCTTTCCATCCACTTTGCTTTTTGGGGGCATGTGCAGTTTGATTACAATTTGGTGTCGCTGCTACTGCTGTTGCTGTTGCTGCTGCTGTGGCTTTTTTATGGCTACATTAGAGTCGCAACTTGGTTGCTGCAAATGAATCCCAAATTCATCCCTCGCCGCATAGCTGTTAATTAGTTAAACATTGACTTGCTCTTCACATCCCCCACTTTGCCATTGTTGTTCTTGCTGCTGACTTATGATTCCACTTGAGTTTGCATTGCAATGGGAATTATCATCAAAAATGTAAATTTATGTTTACATACCAACGATTTATCATCTCAGCTCAGCTTTGCTATCTTCACAGCTTTTTATACCCGCCACCCAAAGTGTTGTAGTATAATTCAAATAACTCCAAATCTGAAGTAGAGATATCTAATTGAATAACGTTGCCAACTGGACAATATCATATATTATTGCGCACAGTTTAAGTTCGACTGATCTCTCAAATAATAAAAGAATTATGATGAATGATACTTAAAAAAATGCAACAAAGCTAAAGCCAAACTCTAGATGGTTCCCGAAAATTTCAATATTAAACTTAGTAAGAGCAAAGTACTGACTCAATGGGTATCTCACAGTCAGTCACATTCACCTGCAAGTTTCCTGCTGTATTCGCCTTTTATTTATGACCAATTGCAGCGCTCGCAACACTTCAGTTATTAATTTTTGTCCAATTCCGTCGGCAGCTGTCGAGGGACAAGGATTGGTGTCTCCACCTTGAATATTTGCTTGCTATTGTTTGCAATTTAATTTTCTGTTCTCATTGAGAAGCTTCGTGAAGTTGCCCCAAACAAAATAAATAAAACATAATTCACCTAATTAAAGCTTGTTTTCACTTTTAGTCCGATTTAAATGACATTTTAAGCAGATTGTGATTAAAAAATGCAGACAAATTCGAGTTTTACATAATTTTTTGTGTTTCATAGTTTATGATTTTTAAATCAGCTTGCTCAACAATCTTTGCATGCTTTCTATTTCTCATAAATTGGTTTTTTATTGTGTTTTTTTTTTTATCATTTTGCATCAATCTATATATTATCATATGCCATATTGAATGAGTATGCAAATTTTGAACTCCTCATAATTTTGTCCATTTGCAAACTAACGTTTGTGTGTGATTCGTAGGGCTGTTAACGTTTGGTCAACTTTTTATTTACGCTGATTTTCCGATTTCGTGATAAAGCCAGATTTACAATCGACAGCCGTCAACGATAAACTTGACAATTGCACAATAACTTGTGTGCTTTATGACTTTATAATTTCTGTCATTATCGATGACTTCGACGCAGTAAAACAAAAATGATCGTGCCACAAAGTTTCAGTTGACACCCGACTAATCGCATGCTCTACCATCGCTACTCTATAAAGGGTGTTTAGTTTACGATGTTAGACAGATATAGTGTGTTTTTACTGCTGCTGTTTGTACAGACTATTGTGAAAGCGTAGGACTTGCGTTCTCGTTAATTGTCGCTAATTGAGGTGTTTTGAAATCGTAAACGTACACAGCACAAGGTGATCTATTCAAATAAGTAGGTAAATAATGCATTCACTAGAACTCATCAGAAGCTGTGTCGACGTGTCTTTGCGCAGTTCACAGTTTTTTTTCAATTATGAGACTTGATGTGTTCGATGCGTTTCGAGAGTGTTTTTACCCCTTCACTGTGCTATATACTATATGTATTTATACTCTCATTTGCGTCTATTTTTATTTAGCTGGGGGGGCAGTCGTTCCTCTTTGATCGGCCGTTACTTAATGTTTGTTCTTTTATTTTCAGTTTCGCTGTAATTTACACTTGACAACGCCGCTGCGCACTTCCTCTCCGCGTCGTCTATTTGTATCGTTATCTATGTGTATCCATCGCTATATTACCATCACCATCTCACTCGTTCGCTCTCGGGGACTCATTTGCTATGCAGCGACTCGGCGCGTTTTTCATGCATTGTCAATGCTCAATTTCCGCCCCACTCCGCTACGATCCGTCTTCGTCTTTGATTCTTTTTAACCATGTGTGCGCTCACCTACGCATAAATCACGATGTGTGTACAGTATTCCAATTTGGGGACTTGTGTGTAGCCAATTAGCATATAGTTCAGTACGGTACAATTCATGTGCCCTTATATGTAGCAAGTATTTTGCATTCCGACTCACTCAGCATTCCCTTGGATCCCCGATGCTACCTCTTTCACTCACCTAGACCCTCGTTGACAAGTGATTATGCATCAATGGCGAGATCTTGAACCAACTCATTAACACTCTTCGCTCGAGAACGAAATCAATCCGGGAGCCGTTCGTCGAATCGTCGATTGTATAATCATCATATATATTTATTGACACCATTTTGGTTGGTCGTCTAATGCTCTAATGAAATCGGTCATTTGGAAAACAAAAGACAAATTATGTGCTCCACATCACGAGATGAGTCGAGTGGCAATTTTGCCACTTGACTGGCTTCTCTTTTGTTGGCCATACTCGAATTTATGCTGTTGTTATGGGCAACAACAATAGTTCATAATTCATCGCCTCGAACCTGCCTATTTAGCATTTATCAATGCAACGTTTTGCAATCGTCTGCACACCGAAATGTGAAAGCTAATCAATGCTGTTGTTGCCTACTTGCAGATATCATATAACGATGGATTACCCCAGGAGATTTGCCGACAGTGCAAAGCACAGTTCATTATGGTGGCCAAGTTCCGACGACGTTGTGTGCGCGTGCAGCAGCGACTGCAGGAGTACGCCCATCAGATTGCCCAGCGTCAGGCACGACGTCGTCCGCAGCTCGACAAGGAAACGCCCAAGCAACTGAATCCGACTGAAACCCAATGCGAGCGCAAGCGGCGACTGGAGCCCACGGAGACAACGCAAAGCGATGCGGAAGAAGAGCAGCCGCCGTCGCCCAAGATGCAGCGACGCAATGTGCGACTTGCATCCCTGCCAGCCAGTCAAGCCACGACCACGACTACAACGAGCAGCTGCAGCTTCAAGGCGCGCTCGCCCGGCAAGAGAATCAACGAACCCTGGCGCACGAAGGCGGCGCGCAAGCAACTGTCGGACACCTGGTCCACCAGCAGCTCCTGCCTGACCGTGCAGCGTTCCGATGCCACACCCGTGTCCACCTTCTCGTCCTCGTCCTCGTCCTCCTCCCCATCGCCGTCGTCGTCGGGGCAGACGACGCCGGAGCACCTGAGCGACTTGTCGGTGAATCCGTGCCTTGGCTTCGGCAGCGATGACAACTCCTCGTCCACACAGTCCAGCTCCGACGGCGCGACGTCGCCGTCCAGCAAAGCCAAACTGCTGTTTCCGCCCAGGCGCAGCGCGACGAACAAATCGCAGCTAGTGCTGCGACGCAGGCGAAGATTGAGCACGCCTGCCAAGCGGACTAAGCGCATCATACGCAAGATGCCGGAAAAACCAAAAGATGCTGAAATAAAACGGCTAAAAATAACAGCGGATGCGGAGCTGTCCGACCAAACAGCGCAGCGCCCAGATGCAGCACACAACGCTGTTGTGGATGGCAGCAAGGGCGCGGCGGAGGCACCGTCGAGCAGCACAGACGAAACAGCAGAAGGGGACGCGAAGATCACAGAGACAATAAATGAACAGCGAATGTCAAGCGATGAAATGCCACACAAAACCGAACAGGAAACAATGCGCGTGCAAAGTCCAATCCCTGTGCTAACTGAAGCGACTGAGATGACTGAGAACGAGCAGCCCATGGCAACGTGTGAGGTTGTGGCTGTGAGTCCCGTGCAGTTCGAGGAGCCGACTTCGTCCACAGAGCAAATGACGCCCGCGGTGCCGTCGCCCGAGTGCGAGGTGGAAGTTGGAGTGGAAGTGGACATGACGCCGTCGAGTGAGTTGATTGTCAGCATCCCACTGGAGGCACTCGACGACGATCTGCAGCACAAGCTGTGCACTGTGGAGGCAGTTGAAGCACCGGAGACGGCAGGGGGCAAGGAGAACGGCGAGATCGACGATGTGAACAACAATGCGAACGTCGAGCATTTTTGCCAGAGTGCTACAGCAGATAGCTTCAATTCTGCTGTGGCACTCGAAACCAAGGAAATTGAAGCAGAACCCGATGGAGGCGGGCCAGGCGCAGGTGGAGGCGGAGGAGAGCCCGTCGACGATGATATGGCGTCACTCGAGCGTCTGGTGGAGAAGCAAGCAGTTGAGGAGGTGCCGCCATTGCCGCCGCGTCCAGCTGCTAGCTCGATGGACTTCTTGGCCGAGTTCGAGAAGCACTGCGAGAAGACGCTGAAGCAGCAGGCGGCGGCGCCCGTCGGCGAGCTGGAGCTGGAGGAGGCCAAGCAGCAGATGCAGGTGGAGATGAACGATGTGGAGAGCACGCTGCACGGCATACTCAACGAGATGCAGGACCAGCATCTCTACACGCCCGTCTGCACGCCCATCGATGAGTTCCTCACGCCCGCCGACTATGCGCCGCTGCCCGACGCCCAGCCGACGCCGCCAGCGCCAGCCACAGCCAGCAATCTCTACGAGGCAGGTGTGGCACAGCAGCAACAAGCACAACAGCAGCAGCAGGGGCAGCAGCAGGCGAAGGAGGGCAATCTGTTCGACAGCAGCAGCTTCAGCAGTGAGCTGATTGGCTTCCAGAACGACATGCCCTGCTTCGAGACCATTTCGAGTTCGCCCGAGACGATGGCGGCGCAGCAGAGTCTGCAGCTGGAGCTGACGCAGCTGCTCAACGACCTGCAGCCGCCCATCAGCAGCAACAGCAGCAACACTCAACAGCAGCCACAGTTGCAACAGCAGCAGCAGCTGTCGCTAGATACCGTCAGCTATGATGCGCTGTATCCCGCAGCTCCGGCCGCCACACCGGTCACCGCGCCCGTCTCGCCGCCGTCGGACAGCAGCTCGAGCAAGCTGCAGCTGATTCAGATGCAGCCGCAACAGCCGCTGTGGCAGGCGCAAACAGCTGCTGCCGTTGCCGCCGCTGCCGCACATCAGACGACGCACCTGCAGTGGTCGACGGTGGGTGGACTGGAGGCCGTCAAGTCGCTGCCCGCCAGCAACGTGGACAGCGCAGCGTCCACAACTACGACGTACTACATCAACGCCAGTGATCTCTACCAGCAGTCGGGCAGCCTGGCAGCAAGCGACAGCTATGCGCTGCTCGACAACAACGAGAACTACATCTTGGAGCAACAACAGCAGCAGCAGCAACAACAGCAGCAGCAGCAACAACAACAGCAGCAACAGCAGCAGCAGCAGCAGCAACAGCAGCAGCAGCAGCCCATCATGATACTCATACAGCAGCCGGAGCTGCAGCCGGTGGCATCAGCCAGCAATCCGCAGCAGGCGCCGCTGCACATCACCTATGCCCCCGAGCTGCACGGCTACGCGCCACAGCAACAGCAGCAGCAGCAGTCGACGCCGCAGCAGCAGCAGGCGCCGCCACAGCACCCACAACAACTGCAACAGCAACAGCAACAAGTACAAAATGCCAATCAAACAGTATTAGGTTTACCGGCACTTGTGGCGCCACCGCCACCACGTGGCAGACCGCCCATGTTGAAGTGCCGCTTCTGCCAGAACGGACCGCGTTTCTCCAGCAGCTTGGAGTACAGTCGCCACATCATCGAGCTGCACCCCGCCGTCGCGCCCTTCAACTGTCCGCACTGCCCGCAATCGTTCGCCGGCCGCAGCAAGCGCAACCAGCACATTTTGAGCCACCACGTGGTGCAGCAGTTCCACTGCGGCCAATGCTCCCAAATGTTTCCCGCCCAACGAGCGCTCGACTTGCATCTGCAGCGCTTCCACATGCCGCTCTCCACGGACTCGCCTGGCGACGGTGTGCGCCTGGAGGAGGTGCAGATCCAAATCGCCAACAAGGAGCAGCAGCAACTGCAACTGCAGCCACTGCATGCGTCCCCCCAACTGCCAGGTAACTGACAGGATCTTTAAGTTTAGCCAGCTGATGAGACAAAGATCGCAAGGGAACGGATCAAATTCAGAATCTTCTTTTTGTGGGGTCTTTTAATAGCTTGCTATCAATTCAATGATCAGTTGTAATAATAGTAATCTTATCAATTGAACTAATCCATTTCGGCGTAAACAAATTTACTTTTTGGGGTCTATCACTGGATTTCTATACATTAATTGCTGTCAATTCAAAGATCTGTTGAATATATACTAATCTTTTCAAATGCATCAATTCCGTAGTAAGCTAATGAACTTCTTAGGGTCTATCACTGAATTTCTTCATGGTTTGCTATCAATTCAATGATCAGGCTTTCAATTGAACTACTTAATTCCGGAATATGCAAATTTACTTTTTGAGATCTATGACTACATTTCTATCCATGTCTAACTATAAATTCAATGATCAGTTTAATGCATTTCTTAAATATTAATCTTATCAATTGAACTTATCCATTTTGTAGTAAGGAAATTAACTTTTTGGGATCTATCACTGAACTTCTATCCATGGCTTGCTGTTAAATGAGTGATCAGCTTAATGCAATTTCTAAGTAGTAATCTTATCAATCAATTCCGGAGTAAGCAAATTAACTTTTTAAGGTCTATCACTAAACTTCTATCCACGACTTGCTATCAATTCAACGATGAGTTTAATGCAATTCTAAAATAGTACTCTTATCAATCAATTCCGTAGTAAGCAAGTTAACTTTTTTAGCATATATATTAATTGCCGTTCAGATCAGTTATTGAATTTCAATGCACGACTTACAGCAAATTTTGCTGCTAGAAAGCGCGCAACGAAATTTTAATGATACGTTTAATGCAAATCTCTGCTTGAAACACTTCCATATGGCTGTAAATTCAATTTAATTATTATTATTGAACAGTTACGAAACAGCTTTAGCCATAGGCTGCTTACGGAAATGAATATGCAATAGTTTTGATTGAATAAAAGCGTTGGATATTAGAATGTACAGAAGAAGAATTGAGCGAAACTGTTTCTATTTGTTTCTACTGAATTTAGGCAGACATTTAATGATTAACTAGAAAGGGCAATTACTTGAATCATATTCCTTACAATCTATCTAAATCACTGGCAAATAGTTGAGATGATATGCTGTATATATGTTATCTCTCTCACTCTTTATCCTTGCATATTTGCTGGCGCAGCACTGGAACAGCAGAAGAGTCCGTCGCCGTCGCAGCCGCGTAGGACGCGCATACTTTGCTGCCCCGACTGCGAAGACTGTGAGTAGCTTTCCACTGTTTGCGCCACTCGAATCCAGTAATCAATTCATTCCCATCTTGCAGGCGCGTCTGCGGCGAGTCATCAGCATCGCAAGGAGCCGCCGTATGAGGAGCTGAGCAACTTGCAGCCGCCGCCCACAGTGCTGACGCCGCCGTCGACCATCGCCTCGCTGCCGTCGCCGCAGCCCGCCGTAATGTGCCCCACGCCGCACATAACGCTGCCCTCGCCGGAGCAATCGGAGCCGGACTCGACGACGGCGACACTGCGGCAATTCCGCAAGCGCTGTGTGCCCGCCAATAGCGCAGTGTCGACGCCGCCAAGCACAATGACACTGATGACGGCGGCAGCATCGCCGTCGCCCTCCTCGTCGCCGTCGTCGTCGACGATGGAGAGCAGCGCCACGCTGCAGATGAGCAAACTGCGCGGCAGCCACCAGTGTGTGGTGTGCGACAAGCGGTTCACGAACGTCATTGCGCTGCGCAAGCACCAGCAGCTGGCCCACGACTCGCAGACAACGATGCCGTGGGTCTGCTCGATCTGCAAGCGTGGCTATAGGAAGCGCACCGACATGGACAACCACATGAAGTCGCACGAGCCGAAGGGTCGTCCCTACGAGTGCAACGAGTGCTGGGTGCGTTTCCCGGAGTTCAAGCAGCTGGCGATGCACAAGTTCACCGTGCACGAACTGATCAAGCCGCATACGTGCGACGAGTGTGGTAAACAATTTGGTACGGAGAGCGCCTTGAAGACGCACATTAAGTTTCATGGTGGTAAGTTTTTGGGTGCTCGCACAGCATGCGGATGCGGTGGCTAACCGGGTGCCGGTTGGATGCTAGCTCAGCTTTATCTAGTTACTATTACAATCGGATATACAATATTCGAACGTAGCAATTAATCCCTTACGCTGTAGTCTACTAATAACTCTGTCTTTATTGTTGTGCTAACAGTCTATACGGCCGTGATTGTCTGCTCGAAAGGTAAGGATGAACGACTTAGTTCATCATCGAGCGACCCTCGCTGAGCACAGCCTGCGATAGACATAGATAGCGCTTGAACTAACCCACCCAACAGCTGCTTCGATTGCACCTCAAAGTATGCTAGTTTAAATATCTGTAGCTTAAGCTTAACCTCTCAACGAGAAGATGCAAATTGGAAAAACGTAATATAGTTTTAAGCCTAAACCTAAAAATAATCATTACTGCGCAAAAGTTATCGGGGATTGGAACTGCATACAAATTACACATACTCATTATCAAATGCTAGTCGATATTCAGGCAGCAGATGTAAGCCACGCTATTAAATGCACTCGATGGAAATTATTCTACGAAATACTGTGTAATTTTGTTGAAATCTAAAACTCTCATTTCCCGGCCCTTGTTATTAATGTAACTCGGTAATTTTCGGGTAAATGTCTAACAAACATGTTCACCGATCTCACATGTTCACCACCCCAGGACACGGAATAATTACAGACATTTCCCTTTTTAAATGTTCTTAGCATTCGTCGTGTGTAATTAGAGCTGAAAGCAATTCCACCACCTGAACCCCCTCGAACTGCAACACACATTCTGTTTTGTAGCACTGTTAACTCGCCGTTGTGTCCATGTTAGCAACCTTAAGAGATAAACTGCCGATACAAAGCGAACCAATTGTCTATTATTGCAGAGCGAGGCTTCCAGTGCGAAGAATGCGACGAGACATTCACAAATCTCAAAGAGTTTCGCAAACATCGACGCACCCATAACCGCGATCTGTTTTACAAGTGCGTCCATTGCCCACGTACTTTTCTACATTATACGAGCTTTCGTGGTAAAGACAGCGTCTAATTTACTTACTAAGTAGTGTCCATAAATGTAGATGTTGATTGCTAGTTGGTAATTCATTTAAGACTTTATTACTCAACTCAATTGACGCCTGGCTCTGCATGATTTTGCATGCATAACACTCGCACCAGCTTCCGACTTTTGATTAGCATTGTGTATGATGTATAGAACAAACAAATAAGAAATTGATTAATTTGGTTTACTCTTTTGTTGATCAGCTCACATGAACACACACTTGCCGCTGGGCGTGTTTCTAAACGATAAGCCGACGGCACAGCTGCCCGGCAAGTTGGAGCATCCTGGCAACGAGGAACTACTGCCACTGACCCCGCTGAGCAACGTCCACAGCGGCGGCAGCATCAGCGAAGACTGCCCCGGATCCGTTGAGATGGTCGAGAGCAGCGTTGCGCAATCGCTGGAGATGATCATCGATACGCCATAACAATTGGCGACTCATTATTTTTTAGTTTACAACCATCCCGAGCGGACACTTTCCTATTTCAAATGCTACTCTAGGTAGCGTTCGTTGACTTCCATTACTAATCATCCAGAGAGAGATAATCCAGCACAGTCAAATTGTTGCAGACTGCATTGAGTGCACTGAATTTAGATTAAGCTATTCCCACACACAGACACTCACACACTTGGAGACAAGACACTCAAGAGCACATAGTTACACATAGTTTTAATTAGTAGTAGTTTTAAATGAGTATTCATTGAATGAATATGAGGAAAGCAATGATCAAATGTATATACACTGAACGAATGCAAATGATAATAGTTCGTAAGCTGTTGCAACCCAAATAAATTCTACGATTACTTTGGACTAGAACAACAAGATAAGTTTTTTTTAAGAACAAAATTAAGGCAATTGGAAAGCATGAATTACTTAATGAAAAATATTTATTTAACACTAACGCTAAGCTCAACCTAGTTGATAAGTATCCGTTGTGTTCCATATGGATTACCAAATTTCTTTAAATTTTATTTTACGTGTAATAAACAAATGTTTTAGAACAATAACAAAACAATGAGTTTCCGCTCTACACTACACAAAACATTTTTTTTTAGCCCTGACACCTTAATCGTAATACCAGTCGAGAAATAATAATGAGAACGACATGACCAGCAAGAAGAACAACGACCAGACACGTAATCCGGCATTGCGCTGAGTCGCCTGACGAATCTGCTCATTGGCATCCTTAACATTCTCCGTTGTGCCTACGACAGCACTCGCAATGCGATCAATATTCTGTTGTTGCATGGCCACCTGGTTGCACGAAGAGAAATGATTAATAGAACTCCCAGTAAATGTAATTTGTTGTGCTTACCTTCTCAGTGAATATATCCTGCAGTTGTGCGATGTCCACGACGTTCTTTTCAATTTGCTCGACTTCCTCGGAAACGCCTTGGAGCAGATTGTAGATGTGCACATTTTCCGCCTCAAACAACTGTATATCCTCAGCACTCAGTGGATCCTCGTCGTTCTCCTGCTGCTGCTCCGTCTGCTGAATGTCCTCATCAAGCGCCACTTTGGCTGATGAGTCTGTGCTACTTTGTCCCGTCCGCTTGTTGCGTTTACGCAACTGTTGCTGTGCTTCGTCCGCCTTGTCGCTGCTGCCTTGCTCATCATCCCAGTCGTTCCAACTGTCGTTGTTCCAATCGTTGCTTTCGTCCGCGTCTTCGTTGGCCGTTGCTTTTCCGCTGTCCTTGTCATCGTCGTCAGTACTCGTCTGGCGCTTGACAAGCTTGCCGCTACTCGAACCAGCCGGACGCACTGGAATCTTCTTTTTGTCGGCCGCCAATTTGACCAGCCTGTATGTCTCCAGTTCGTGTTGTACACGATACTTTTTCTGATCCAAGTAAATCTGTTCGACACTGTGCAGATAGCTAATCAGCAGGTCCAGCACACCATCGATATGCTGCCGCTCCTGCGGCTTTCGTTTGCCGTTCTTATAGTCGTGACGCATATTGGCCAGATGCTGTGTGCAAAGTGTCACAAATTTCTCTGAGCCACGATCGATGAAATCCCGCTGCGCATCCGTCATGTGGGTGGCACTCTTCAAATGCTGGCCAATGCGCATGTATGCTGTGCGGTTCTCGATCAACACATTGCGTAGTGTGGTTATATCGTTGCAAATATCCTTTGCCCGTTTGGCAAAGTCGTTGGGCGCCGCCGTCGTCGCTGTCGGTTTTCCGGCCGCCGACGTACGTTGTTTGTCCTGTTGCTGCGGCTTGCCCTTTGCTGCAGCAGCCAATTCAGTCTTGCGTTGTAGGCGTACCGTCATAACACTAGCTTTAAAATGTTGTGTTATGTCCATTTTGTGTTGTGTATAAACGGTGCAACAAACTCGAGCAACAATTCAATTTGTAAATTCCACATCATCTAACGATTGTGCACTAGAGGCGGAGAAACATCGATTGCACTATCGATAATAACTTTTCAAATGTTGATAAGCATCGATGTTTATAAGCAACGGCTGTTAAAAGCTCTCTCACTATGCTGTTGTGCTATTAAGATTTAAATTATGTTAAAAATCATCGATGTTTTATTGCTGTTTGCTTTGAAATAATCATAAACTTCTGCTTGCAGAGATATTTTTATACCGCTATTTCCAATATTGCAGTTGTTCTATGTTATGTTGGCAAATACTGCTATGCCAGTCTGTTATCAAAATTTGTTATGTTAAAGCGCCATTAACATTTTACTCAGCTGTTCAAATCGCGCCAATTTGTTGTTTGCAACTTTGAAGTAGAATAGGAATACAATTAACAAAATGCAGGCATTTTTAAAAACCGGAAAATCCAACAATACGGAGAAAACTACAGCCACCGAAACAGTTGAGCGTCGCAAACCACCAGCACCCTGGGTGGAAAAATAGTAAGCAGCCGTGAAAAGCACATTTTGATAATTATTAACCATTTCGAATTGTTTTACAGCCGCCCCAGAAGCGTTGACGATGTGGTGGAGCAGTCAGAGGTGGTTGCCGTGTTGCGCAAATGCGTTGAGGGTGCCGACCTGCCCAACATGCTGCTCTACGGTCCTCCTGGTACTGGTAAAACAAGTACAATTCTTGCAGCCGCTCGCCAAATATTTGGCGACATGTATCGCGATCGAATTCTTGAGCTGAATGCATCGGATGAGCGTGGCATCAATGTGGTGCGCACCAAGATCAAGAACTTTGCTCAGCTGACCGCCAGCAATACGCGTCCAGACGGACGGCCGTGCCCGCCCTTCAAGATCATTGTGCTTGACGAGGCGGATTCCATGACGCACGCCGCTCAGGCGGCGTTGCGTCGCACCATGGAAAAGGAATGCCGTAGCACCAGATTCTGTCTCATCTGCAACTATGTGTCCCGCATCATTGTGCCCATCACATCGCGTTGCTCCAAGTTTCGCTTTAAGGCTCTTGGCGAAGCGCAGATCATTGCCCGACTACAACATATTTGCGAATTGGAAGGCGTCCGTATCGATCCTGATGCATACAAGTCTATTGTGAAGATATCGGGTGGCGATATGCGACGTGCCATAACCACGCTTCAGTCCTGCTACCGCCTCAAGGGTGCCGAGCACACCATCAATACTGACGATCTGCTCGAGATGTCAGGCATCATACCAGAACACTATTTGGAGGACTATCTCGAGGTCTGCCGTTCAGGCAAATATGAGCGTCTTGAAGAGTTTGTGCGTGAGATTGGCTACTCAGCATACAGTGTGGGCCAGATGATGGAGCAGTTTGTGGAGTTCATTGTGCGCTGTGGCTCGCTGACCGACAAACAAAAAGCCATTATTTGCGACAAGCTAGGTGTAAGTAAAGCAAAGACAATAATTCATTATTCTATATATAATTTGCTAACGTCATGCAGGAGTGCTGCTATCGGCTGCAGGATGGCGGATCCGAGTACTTGCAGATCATGGATCTTGGCTGTGCTATAATACTGGCACTTAAGTGAACACCAGTTCATCAACTCTCCTCACATTCTCAACTCTCACAATAAAAATATTCATTTTATATATTAAATTACTTGTATTGACTGCGCTCAAACGGTAAGTGCTGTGATTCTCCAATTACACAATTTAGTTTATGAACGGCAACAATTTAAAATTATTAACTCCAAATCGTTTGGGAATTTAGCTTTAGGAGTGTATTTCTTCGATAGCAAACAAACTAGAGCACGTAATACCACTAATTATCGAAGACACGAACCAGTTGCAGCTCTTGAACATATTTTAAAAATGCAAATAATTGATATAGTTTATGACAGCATATTCGCTTTTATATTTACTTGATTTATATGAATGTTAAATTGTTTATAATGTACGTTTATGGATATAATTGTTTAATTCGCTGTGAACTCAAATTCCTCGTCGTCACGTTCTCGTTTGACGGCCACATTGCTGCCTCCAATGCTGCCAACGGCGGCCGCATCACTGTCCACCTCCATCTTCAAGTCCGTCGAGTTTGGTTCGTTCTTTACGTCCATGGCGGACACGGATTTCGTTGTGGTGGTAAATTTGATAACCGGCTTCGGTATGGTAACAACTTGTTGCTTGGACACCATCGAATGTGCACGTTTCGGTCCATTTGCACTGGAGACAGGCTTCACAACAGTCTTCACAGAGCGTCCTTCTAGCGCAGATTTGGTCATCTTTTTGGGTTGATTTGTGGCACGCAGTTTATAGTTGACACCAGTGAGACAATAACGATCGGGAGGCAATCGCAAGCCACAATGTGGTTTAATCGGTGGCAGTGGCATCGCATTCCGCAGCTCGGCCATCTTAGCAAGCACATGACGCGGCGGCGGACCCGTGAAACTCTTGTCCAGTGTCATCTCGGTGGCCAGACGGACATCGTCTAGGTCGATGGTCTTCTTGCGTGCATGATTTGCATATACTTTTGCGTCATCCAGAATGCAGGTCACATAGCCTGTAGCATTGACGATAAATAACAAATTTATATGCATACCTTTGTAAATAGTAAATAATGCTACTAACGAAATGTAAACTCGAGCATTTGGTTAACCACACGCGGCTCGTACTCCTGTATGTTGAGCTCCTTCAATATGGACATAATAACTTGGGCATCTTTGGGTACATGTTTAATTTGAGCGCTAACTTTGGCTTTTTCAGCCTTTTCACTGCTCATTGTTTATAAATATTTTTCCCCTGTTGGGCTACTGATGGCCGATGTGACCGCAAGCGTTAAACTGGGCAAATACCCAGTGTGACCTCAAGCTGAATTTGCAAATATACTAATTGTACATCAAAATATACTAAGAATATTTTGATATTTTATATAGTAAGATTACTTTTGATCCAATATAATTCGCTATATTATTTTATAAATTAATTCGGTTGCAGAAAAAATTCAACTCCCAAATGAATTATTTATTACTTCAACATAATTTTCTCACAAAGATTTAAAAAATATCAAAATACGTATAAGAGTTGGCATGTCTGCAAGCCCTGGTTATGTGGACAGTGCTTCTCAAACTGTATACCCCAAAGTTTCATTTGCCGGGTACGCTTTTAATTGCCGCCTTTTATTAAAAAATATTTATCGCAAAAGAAGTGAACTACGAAAAGTTGTTCAAGTGAATACTGTGTCCTTAAAAGAAACACATATAATTATAAAAAGTGTCCAACTTCATTTCTAGTCTCCTCATTTTCCTCCCAAAAAAAGAAGAAAATCTTCACAAAGACAACAACAATTTTGTGTGTTTTGGCGTTAATATTTATACATGTATACTATTTTTTTTGCATTTAAATTCAAACAATTACATATTGTGTTTCGATTTGTAAACAAAAAATGCACTTTGGTGTGGCATACAAAACTGATTTCACACAACTTAAAAACTTAAAATTACAACTTATCGTTACATTTTCTACACACTGTGAAACAAGCGAATCCGACGCCCAAAATCAGACATTTACATACATATGTTTGCATATATAGTTACATAATACAATTACGTATAATAACAATATTAAAAATATTAAGCATACGACTTAATTACAATATTTTGCACGCGGGAGGCTTCGATCTCGGCTTCCTCTCCACCGCTCGCACCGCCTCCTCGAACACCTGCTGCAAGTTGATCTTCTTCTTCGCCGAGCACTCGACCAGATTGTGCGCATGAATCTCTTTGCGCAGCCGCCGTCCCTCCTGCGTGGTCACAAACTTCTCTGAATTTGGTATACGCAAATCGAGCTTTGTTCCCACCAGCACCACGGGCACATTGGTGCCAAAGTGACGGATCTCCGGCCACCATTTGCTCTTGATGTTCTCGAACGAAGTGCGACTACTAATCGAGTAGCACAACAGGAAGCAGTTCGTCTGCAAAAAGAAAGGAAACAAGTAAGTAATTTGACTACCGTATATGTTGTAGTGTAGTGTTGTCGACTGTGGAATAGATGATATTATGCTATACTTCAATTCTGATGCTATAAGTAAGAATAGTTATTTTTTAATTGAACTGTCTTCCAAATGTTTGTCACACATTTTAATTGAGAGTCGAAAAAGGGCACTAGCAATTTTTAAATATTGGCATGCTTACTGCATGCATGATTTTAAAATCAGGCAGCTTAAGCTCTGATTGTCCTAAGTTTAAAGAAATCTGATAAAGTAACATTTATAATTGAAAATAGTTCAAATTAGTTCTTATCATGATACCTCTTGTAAAATAGCTTTAAGAACAAATTTGCTGGCCTTTTCTTGGTGTCAAGTTATAAATATCCTCAAACACTGCGGGTAGCGTGTATAGAAACGCCACCGATTAGATAAACAGCGAAATCTAAGTATGGGTATTAAGGGATACTCACATTCGGATAGCTCAAAGGGCGCAGCCGTTCGTAGTCCTCCTGCCCAGCAGTGTCCCAGAGCGTCAGATTGTATTCGTTATCATCGACCGTTATGTTGCAGGCATGGTTATCGAACACAGTTGGTATATACTCTTCGGGAAATTCGTTCTGTGTGTATGTGATCAGCAGACAGGTCTTGCCCACCATGCCATCGCCAACGATGGTTATCTTGAGAGGGCGCAGGCTCTTCGACATTGTGCAAAGCGAGCTGCAAATTGTAGATTGTGAAGAGAGCGAAAATCAGGCGTGAATATCAGAGATGTGTGTGCGTCTTGCATTGTGTTGCACCATTTGGTGGCATATGTTGAAGTGACATGCGTTGTTTATCTTGCCACACCCACATCCCATTGCAACCGGAAATCTCTGCTCGGTGTGTGTGTGTGTGTGTGTTTGCTCGACTGTGTGTGTAAGTGGGCGCCTTTACTTCACATTCGCCAAGACAAGTATTATGCTTAACAGACCCGCAGCTGCTGCTTAACATAGACCACAACTGTAGACGCTTAACAGCGACTGTTATCAACTCTGTTCGCCATTAACACTTGAACTTCAAAACTTTTAATCTAATCGACGAAGCAATGGAAAAAACAAAAATTATGACAGCAAAAGCTTCACAAGTTTTCATTATTAAACGAAATTGCACATTGCACAAGCTTTTTACCAGAGCGAGAGAAACGTATGATCACAGCAAGAAGAATACAATGATTCAATTGACATTGCTTAATTCATTTAATACTATTTGGCCTGTTGTGATTGTTGTGGTTTAGGCCTTATATAAGCAAATGCACTTTCACCAGCCAAACACACAATTTTCGTCTAATAAATGTTTCTTTTTAATTAAAACTGGTTTCCCGACAAGCGACAAAAACCAAACGAGTTGTTGACCCAAAACTTGAACTAGATTTCCCTACAGCATCAGCATCCCATGTATAAAACTGTTAGCATAATCGAGTCTTTTACTTCATTTGCATTTGTCAGTTACAGTTAGAGTCCGAATGTTTTTCACTCATTGTGGCATTCGCAGAAAACTCATGCGGATTCTGAGAAACAGAAATCTTGCGTTGTGACTCACTCGAAATGATTGCCAGTCAATTACAATTTTGAATACACTTCACTACACATATGTACCTATATATGTGTGCAAATATGCGTAAGAAATTGAACCTACTATTAGACTGTGTTCTCAGCTGTAGTAGTAAGATGTTAGTCTAGTGACTCATCCGTCCAACAGCAAGCGGTAACACGGTTGTGGGCTGCATCCAGGTTTACATCACAGTCCACAAACCGGTTATATTGACATATTCGAAAAGGTTGATGATCATCGTTCACCATTTGGATGCCACACTTGTAGCACGTTCAGTTGCATGCCCCAGCAGGCAAAGGTCTTAGCACTTGCTACTGGTTGCCATGATCTTGTTGCTGATCTCTCAGTTCGCTGCCCGTTACTTGTAGTTCGTTGTCATTGCCGAGCCAACTCCCCCCTCATACAATTAAAGCTAATTGCTGTACACGAACCCCAACGGGGGTTAAGTGCTGCTCTCTTTGTAGTAGTGCTCTCTTTTATTTGACACGCAAATGTTCAATGTCTGGCATTTTGTCTATAGCATATTTCGACAAAATTCATTCATTGCTGCTAGCGATTTGGGCAAGTGCCAATAACATGATAATGTAAACACTGTGCTGTTATTAAATAAGCCTAGCACTCATTAACAGTTGTCTGTTACACCAAGCATTTAACAGCCTGATGTAATTGATTAGCCCATTATTTATTAGAACAAATGTATTCGATAATCTTTAATTGCAGCTACTGGAAATTCCAATCAAGTGTTTTCCAGTTGCTGACCACTCGGAACTTTTCGCGAACTTGGCGCTTAATCAGCTGCCCATATAAAAATAGAAATGGTAACAGACTTTGGCACATCCCATCCAGGTACAAATACACACATGTATTTGCATTGTTTCCGTGTGCTTGTGTGGTTTATAAAGTAAATTATTTGCACTGTAGTCACTAAAACAGCGCTCGCATTTGCTTTGTTTATAATATTTTCAAAAGCGTCGAACAGAGAAGCCAAAACCAATTAAAATCAAAACAACAGCTAATGTTGTTGTTTATTTTTGGCTGTTGTTGGCCGTTGAAGTTTGTTTAGAATTTGGCCAAAAAAAAACGTAAGAGGAAGAGGCAGGCAGCATTACAAGCGATCGGTTATGAGCAGCTGTAGAGTATTGAATGTAGTGTGTGTAATTAACGGAAGCACTCTATCAACAGCTGACACAAATTGTGCTCACTGCGGACTCTTATTGTTGTAATTAATACACATAATAAATTATTTAAACATAAAGTGTACAATATAATTGTACATAAAATGCCTTCTTTGTTATCGCTGCAACTGAGAGGGGGCTAGGGGCAAAGTGGGGAGTGGGAAGGGGGAGACGGTCTGCATTGGCCTCTTATAAACTTTACATATCATGTTTCGCCTTTGTTGATATTGTCGTAATATTCTTGGAACACTTGCAACATTCACACTCTTTTGCATTCTCAATGCTTCCCTCTCTCTCTCTCACTCTCACTCTCTTTTGCCCTCGGTAAGCTTTAAAGCCTTTTCAAAAGACACTTAGTGCAATGAGCGCAATAAATGAGACTTCTTAAGAAGCTGCCACAGACTTCTTTGTGCCTTTATCAGTCGCTTGTAATCGCATTGTGCATCATATATATGCGGCAAGAATTACGAGTACTCGTAATAATTCTTTCAAACCCACTACTCGCACTAGAAAACACAAATAAATTAGAGTCATGTCGATTTGGTCTTTCTGTGACCGACAGAAGCACAGAAGGCAGCTGGTTTGTTTCATTTCAATTCGTTTTCGGTTTCAAATTGAATTTGAATTATTGCGAATAATGAAATCACTCTTGTCCGGCAGCGTAAATTGTTATATATAGTATTGCTCTGATAAGCAAAATAACATACAGAGACGTGCCTTCGTCAGTCCGCGTTATGTTCGACTATAAAGCTTAGAGCCAACGAATTTGATGACACATTTCTTTATCTTGCAACCAGATTATTCCGTTATTCTTTAAGATTCTTCTCAGCTGCTGCTTGCATCCTCATATCAAAATAGTGGAGTAGATTATTGTTTAAAGCATGTGACAAAAAGAAAGCTTCTTTAATTATACTATCTCGTGATGTTACGCTATTTTAGTGAGTTTGCTTCTACTTGCGTTTTGCATTCCTGTATGAGAGAATCCAGCAAGAAATATTGATTCTTTAATATTCCAAAGTTGTCGATTACAAGTAATTTTTATATTTAAATTTCCATTATCTTATTGGCGTTTATGAAGCAACTGCTTGTGTGCGAAATTTAGCTAGTCCATCACAGAACTACGACAAGCTCGGCTGATAAGGTAATACGTACGTGGACATCGCACATCACATAAAAGATCGATTGATTTGAAGAACCCCACTACTTGAAAATGGCCCTCTCTTGTGTGCTTTTCAATTAGAAGTGTTTTAATGCGAGTTGTAATCGGCAATCGATCTATATAGCCATGACTTTGCCAGTTGTGAATTAACTGCCTGAAGAATTCTTCTCAAATAGAGTAGAGAGTACATAACTTAGATTTGTACATAAGGTCGTTGAAGTGAATAGGTGGAAGGCAGTTGTGCATCGCGTATGGCAACCGAATGGTAGTTCTATAGCTATTCATTTTCGCTCAGCGAATGTGTTAGCTATGTACATATGTATATTTTGTTTTATGATTTCTCGCATGTGTTTTCGTATTTAATAAACTGATTAGATAAGATACACGTACACACGCACACACACTCAGGTCGTAATACTCATATGCCCGTTTTGCCATATAAAGAAATCAACTTGAAAGCGCGATAAGTGCAACTACAATATAAAGCTCGTTAACCATTAGACAGACTACAGAGCACATACATATATATGCACTATATATATATATGTGTACACAGATTGTCGCGATTTGAGTCGGGACACGGGGTTACGGGATCTGCGCGGCACGCGCTGTCAATTAGCTTAATTAATTGAGGTCATATATTATGGCAATAGGTCGCACTAAATTGATTTGTAGTTTCATTATATGGCGATCACTAAGTGCTGGGGGAGTCGCGGCACGTACTTGAAGGTTTCCTGTGATAGCCACACACACACCCCTTCTTCCACTCGCGACTACTCTCCCCTGGTCTTCTCTGGCTAGGCTAGGCCTGGTGGCCTTTCATGGTTATGCTGCCATATAATTGTTTGTTAACTAAAAATGGTAACGGGCCGAAAAGGTGCGCAACGCAGCCAGAGAGCCAAGTGTGGGAGATAAAGCCAGACCCAGAAACGGTGAGCAAGCAAGAGAACAATAGAGAAAACCAGAGAGAAAGAGAGAGTGAGAGAGGGAGAGCACGCGCGATCCAGAGAGCACTTATCATCACAATGGTGGTTGGCATTCCAGAGACATTGGGCGGGCGTGAACGCCATACAAAAGTGACTCAGGTGATAAAGAGGTGATCACGCAAACGATTTCAACGATTCAAAAAACAAAATACGAAATTTGTGGGCTAACCTAACACAGGAAGCAGGGAACGGGGGGGAACAGGTTGCTTGGTGGCCAAGATGCTTTCTACTGATTGCGATACTAATGATGTTTACACTAAAAGATACACACAGCACAGCAGAGCCGCACACAAACTTCGATATTCGATACGAGATACAACTCGTGTATGCTGCACAAGGTCATCCAGTTGTTTGTATATAATTGTGTAGTATGTATTTAAATATATTGCCTAATATATTGGTTTTATATTGACACTTAGGGGTGCAAAACTTGAAGTTAACGTTACGCTGGTTACGTTAACAGACACGTACTTTTCGATTCACGTTCTCGCACTGATATTCGAATTTGGAATTCTCACTTTGTTTGCCTCAGTTGTTTTTGTTGGTATTTGCAACAAATCAATCGAGCAACAACAACACGTCCGTCTCTGGCGATGACGTCTGTTGATCAAACGAGCAAATAACCGAAAACTCGAAGATACACGAACAACGACGAAACGAGCCAAGGCTAACAACAGCTAACAGAGAGCTGGAACAACCGATCACTCGGGCAGCCGTCACGGAACTGAGAACGAGTATCTGACGGATAGCCCGAGTCGCCTGCTCGCGAGCTGAGCGCCGAGAGGCGAGAGCAGAGAGCAGAGCGTTATTTTGCTTCACTTCACAAGAAAACATGTCATTATTTAGCTCAGATACTTTGCGGATTGTTTAATGAAATGAAAATAATTAATTAATGCGATAATTAAACTACTGCACTCCAAACAGAAAAGCATAAATTAATTTAATAATAAAAATTCTTATAGTTGCAATTGCAAATCATATTTAAACTTTAATGCATAATTATCTATGTTGAAGACAAACTTGAATAAGTTTAATAATAAAAGCTGTGTGTATGCAGTGTTATTTAATTTGTAGCTAAATTCTCTGTTTTCACAATTTTGTATACATCGTGCTCTCGCTCTCTCAATTTCCTTTGCAAAATATATTTTGAAGGCTCTCCAATTGATGACGCCTGTTTGTCTCATGAGTGACGTTTGGCTTCTGATAAGACCAATTGAAAAACATTTTGCAGCGCTTTATTTGTTATTATAGCAAGTGAATTACATTCACATTAGTAGACGTTTATTTATGCACATTGATTGCTTAAAATTACTCATTTGTTTTATATTTATATTAAGCCGCAAAGTCTTAGTAATAAATTTGTTATAATTAACAAACCTGTTTCATCACAGTAGCTTGCAGTCTTATTGATTCAATTCACTAGATTGCATATTAAAATGGAATCGTTCAATGTCCAGGCCTGTGCCCAAATTAAGACCAACGAGTTAAATCCACTTGCGTAATTCTTTTAGCAGAACTTTAAGGCGGCTGTCGCTGCCAATTAATCAACGACATGACCACACTTGTCATCGTGACCGTTAAGTAGTTGTAAGTTTAATTAAAACTCCCTCACTCGCTCTGTCCGCTATCCATACATGGTTAGGGAATGACCAGAGTAATAGGCATGCGAGTACATTAGGCATTTTGTGAGTATATTAGGCATTAATTATAATTACCACTGCACTGAGCTTGCTTTAAATGCCGACGGACAAAAGGTTAATGCGTGGGCCGGAAAAATTATAAATAAATATGTATGAAAGAGCTGCAGTGCCAATTAGGGACAGCTACTTCTACACATAGTGCGCCATATGAGCAACATATGTGCGCAACACTGTGTGTGTGAGCGACAGAGTGTGTGTGTGTGTGAGTGGTAGGCAGGTGCAACGGTGAGGCACTTATGAAAAAACAATGCAATACACTTGAGTACAGTTCAAGGTCGACGAAATATTAATATCTGGCGCCTAGTGCTCCACATCTCCCCAGACGCACTTCTCGTAGTTCAACGCGCACAATCTATTGCGCGCAAAGGAGAAAAGGGCTGAAAGATAATATTGCATGCATTTCCCGTTTCCGGTCGGGCTATGTTCTTGTATTCGTATTCTGGCAGTGTATGTGGAGGGATTTCACGGATGGTGTTGCTTGCTGCTTGTTTGCTATTTCTGTACAGCGCTCATATTTTATATCTTATCTCGGTACGCGTCGCGCTAGCTTCAGTCAGCGTAGGGGTGAGTGAGCAGAAGCGTAACAATAATGGAGTGACAAAAACAAACATTATGCATTCGTATTACAATACGTTGGTGAATCCAATGGCACTTCAATAAAAATATTGGATATGTTCAGAATAACAAATTTAAATTATTGCGCACTTCATGTGCTTTACAACACTGAACACTATTGTTCCACATTAACAGCCAGTTTACAGGCTTCACCTGCGTTAACAGAGTTGCTCTGAAAATAGTTGCTAATCGAGTTTTTGGTATTAAATAAAAGAAGCATGAAAAAATGTATTCTTCCAGAAATGAAAGAATTCTATGTAAGATTTTTTCGTTTTAGAATTCGCTAAGTATGCAACATTAACTGTTATTACCACTGTTAGCTGCAATAACATCCCTGCTAGCCCAAGTGGCTCTCCCTTACGCTTTGCTTACCACAGCGTTGCCAGATTGTCGTCGCTAGAAAATTATTGTATGTGCCGCAAAGTTAATTAAAAACAGCAATAAAAATGCCCGAAAGTGATGTTACCAAGATGAAGGTATGTGCAAAACATGACAATTCATGTACAAACAATCCTAGTTATGAATATTGAATGCAGGTTGCCGATTTGAAGCGAGAGCTAAAGCTGCGTGGCTTGCCATTGAATGGCAATAAAAACGAGCTGCAAGACCGCCTGCAAACGGCGTTGTTAGAGGGTGATATTTCGCTTGACGATAGCGCCATTGCAGAAGCAATCGCGGATGGTATTGATGACGACGTCTCCCTGACCGATGAGGATGAGCACAAATTGCTGGGCGACGAGCACGAAGATTTGCTGCTAAAGAGCCCCGTTAGCACGCCCACGACAACAGCAGCAACATTGCCAGATCTCTTGGAAGCGACGCAGTCCAAGGCGACCGCGTCATCGACGGACGCGACATCGACCCCAGCTAAGAAAATCGTGCTCAAACGCAATAATTCTCTGCAGCAGACCACAACGCTGAGCACAGCAGCTGCGACGCCAGCCAAGGAAAATGCAGCACCCAGCGCCGAGACGACGAGCGCCAAGCCAGCGTCGGACACTGATGAGAAAGCAGCAACAAAAACAGCACGCAAGCCAATTGTTATTGGAGGCAGCAAAGATGCTGCGCCCACGGCAGCCGCCGACAAGAAAGTTGTCCAGTTGAGCAGTCAAGAACGTTTGGAGATGCGTGCAAAAAAGTTTGGCATCACTGTCGCTGCCAAGGACAGTGCAACAACAAAACCAGCAACTGCGGCTTCTTCGCCTGTGGTTAACAAGTCGTCGAGCGCTTCGATCAAAGCTAACAATGGCAACAAGGAAACCGATGAACAACAGAAGGAGGCATTGAAACGACGGGCTGAACGTTTTGGTTGCGTGGTGCCCGAGAAGAGTCCCAAGACTATGGCCGATGAGAAGCTACAAAAACGCAAGGAACGTTTCGGCGGAGGCACCAACACTACCACAACGGCTACAGCTACGCCCGATGCGAAGGGACAGGGAGAATGGGCAGAAAAGGCTCGTGCCCGTCTGGAGCGATTCAAAACGACACCGGCGGTGGCAGCAACAGCTGCACCCACAGCTGCTGAAGCCACAAAATAAATTTTCAGTAATCCAAATCCCATCCAAACACATACATACACACACGAGATCCATCAATCATGCCCAGAATGAACTCTTGTATTTAAGCCAATTAACCAATTATATGGGTTTAGACGTTAAGCAAATGCTGATAACTACACAATATTATGAAATGTGAAGCATCAAGTCTTTTCTTGGGAATCGCCTTTTTTCTTTTCTCAAATGCCTAATTAAGCTTTTCTTTGGAAATTCAATCGGAATTAAATCAAATCTTTGTGTTGAATCGTGTCGTAAATTAGCAATCTATCAAATTCTTATTTTTTCAATTTTAATTCAATCACTTAAAAATAAAATGAATTGCGTTATTTCTGGATTTTGGAAAGTCAATTATTTTACGACAATTGTTATGAGTAGTGTAAATACATAGTGTGTATAAAAATTAAACAATTATATGTTTTTGCAGTTACTACAACTAAAACCGCATCGCATCACAATCGGCAACTTTGCCGCTGTTTTGCTCGTGGGATAAGATAAATCTAGGATGTTGTTGGTCATGTCATCATCTACACGCAAATGAATCCTTGCTGGAAACGCACGAACTGCGCCATTTAAAATCTAAATTCTATATGAATTAAAAGTAGTTTACACTAATGGTGCGACCATCGAGACGGGAGCCATTCATCAAACCTGTCACAAGGAAATAGAAAACAAGCTCATTAAAATCGTTGCAAATTGTGCAGGGATAGAGATAGTCTTACCAATGGCCAGTTCGGCGTCTCGCTCCTTGAAGAAACGCACCACGCCCACATCGTTGCCACGAATCTCAGCAAACTTAACGTCGCCCACATCTCGGAATTTGTCGCGCAATGTTTGCCATGTGCAGCTCAATGGCACATTCTTGATGATAATCGTATCTGATTTGCGCGTACCGCCGCCTGCATTGCCAGCACCACCGCCGACGCCAACGTTGCCGCCACCAACACCCACGTTGCCACCGCCGCCAAACATGTCCAGTTGGTTGCCAGCATTGCCATAGTCATTGCCATCGAGCTGATTGTTACCCGAATTAGCCACTGCACTGCTGTTGTACGCATTGTAGCCGACATTGCCACCGGAGACACCACCACCACCTCCACTGCCAGAGCTGCCACCGCCAGTGTTGTAGTTGTTGCCCACACCACCGCCATAACCACCGCCGCCGCCGCCGCTACTGTAGTTGTTGGACAAGCCGACATTGCTTGCAGACACGAGGCCGTCGTCATTGCCACCCGAGTTGCCAAGGTTCAGGCCAAGGTTGCTCAGTGAAGAGGTGAGTTGCGGATTCGATAGCGCTGCGCTTAGGCCACCAACAACAGCAGCCAAATTGGGATTCAAATTGTTGAGATTGAGGCCTCCAACACCGCTGCCCGCGTTGTTGCCCATGCTGGGTTTCTGCACGGGCGCCACCGGAGACGGCTGCACAGACGAATTGTTACCAAACATGACGCCGCTAAGGCTGCCTAACAGATTGGCATTGGAGCCGCCACCGACAACGGGTCCGCCTGTGACAGCGGACAATTGCTGAGCGTTCTGCACATTGGTGAGCAGCTGCGAAGCGTTTTGATTGCCACCGTTGGGCAAATTGTGAGCGACATCCTTGAGCGGTTCGCCGTTGGGGCCCAGACCGATGCCCACGCCTCCTAATCCTTCAGGCAGCTTTAGGCCCTCGCCCTTGTCGGGAATGCGATCCAGACGCACGGTCATGCGACGATCGTAGAGCATTTGGCGATCCAGCATGGAAATTGCTTGCACTGCTTCCACTGGATGATCGTATTCGACTACAGCAAAGCCACGACTGTTGCCCTCCTTGTCCAGGGACAGATCCACGCTCTGCACCTTTCCGGCAAGCTTGAACACTTGCTTGAGCTTCTTGTTATCCACCTTGTAGTCGAGCTGTTGAGACAACAAAAGTTTGGCTATTAGCAGGAGGTATTTCAAATCTGGTCATTGGACTGGCTGCAAATGTAGATTAATGCAGAATACGAGTCTAAATCAAATCAAATCAAATATATTCAAACATTGTCCACACAAATAGATTCCTTTACTAGGAGCAAACAAAGTCCCAGTTGTCTAATCCAAAAGCGACGCAGGCAATAGATCGACTGTTTCATATTTATAACCCAGTTCTCCGCTCTCCTCTATCGGCAGCAAGAAGTTCCACATTGATGAGGCCACAAAACAATAAGAGGCACCAACCAATAGAAAGTCTTCAGATTAGTTTTCATCACGTTCGTATTCACACAAAACACAACGCAAAAGAAATTGTAAGTTGAAGTCGATTGAAAAGGGATAAAACTCAAGTATCACATAGAATCCAAGATGATATCAGGATTAATATACTAAACAGAAAACAACTGAGATTCTTGGCGTCGCTCATACAATTCTTAACAGAGAATTAAAATTGTAATCATGTTTTCATAAGCAAATTCATAATATAAAAATTTAATGCCAGATACATTTCGACTTCAGAATACAAGCATTTCCTTCAGACTCCTCTCTCATCACGTTCCCATCTCATTTAAGGCAAATCCAATATATGGGTAAATAATTAAAAAAAAAAACATCGGACACAATCGTATACGCAATAAGAAATAAAAATGATTGGTACAATATCAACATATACTATGAGTGATTTTCGCATTTGAATTTAACATCAACAAGGAGGAATTTCCAATTGCAAGAGAAATTTTAAACCTTCATTCGCGAGTTTTTTTTTTTTAAATTCAGTAGTATTAAAGCTGTTGCACTATTAAATTAGTTGAGTTATATACTTGGTTGGGTTATAAATACGAAACAGAGCCCATGATGAAATCACAAAATTGATGTAGACAGTAGTTTAAAACAGTATTCGACTTACGATACAATTGGGCGAAGAATACAGACTACAAGACATACTTAGTTCATACATACATATACTTTATCCCATTGATAGGATATGCAGATGAGTAGTTGTGGTTTTGGTTTGGTTCGGTTTGGTTTGGTATAGTCAGGTTCAATACAGTTTTGGTTTAGAATACAATTATTTGGAATTTTTATAATACATATACTCACATTAGCAACAAAAACCTTATTATGCAAAGGTCCACTTATGCCAAGACTCTCCAAAAACGAAGCAGAAAGCCCATACAAATTGTAATTGGACGAATTAAAATCATTCGACATCATGTTAAAATTATTACGCCCAGATCTAGAAAAAGAAGCCAAAAGATCCAGAGAGAAAAAATAACAAAAGCAAGAGATAAAACACAAATACTCGATTCGGTTTCCCAAAACAAAAAAAAAATAAAATTTGAGCGCACGCATCAGTTTCAGCTACAGATAGGCACAATAATATCCACACATTGGTTGACTAAGCTTACAGTATAAATATGCTAATATATGGTTTTAACACTAATGCAAGCAATCGTATCGTTTTGAAAAACCATTTCTTACAATTCAATGACAACAGATGTCAATATAACTTTGCTTCAGCTAACTTACTGAACTGATATCTTACGATAGATTTGAAGTCAACTTTCATTGTACAATATGGCCAACGTAAATGTAGCTGGAATTTGGCAACCAGAAACCTAATACAGCCAAGGAAATCTACATTCTTACACTCCCAATATAAGGCGTGCTTCGATGCGCGAAATGAAACCAATTCCGTGTCGTAAGGGATAATGGATAATCAACTCTGCTGGGTGCCGAAACTCAAAGAATTTATAGAACAAACTCCAAACCTCGTAGACTTTCTTTTTGTTGTTTCAATCAAAATTCGGAACAGGCCTTATAAGCTCTTAAATGAGGCACAAATCAAAGGCTACTGCAATATGTAAAATTGACAAACAGTGCTATCTCAGTTAATTTGTCACATGCTGAAAAAATCGTAATACCGACGACGTTGTACAACTAACATAGAATGAGGCAGCAACGATTACGAGTCTTTGTTTTGCGCCCTGTGTTTTCTTCGAAGTAAAGTTATCATCAGCACAAAGTAGAATCGCGTCCCATTTGTATATTTACTGAATAAAAACAGCAAAAGGTAGATAGCTACGTTAAACCCTACTCAAATAGTATCCGTTAAGTTAACAATAGTTATAGTTTGTGTATCGCAGAGTGGGATCGGAAACAGAAAAGTATTACCTCGGCCCCTTATAGATCGCTAGAGAGCTTAACATATTGAGAAATCTGTGTTAAGAATGGGAGACATAAATATCGTAATGCTTACATTCTGTCATCGTCCCGTCGGGAGAAACCACGATCACGATCGTCCATGTGATCGCGTCCGCCGCCGCCGCCTCCACCTCCGTTGTTACCCACGCCGCCGCCACCACCACCGCCTCCGCCACCACCTCCGGCTCCATCGCGCACAATTCGGCCATATTGATCACGCTGCTCCCCATGATCCTCCTTGACGACTAGCTCTCTACCATTCAGTTCGTAGCGATTCATCTTCTCCATGGCTTTCTGTACATTCTCGGGATCCTTGAACTCGACAATGCCACAACCGCGAGCTTTGCCGCTCTCATCGTGAAACAGTTGCACGTATTCTATGGAGCCGACAATACGACGAAACAGATCCTTTAAGTCCTGCCAGCGGTAATCGTATGGAATGTTTGAAATGTAAACACGGCAATTGCGTCTCTCGCGACTTCTGTCACGTCCAATGTTCGGACCGCCGCCGCCTGCTCCACCTCCTCCACCACCACCGGCATTTCCATTGTTGCCGTCGGCGTCTGAAAAACGTGATCCGCGTGCGCCGCGGCCTCGGCGATCACGCTCTTTTTCACGATTTTCGACGGCATTCGCATCCATGTTCATGGTCTTGTTCCTACAAAAATCAAACACGATTTAGTATTGATTTCTCGTACCCATTTTTAAATGCATAATGCTTAGAGCTCTCCTGGCGTCATTGCAAAAAAAAGATGGCGACTGTCGGCGTCGCCCGCATTTTCTGCGCAAAAATTCTTAGTGCCGGCTTCGAATGTTGCATTCTTTTATACTCACACGGTTAAACAAATATATGGTCTGAATGCGGTCTTCTATTTTATATTTATTATGCAATTAAATATAATTGATAGCTTCACAAGTTTCAACAATCAATAAAAACAGGCATTGGCCAAACGGCTTGAGAAAAAATTTATTCGACAGGCTCACACTTAGTGTGACCAGACAAGACTAGTTCAAAGATTTTACTAAAAAATCCCAAGTAACCATAAAAATACTTACAAATTGCCACAAATTACTATCGTTTTCAAATCAACTAAATAAAATACCCTTTTCAAATTAACTTTTCTTATATTTCTGAGTTATATTCAATTCACCACATTTTTGTAGACTTGAATCTAAAGATTTTAAATGTTCTCTACTTCCAGGGCTACTAAATATAGCAATAAAAACCATACTGAAAATATGTATTTTTACGTGAATACGCTCCCCCCAAGTATTATGGGTATTCCAAGAATTAAAATGACGTGCTATAACTTTGATTAATTTATTATATTTACATATATTACGGAAATTACTTTATTCTAAGCATCATTTTTTAAATTTACATTTTCAATTGCAAATACGTCCAAACTTCTGTTCATTAGCTTGGAAACGGTTATACAAAAATAAAAGATTCCAAAGTGAATGTAAATAATTAAATAAATTGATGGAGCCGTTTTAAAATTTAAAATGTTTTCGAAGTAGAATTTTTAGTAAATATTAAATACTGTAAATTATTTAATATAATTATTGTTTTAACAAAATCATTTATTTGTTTTCCCTGCAACATTAATTGAATTAGAGAACTTTACTGAACATATTTAAATTTGGGTTGATGAACCCAAAATACAACAATTGCCCATAACAAGGGATTTGGGAAGTTTAAATAGTACACACAATTGATTTATTTTTCTTTTTGTATGGCAAAAATTAATACAAAAAATTAAATATTATGTATGTATAAAAAGCTTAGAGCAAACTATATGTGTATGTATATGAATTGGCTGCTTCAAGTTTCTGTTTCTATTGTTGTACTGCAGCAACATCTACGGCATAAGTATTGCATGTATTTTATAATCTAGCTTATGCGATACGCGTTAATCATAAATTGATATTGATATATTTCTTTAGGTATGTGAGTTAAGTGCTTAAAGTCCTTGCAATAATACATATAAATAGAGACAATTTTTATTTGCTTTGAATTCGGGAGTAAGTCTCGCATAAGCTAGATTTAACTGATCCACTTTCTCGTCAGTTGTACATATGCATAAGTAGAAAAAATAAAATGGTCGATTCGTTTAAAATAATTCATACAATATTTTGTGCTGATATTTCTTATTGGTTTTCACTTTCATTGTTTAATTTTTTATCATTTTGTTTTAGCACCACAAAAAATAAGAATAGACAGTGAGCTTCTCATTAAATTTTAAAATTTGCAAGTGTTTCTTTTTTGTTGTGGAAATTTCTAATGGAATTGTTTTTCTTTGTTTCTGTTGTTGTTGTTGTGCGTGTATGTTTATGTCTGTGTTTGACTTTGAGTAAAGAGCAAATCATCAAAAGGAGCTAATATAAGATTTACATTAGCTCTGCAAAAAAGAGGAAAACCAATAATTTACATACAAATACAAATAGAAATCTCGTATTATTCAAAATATGTTATTGTTATCGTTATGTTTATCGTGCTCACTGAAAACAAATGGTTATGGCTACCAAATGCGCTATTGTAGCGAAAGCGAATAGCTCAAACAAGGCAGTTACAAATAGTATTTCGTAGTTAATTTATACAAGTATATACGGTAAATGTATAATTAATAATCTTAAATTGGGGGCCACATACTTAGCACTTTTGAAACGACACACATGCTGCACGAAAAATTATGTTGACATACTTGATAAAAACTTTTTAGTTGCTTAAATTAATTTCAATTTTGTTCTTCCTCCTCCCAACAACAATTGCACCAATCACATACGCAATTTGTGTATGCGTAGGCGTATGCGTGTGTTTGCAGGGCGTGTATGTGTGAATGTGTACGTGTGTGTGTGCGTTAACTAAAGTAACATAATGCAAAAAATACCACAAATATATAAAAAACTATTGCATTTTGGAACTCACACACACCAACGCCTACACGCACCCACACACACGCACTCACACACACACAGTTGCAGACAGGACAGGCGATAATGCAAAAAAAGAACCAATGCGAATCCAACTTAGAGCATCTTACATTTAAATCTACGGTTTGGCTTATTCGTTTTGCGTCCTTTTCGCCCCTTATTATCCTTATCCTTGCGTATCTCGCGAACTAATGTGTAAAATGCATCATCAACGCCCATACGCGTCTTGGCCGATGTTTCAATGTATGGAATGCCATATTGTTTGGCCACCTGCGAAAAGATTTTGATTAATTTTGATTTCAACTTCAATCTGAATTATCCAGGGACCGTAAAATTCAAATTTTTTTGCTCTTTTCGATTATGAGTTTTTTAAAGTGGTTAAATCCATTATAAATGAAATAGCTTTTGTGCAAAACAAATGAAAATAAAAAATAACGTCAAATCAATGAATCGAATGTTAGTATAGAAACTTATTTATTTATTTTAAGTGTTACTTTCTTAAAACAAATAATTATTTCCGGTTCCTGGAATTAATTCACTCAACTGCCTTACCTCTCTTGCTTGCTCGTTTTGCACGTTCCACGAGGGTAGATCACATTTGTTTCCCACCAGCACCATAGGCACCTCTTCGGCATCCTTAACACGTTTTATTTGCTCGCGGTATGTGCCAATATCCTCAAAGGATTTAGCACTATTTACCGCAAACACCAATAGAAATCCTTCCCCTGTGCGCATATACTGATCACGCATGGCGGAGTACTCCTCTTGGCCGGCAGTATCTAGAATGTCCAGCAAGCAGGTTTCGCCATCTGTAAAAACATCAAAATATTTCAAAATTAATAATTATGATGAATACACTATAATGGAATTTGAAACCTACCGATTACTACTTGTTTTCGATATGAGTCTTCGATTGTGGGGTCGTATTCATCGACAAAATGATTTTGGATCAATTGTATGGTTAGCGCCGATTTGCCAACGCCGCCGGCACCAACAACAACTAGCTTGTATTCCGTCATTTGGTTGCTGTGTTTTTCGGATAGCCGTAGTTCTCTTTTTCGATGTTTACAACTGCAGTCAGTCTATAAATGTATGTGTGTAGTCGGTGTAGGTGTATGTGGTGTGCTTGTATTGGTGTGCGTGTTCCTCGCCCTACTCAACAATATATGAAGAGCTGCAACTGCGACTGCAAATGAAGCAAAATGTACATAAATTTTTATTAATTAAAAATGATTGAAATAAATTAAGTTCGTAATTAGGTGGTATAAATTAATGTGAGTCACAGAAACACTTTGGCTCTGAGCTAGCTCTGCCTTTTAATAATTTTCTTTGCCGCTCACACAAACAAGTACTCGTACGCACACAGAGATATATCTCTTCATTATTTGCACACACACGCATACGCCGAGAGAAAGAGATGACAGTGACTCAAGCGCGTTGCATGCCCTTTTTATGCTGTGCAGCAGCTAATCACTTAATCACACTATCAGAATTGCAGAAACACTTGCAACACTTTTGTACATAAATTAAAGTTTGCCATTTTTGCTGACTTGTAATTTGGATTGCAGTCTTATCTTCATGTATGCGTGTGTATGCGTATGGGTTTATATATATGTCTGCTGCCGGACCTTCTTTGTTACTGTCGCTTCAATTGTGGCTCCTCCTTGTTTTTTTCTTCCTTCTTACGTCAATATAAACTTAACGAGTCTAATATTAACTTATGCACAATCTAGCACTATTACGTTTTCAACAATTACTATTGCAATAATATTTGTGATCTATTAATTTACGAGTTTATTATGTTTTCTTTTGTATAAAGAATTTTTTACATTGCCGTATTTGTAAGTATTGGTTAATCTCGGGTATCAGCGGCAATTTTACAGCACTGTTGCTGAGCTGAAATCAAAATACAATCGAAATCGATAGTTAAGCAAACATTTAACGCAAAAAGTAATCAATTGGTAAATAATCAGTGTGACCAAACTGACTATCGAAAGCCGCAATACGATTTTAATTTGATTTCTTACAAAGATGGTCACTTTAAATGTATTTTTCAATTATACAAAAATACCATTTAAATGTTAAAATGATTTCAAGATGTTATCTGGTATTGCAAAGAAATCATCCATACTTAATAAAGTGTGACCAAGCTAGTGTTATTCGAAGTGATATATTTTGCCATACAAAATATGTATTTATTTTTTAATTCAATTTATGGTAACGCTGTAAAGCGTGTTGCTTCAAACAATGCTGAATAAATTGGAGTTTAACAATTTGGTAAGTTAAAAATGTATATTATACACAAAATATTAACCTCTTTCAACCCACAGGTCATTACCAACAAGAAAGTAATACAGCAAGCTCGCGCTCAAGCCATTGCAAAGGTAGTGCAGAAATTGCGCAAATTGAAGGATGCATTGGAGAAGCAACCGGACAGCGAAGTCCACAAGGAACGTCTTCGTAAAAATGTGGAATACATGGCTCAGCTAAAATCCTTGAAAATCGTGGATATAATGCGTTCGTTAATGCTGAAGGATGCAAAGCAGCTCAATGCGGTTTTAACAAATGGCCGAGCTACGCCAGAAGAAGTTGCCATTGCCATGTTGGGGCTAAATAAACTAATGCAAGGTTTGCTTGATAAATTCCAAAAGAGTTTGAGTTTAAGCACGGACGCTAATGCCAAATGGCGTGAGGAAATACTGCAGACAAGTAAGCGGCGTCTCAAATTGGAGCGCACTGAGGAGAAACGTCGCAAGCGCAAAGAGCTCAAGGAGCTAAAAGCGCAATCTCGAAAGCGTCAAGAATGGTTGGAGCAAAATAAACCTGTAGCGATAGTGGACACGGAGGTAGATTCGAATACGAAACTAATTACAACAGTCGCAGGAAATGTGGAAGTTGAAAAGGTAACGGAAGTAAATCAAACTCCCACAGAGAAAAAGAAAGAAAAGTCCAAAGCGAAGTCAAAGGAAATCAAACAAAAAGTGCCTAAACCCATTGAAAATAAGCATAAGACTCGAGAGAAGTCTAACAAAGTTGACGACAAAACGGACAGACTTCAAGATACACTTCCAAAAGTTCATAAAACTAAACGGAGTCAACAAGAGAAGCAGCCCAAAGTTGAGGCTCCTAATAAGAAGCGCAAGAAGGAGGAAAAGGAAAGACCAACGCATGTTGTCGATCCGTTCTTTATAACAGAGTCTGGCCAACCGTATTTATCTACTGCTGTTGTCTTATCGGATGATAATGAAACAGATTCTGAGGATGAGGAGCAAGTGCCTCGAAATGAATATAAAAAGCACAACCCACTCAAGAAATGGGAAGATAAAAGCGCAGCACGGGATAATAACAGACATCCTTCGTGGTTGGCCAAGGAGAAGCTAAAGCCCATTATTACCGGCTTCAAGGGCAAGAAAACAACGTTTGCCGATGACGGCAGCACGAAGCAAACAATTCCTGCGGTCCTACCCCCTGCTGCTCCTGCAGCTGAAAGTATAGAGGCAGGAATGCATCCATCGTGGATTGCCAAGCAGAAACTGAAACCAAAAATAGCTGCTTTCGCTGGGACCAAAATCAAATTTGACGACTAGAAACGGATTAATGTTAAAGTTACGTTTATTGTTTGCATAAAGCTTTTAAGCGTCCACCTTGGTTACAAAGTGGCCACGAGTTTTATCCTGGCTTAGCAGTTTGTCGATGTCCACGTCTGGATATTTGCGTTTCAACATCTGCAAGTCAATGTTGGGATTGCGCCTCAGCATCATCATGACTTCATTGCGTGAGCGGCTGAAAAGATGTGCAAATAAACATGTTAAAAAAAAAACAAATCAAATGCTTCTGCTTTGTCCCTCACTTTTTGGCCTTGCGTTTTACATTGTACATCTTCTCTCGGTAGTGCAGCAGGAACTTGTGCACTGCACGCCCGCCGTATGTGTTGTGCTGTGCCTTAATCCACTTGATGTTCATGAACGGTGGCAGGACGTGTTCACATGTCTTGTACGTACAGCGCAAGCCGAATGCATTATGAATCTGCTTCTGTGGTCGTTCGCCGGTCTCGCCAGTTTCGAGCAGGTGATAGGCCTTGTTTCGCTCCCTGACAACTGTCTCCAGATTCTCCATGGAGATTTTCACCTTGTCGATACGTTCGGGGTTAGGAAATACTTCCATTTTATCGTTGCATTCATGCTCCATCGTGAACAACATGTTGCGTTCCTTTAATAAAATATACCACAATTGATGCAGCTCTTTGTTAGACTTAATGCGAAGCTCATCGGTTCGCCAGGCTCGTCCAACTTTTACTTCCGTCTCATTCCAAAGCTTGGGATCATCAAAGAACTCCATTAATTTCTCGTTTCGCAGTGTGCTACTCGAGTGAATGCCGCATTTCAGCAGGCTTCCAACAGCTGCCGGGCTATGTATTATATAAACAAAACACGAGTCGATATCAATGGTTTTGATTTAGGCGTGTTGCACTCACCTCCATGCCGACGATTGACTGTGGGGCGCAACGAGTACGTTTCTGAATGCTCCAGTGCCAAATGCTTTTGCTAAGTTAAAACATTTCATTAATGTCGCGGACATTTTTGTTAAATTACAGGCAGGCCACAGCTGTTGACAGAGTGACCGCAAGTTCAAGAGCAGAATATACTGATTCAGAAATAGGCCAAAAAATATCAAATAGTCTGTTATCGATATTTATTGTAATAATACTAAAAATGTATACATGTTAAAAAGTATCGAATAAATTACACGCATACATCGCAATAAATTATCGAAATAACATGGAATTTTTAGTAATTCAAAGTGCGGTCACGCTGTATGTGCCTATGTGTATGCGTGCGCGTTGGTGCAGAAAAGTTGAATTTGTTATAGAAATAATTTAGCATCTAAGTGCAAATTAATGTAAATCGAATGTGCAAGTGTGCTGGTAATATTCAACATTAAAATGTAAGTGACAATCGTTGGTTAAATTCTAATAATAGTTTCGTGAAAATTTGCTTGTTTAATATTCTGCCCCTTCCATACACTTACGTATGTATGTATGCACAAATATATATATATATATATATATAGCTACATATGCATACTTGGTATGCTGGAACGCTAGTGCGTTCAACTAAGAATGTGTGTGGGCAATGTACGTGTATTTTTAGTGTGTTTGTTATATTAAGTACACAATTTAAATTGATAAAAATTCTACAGCCCCATATCTGATGTGTGGCTAAACGAGAGTGGTTAAACCTAAAGTGAATTCGCAAATTGCTCAGAAACTTGTGTGAAATAATTATAAAATGAACATAAAAACAGTTGTGCGAAAATTTCAACTCATTGACAAAACAACACACGTTAAGAGGTAGGGTGAGCGGCAATGTAGCAACTTCTAGCCAGTGTTGTCGTGCGTCTGCTGTGTTTATTGTCCGAAAGGTAGTATTTCTGTGTGTTATCAGGCGGCTTAAAAAAATATATGAATGTGTAATGTGGTTGTCTACTACAAGTCTTACAATATTGACAGCAAAGCTAAAATTGAGGTGCTTGCCAACTTTACCTATATTTAGTACACGCATACTATTTATATTAGTGTTAAATTAAGCCTGTGTCGATGACATTGTTCATTATTGATTTAAACGCCTTAAAAGGCGACAAAAAAACCGTATAGTTGTATGGAAAGTGAACACTTGGACGCTACTGAACCAATTAAATTAAAAGGTCAATGAATGAGTGAATTGATTCATCAATTTGCAGAGGCCAAGTAGAATGCACGCAAGTCTTTAAACGGTTCATTTTGTTTTTGTAATTCTCTGTGTGATGTCGTTTGTATGTGTGTGTATGTCTCCAGCCCCAAAACATCGATAAGACGAGCAGCACCAGAAGCTTCATTGCGGTTCACGCCCAAAACATTATCGGCAGTGCCACAAGGGTACTTATTTGGGTGTGTGTGTGCGTAAGTGTTGTGTATCGTCCAAGGTTTGCTTTTGTCGGTCATCACAAAAATAAAACGTGAAGCGTGCGTGTGCAAGCTTATGGATTTATGTAACCCAAGTAGTTAAACAAAGTTCAGCTTGACCTGACCCTAATCGGATTTTACCGCACCTTAGTAATCGATTGCAAATACACAAATTTATCGATATATTGCATATGACACAGACACTTGTTGCAACCTGCAGTGAGTGAGTGAGAAAGAGAGAGAGAGAGAAAGAGAGAGGAGAGAAAACCTTCAAATTGCTGCTAATTGGTGTAATCAACACATTTTATATATATATGTAACAGAAATGTTTGATAAAGTGAGCTAAGATAAGAACCCAGTGAGAAATGTATTCATTTCTTCTTATTTTTTTTATCAGTAAACAAATATTTAAATACTTATGAGGGTGTGTGATAAAGGCTAATGCAATGGGTTTTATATTGGGGGTGTTTGCATTACTGTATTTAGCTTATCAGACTCACAAATATGTAGTTAAGTACATATATATTTAAACGTTCAAACAATTTGAATGTCTAATCAAACGCCCATTAATTCAATGATAAATTGTTGCTCGAGTCTCTGACCTTGTTTCTATGTACAATACTCTGATAACTTATGTTTCCATTTCATTGATAGCTGTCTCGCATTATCAATACAGATAACACACATATATGTAGATGATTTTCTAATGGAAAAAAAGTGCAAGTGATTGATAGTAAATAGTAACGGTTTGCCCCATAAACAAAATTCTTATGCTTAATAACTGTTATCGATAGCACAAAACATAGATGTCGTGACGCAGCTCTACTTGATGACTGCTATCGATAAATTATTGGTGTCGTAATCACTACTTAATAAAGCCGGCTGGCTGCAGATACAAAATTGTAATAAGCTGGCTAATTATGAGATGTTCATATTATGCTTTTTCTCTCTCTCTTTTCGCCTCTTGCTTCTCTGAACATTCGCGTGCACAGTGCAATGTCACAAACAGCTGATAATCTCAGTCTGGCAACGCTGCCATCGTCAAATGCAGCCGATAATTTTCGCAAGCGCGCCTTGTCCAATACATCGCTCTCATCACGCTCTGAGCCCAAATCCATCATCGAGATTCACATATCAAATGAAAGTAGCAGCATTAAGCGTGCCAATTTGGAACAGCAACAACCACGAGTAGATGATGCAAACGGAAAGAGCAACATGGATGCCCAACAACCGCATCAGCAGCAACAGCAGTCGAAGCCACAGCAAAGCAATGTCTTTGAATTGAGCGCCGAGGAGCAGCAGCGTGATGAAGAATATCGCACCAGCTGCGCCATCTTCTTGCAGCACGTGCCATGCTTTAAGCTGCACGAATCCAATACACCCAAGTGCCGCGAGTGCCGTCGTCGACATGCGCCACAATCGTCCACGCCAAGTATTGGGCACTTCAACATCAGCAACAACAACGACATCTACTGCCGCTTCTATGAGTTTCGACGTCTGCAGTACAATGCGTCAGGAGAATTGAGCGTGGCTGGTTTCCCGAATCCGTATCAGGAGCCCACCAGCGATGATTATAGCATTTGGCAACCAGACAGCAAGACGGCGCCCACAGCCGGCTATATGGATATACAGGTGTGTCGCTACATCTTGCTGCATGCCGGAGATCAGTTCTGCTACTTGTGGCGCCAAGAGGCGGAGGCGCTAAAGCTGCATGAGAATCCCGATGGCACGATTGCCTGGAAGAAGGCGGTGCAGGGCATTCGAGAGATCTGCGATGTGTGCGATACGACGCTCTTCAATTACCACTGGACGTGCAACAAGTGTGGCTTTGGTGTGTGCATCGATTGCTTCAAGGATCGCAAGGAGGGGCTGCAGGTGAAGCGACGCATTGAGACTCAACGCGGCCACGACGAGCATCAGTGGCTGCTCTGCACCGACGACAAACAGCAAAAGCATTCGCTCTCGGAACTGATGCTCACCCAGATCATAGCAGGGGACGCATTGAATGTGCTCGGGCGTCTGTTGCACGAGGTGCGCATGTTGTGGCAGGTGCCGCAGGTCTGCGGCTGTCTGCTGAGCAAGCAGCAGGTCAAGGATGAGCAGTTGACAGAGCTGATACAGGATATGATCAAGGAGTCCCAGCTAAAGCAACAGACCAGCGCCTCCTCCTTGGCGACGGCACAAACACTGCAACAGCAGCAGCGTCTGGAGCTGTTGCACGCCAAGAAATTGGAATTTGCACGTCAGCATGGCATTGACTATGTGCCCGGACGTGTGTGGACCAAGGAGACACTCGGCAAGGATCCCATTACGAGCGCTTTCGACAACTTCAAGCACATCAACTTTTTGCGCAAGGGCCTAGCGGGGCTGCGACGCTTTCTGCCGCCGCGTGCCATGACGTTGGCGCACTCGACGCAACTGGCGCCGGGCGTGCCGCATGAGTGGCTTTGCGACGGCAAGTTGCTGCGTCTCACGGACCCCATGCATCCGGACAATCGCGTGCTGTACCAAGAAGTGTGGAAATGCGGGCAGCCGGTGATGATCTCTGAGGTGGCGCGTTCTCTCAACCTGGATCTATGGCATCCGCAAGCATTCTGTCGCGACTTTGGCGACAAGCCCAACGATCTGATCAACTGTCTCAATGGCAATCTGGTGCCCAATCAGCCGATGCGCCACTTCTGGGAGGGCTTTCAATGCATGCACAAGCGTCTGCTCGACGCCAATGGCAAACCCATGCTACTAAAGCTCAAGGATTGGCCGCCAGGCGATGATTTCGCCGAGATACTGCCCACACGCTTTGCGGATCTGATGCGCGGCCTGCCCATGCCGGAGTATACGCTGCGCACCGGCAATCTGAACATTGCCAGCTGCTTGCCCAAAATGTTTGTGCCGCCCGATTTGGGGCCCAAGATGTACAATGCCTACGGCTCGGCGCTGCATCCCGACAAGGGCACGACAAACCTGCATCTGGACATCTCGGATGCCGTCAACATCATGGTCTATGTGGGCATACCCACAGATGAGGACAGCAAGCCGCAGCTGGCGGCCACTCAGCGCGCCATTGCTCTGGGTGGCTGTGATTACATCACACGAGCACGTTGCCAGTCGCCGGACGTGTTGCCTGGTGCATTGTGGCATATTTTCCCAGCTCGGGATGCGGACAAAATACGTGATCTGCTGAATCGCGTCACATTGGAGAAGGGCTTCCGTCTCGAGCCGGATCATGATCCCATACACGATCAGAATTGGTATCTGGACGACAAGCTGCGTGCACGTCTCTTCAAGGAGTATGGCGTGGAGGGTTATCCGATTGTCCAGTGTCTGGGTGATGCCGTCTTTATACCTGCCGGCGCACCGCATCAGGTGCAGAATCTGCACAACTGCATCAAAGTAGCCGAGGATTTCGTGTCGCCGGAGAACATTACGCATTGCTATCACCTCACGCACGAGTTCAGGCGCCTCTCGCACTCGCACACCAATCATGAGGATAAGCTGCAGATCAAGAATATCATCTATCATGCCATTAAGGACTGCTGCACCATTTTAACTCGCGCTCTGGACGAACGCATCGATCAGGAGATGGCCAAGTTGCAGGGCGAAGTCTGAATGCCCATCACATTTATTTGCGAGTTACACTCTGGATATTGCAAATTTGCAAACTTGTATTACTATTAAGTACTTAATATATTAATAAAAAGCGCGACATATACGCGCAGCTTTGACTATTGAATTTAAGATGCTTGATGTTTAAACTTTTAAGAATTGTTTTTCAGTGAAGTATGAAGAGTTGCCTTAAATCTTGCATTAGCGATTTCAGATTTGTGCAAAGCTTGCAACAAATATTTATTTTGTATTTCGAACTCTGTTTCTTTGCAGTCGCAAGGGAGGAGCACCTGCAACCAATGCTTCCTAAGCACGCCGAGGGCGACACTGACAATGATGATGATGAGTTCTGCCAACCAGTCAGCCACAGTGCCACAGTGCTCGATGTGCCACTAGGGCATGTGGATTAGGAATCCAAGTCAATTAATTAACTAAGAACACCACAAACTCCAATAGCAACACCAAAGGCGAAGCCTGCAAATTCTTGTATTCGAAGCATTTAAAGGAAAGCATTCAAAATGACGGTGGATTTTAACGATTACTTTTGGGTAAGTGACAACTATCTTCTTGATCTACATCAAATGCTAATTGTGACTTTTATGGCTGACAGGGCGAGAAAAACAATGGATTCGATGTGCTCTATCACAATATGAAGTTCGGGCTGGTGGCTAGCAAGGAGCTGTCCGAATTCTTGCGGGAGAAATCCAACATTGAGGAGCAGAACTCGAAGATGATGTCGAAGCTGGCGCACAAAGCCAGCACCGGCACATTGAACAGCACCTTTGCGCCAGTGTGGACCATACTGCGCACCTCGGCGGAGAAGCTGTCGACGCTGCACATGCAGATGGTGCAGAAGCTGACCGAGCTGGTCAAGGATGTGGCCAAGTATGCCGATGAGCTGCACAAGAAACACAAGTGCGTCAAGGACGAGGAGTCGCAGACGCTGGAGTGCGTCCAGGCGATACAGACGTCGACGGTGGCGGTGCAAAAGCTGCGCGATTTGTATGCCAGCAAGGTGCTCGAGCTGGAGAAGTTGCGCAAAGACAATGGCTCGCACAAGGATGCCGAGAAACTGGAAAGCAAGCTGAAGAAACTGCAGGAGGAGTACAAAGCGCTGCTCGACAAGCATAATCCCATTAAGAACGAGTTCGAGCGTCGCATGACCCAAACTTGCAAGGTAAATTAAATCGCTACTCATTGAGAAAATCAGTATTACAACTAGAACCATATCGTATAGCGCTTTCAAGAGATCGAAGAGGTGCACCTGCGGCAGATGAAGGAGTTCCTGTCCACCTACTTGGAGATGCTGCAAAACAATCACGACATGGTCGGTCAAGTGCACTCCGATTTCAAGCGGCAGTTTGTGGACATGTCCGTGGACAAGCTGCTGGAGCAGTTCGTGCTGAACAAATACACGGGACTCGAGAAGCCGGGTATGTCGTTGAAATTTGTGGGTCAAGTGTCAATTGATGCATCAACTCCAATTGCAATTTACAGAAATGCTCGAACTGGAATTCGTCACGCTGTCGGGTGGCTCGCGACTCCAGCCCCAGCAGGCGTCTGCTGCCGCATCCAATTCGAATTCCGCAACCAGCATACAGGCGGCATTGCGAGCGGGCGGTGCCGCAGCAGCTGCCTCCGGCAGTTTGGTGTCTATGGATCAAAGAGGCGGCGGCGGTGGCAGCGGCGCTGGTGGCGATGCCTTGGCCGGCATATCGCTGGGCAGCGGCAGCGCGGCCAGCGGCAGCATTCCCTATGCGGATGACGCGATGATGGGCAGCGGCGGCGCTCTGTCCTCGCCGCGGCCCACTTCGCCCGAAACGCTTGGTGCACAGCCAGTGTCGGTGGGCGCTTCAACGTCCACGGTGAAGAGTCTGCGCTCGTGGTTTATGCCAACAGCCAGCAAGCAGCAGCAGCAGCAGCCAAATGCTAGTAATGCGAGCACTGGGAATTTCGGTATGCCTGGCAACAGCAACAGTTCCAACAACAACAATTACAACAACACGAATATCATCACAACAACAGCAACAAGTGTCAATTCGAACACGAACAATACAACAACTGGCACGATTAATTTCACCACCAATGTCACCAACAAAAATTCCCCTAACTCTGAGCATCAGGATAATCAAGGTTCATTCTGTTATTTTTTCTTTGCTTTCTTTAATTTTCTTATTAAGGGTTGAAGTCTCTCTCTCTCTCTATCTCTCTCACTTGTCTGTCTCTGTCTCTTTGTTTGTTTTTTTTCTGTGTAATGTTTTTTTGTACGAAACTGTCTCTGATCATTCGAGCGCATAAACGTGTTTGTCCAACTGCGTGTCACAGTCTGCCATTTCCATCTATAAGCTACTGAAGTCGGTGTCCTCTTGCCCTAATGCTTGGTGTTGTAAATGTATAAGCAAGTAATTAAGTGTAGTTTTCTTTTAGTTATTGTCTTTAATTTACGTTATGTTTGATTGTGTTTTATGTTATTTATGCCATACTTTTACAAATGTACACTCAAACACTCAGCCAATGTCCAAGGTTAATCGCCCCACGCTTCCTGTGCGCACTCAACACCTAAGACTAACAAATTTACACTACCGAACACAAGAACCACACAGTATTACACTATATAACAAGCTTGCTTTTTGTGTGAAGACACGCGAATGGCATAATCATCATCATCATGATCATCATTCTCATCAAATATGCAATTCATTCAATTTAAATTCAATCATCTATGCACCACCGATCAAAACTAATTGAAATCACAACTTTAGATCAGCAACAGCAGCAACAACACGAGCCGCACGAGGCCTTAACACCAACTGCAAATGTAGATGGTCGAAAGCAAATGAATGCAACGACAAGCGAGCAGCAATTATCGAAATCATTAAACGAGCAAGATCACCTCAACCATCAGCAACAGCAACAACAGACTGCAGTGGGCAACAATGGGGCCACGACCACACCAACAACAGCAACAGCAACAACGTCCAGACGTACAACGTCACTTTTAAATATATTCACATCGAACTCTCAGGGTAAATGTAAATACCAAAGTGAATTTACCTGAATTTCCCCCCCTTGAGACATATAAATGCACATATTAATTTTCACACCTCATGCATGTTTTTTTAGTTTAAGAAAAAGTTTCCGCAAGCATTGAGCATTCACTCACACAATTACCTAACATCTTCATTTAATCATTCGATGTAACTTATGGCGGTGTTTGAGTTCATTTACGAAGTCCCCTCTAGGCATATTGCATTTGCTGAAACGAAGTCATTCTTAGGATTTTCCAGTTTCAATTGATCTATACTTTCTGATCCCAATTCATAACATTCTGAAACTCCTCTCTAACTTGATACTGCACATTCAATTTGTGTTGCGTTTAAGTGCAGACAGAGTTCGTTTAATTTGTGTACTGAATGTTTTTTCACGAGTTTAGTGAAGTCTTAAGTTATCACTCTTAATCATATTGTGGCTCATCTCGCTGCAGTTTCGGGCATTTTGCGTAGTAGACGCGACAAGGCAAAAACCAAAAAGTCAAAGAAGAAGAAAGACAACGAGGCCGCTGACAATAAGCAGGAGGAGCGTCTAACCAGGTAAGCTGCCCAACGTGAACGATTCAAAAGTCGATATCCGATTTCAAACCATTATTCGTTGCAGCGTGGAGCGGGCCAATAACACGCTCTTGGACTACGACGATCATGGTCGCAGCATGAAGACTCAAAACTCCAGTGGCAGCAGCGCTGGAGGCGGCTTGGCTGCCCTGTCCGCCACCTCGGCTCAGGGCAGCGTTGACTCTGCGGGCGTCAGCAGCATGGGCGGCAGCGGAGGCGGTGCAATTGGAGCGGGCGTCACTGGCAATGGACTGGCTAACACCAGCAGCAACTCGGCAGCTGGTGCGGCGAGCACATCAGCGGTGGGCTCAGCAAACGCTGCTAATGCCAGCGGTGCTGGTGGCTACGAGGTGGACGAGGAAGGATTCAGCATACAGCCAGCCAAGGAAATCGCCTGGGAGGAGGGTCATGATAAGTGTAAGCCCGAATGCCTGTTACAGTGATTAAGCTACGTACTCAACGATTGAATTCTTTAGCAGCTGGAAGTTTCTACTCCGATTCGGACACTGACTCGGACAACGACAAGCGACGCATTCATGTCAAGATCAAGCCGCTGAACAATGGACAAGCGCCCATTTCGGCGAGTGTGGACGAGCTAAGAGCCACTGTTGAGAACATCTCGCTGTCGCCCACTGGAGTGTTTGCGGTTAGTAAATGGTTTCCCATCACAATTCTATTTGTCTCTCCGTTGGGGTCAAAGTCTTTAAACTCTGCTGCTGCTAAATTTGGCGATAGTTTTTAAGCGCCTCCTACGCGTCTAAATTATATTTAAAAACCATCTTCCTGGCAATTTATTGTCTAGTTGATTTATTGCAATTTATTTCTATAATTGATACTCCACAGCATCACAGCCAGCAGCTGCAGGGTGGAATTCGCGGAGCAGCGGTCTCCCGCCAACAGTCGCCGGAGATTTCGAATGCCTCAACGCCCACGGCCAGCGTGCATCCGTATGCGCCGCTGCAGAGTCCGACGCTGTCCAATAACAATGCCAACAATGCGAGCCACAATCGCTACGCGGATCTGGGCGACATATTCTCGGAGCTGGGCGAAATGAGCGCTTCGGCGCCAGCGTCGGCAACGCTGAGCAAGCCGCCAGGTCGCCAGATACCCACACCCACGTCCGCTGGCGGCAGCAGCATTGTTATACCGCGACCGCCATCGCGACGCTCGGATATGATTGCCATTGGCACGTCGGCGTCTGCGGCTGGCAGCTCGACGGTGGGTCGCGGACGCATGAGTCCGGCGCCGGCCATGAATCGAGCGGACAGCATTGGCAGCCTGGAGTTCCGCACCGCCATTGGGGGCATGGGCTCGTCGCGGGGCCCGTCGCCGCTGACGATCGGCATATCGGACACAATACCGCTGGCGGTTGCATTCCATGAGATTATCCACGCCTACTTCAGGGGCAGCGACGAGTCGCGTTGCCAGGTGAAGGTGTCCGGTGATATGATGCTATCATTCCCAGCCGGCATTGCCGGTCTGCTAGCCAATAATCCAAATCCAGCCAAGCTGGGCTTTCGCATTAAGCAAGTACAAAACCTGGATCTCGTGCCCAACGGCAAGCTGGTTCAGATGTAAGTAGCCCGCAGCACAATACATGCGATGAGGAGCTTTTGTTAATCTGTCAACCATTCCACAGCGAACGCCAACAGTCTAGCGCTGTGCTGGAGTTTAATATGGCAGCGTTGACGGCATTGCTGCGTCGCCAGGCGGAGAACAATCCGAATGCGTCGTACTTCAACGTGGACATACTCAAGTATCAGGTGCACACCAAGCCCGGCGCCAGCTCGTGTCCCTTCCAGCTGGTCAGCTACTGGAAGTGCGAGCCCAGCTACACGGCGCTCAAGGTTGACTACAAGTACAATAATCATGCCATGGCCAGCGCCTCGCCGCTGCTCAATGTAACGCTCTCGGTGCCAGTCAATGGCTCCGTGCGTAACGTCCAATCGAAGCCGCACTCCTCGTGGTAAGCAGCCTTTTCAATTGAGCTCGCACTTTTCCCTCACTCTCACTTTTCAATCACCCCGCTAGGTTGGGCGAATCGAACTGTTTGGTGTGGAACTTTACGGACATTTCGCAGAATTCGCAGGATGGCGGCGTGGGGGGCGTGGGCACGCTGCGTGCTCGCCTGGAGCTCAACGATGGACCCTCCACACCGGCCATGCTGGCCACCAAGTTCAATTGCGAGGGCACCACACTTTCGGGCATTGACTTTGAGCTGCAGGGAAGTGGCTATCGATTGTCCTTGGTCAAACGACGTTTCGTCTCAGGTGAGTTTCGAGGTATCTCGACTAAACTAATTGGAGCAACTTATAATGTGTCTCTCTCTCTTGTGTTGTAGGCAAGTACGTTTGTGAGGGGGATGGCATACGTAGTGGCGCCACGCCCACACCGCCTTCGGTTGGCTCAACCAGTCCGTATTCGGCTAAATCGAATTAACGCGGCTTAATTTGGCTCGTGAAAACCTAGCAAAATTTTGTATCTAAAAAGCACAGCAACTGAATCGAAACGAAGAGAAACCCATTTTGTAATACGACAGCAAGCAAACAGAGGATTGCACTCTTGGCAATTGGCATCACTTGAGTTTAGGTACTGTGATTGGGTTTATTCATTATGTATTTTTGTATCACTTGTACTTGTACTACTACTGTTAAGTCTGCTAGAATCGAATTTTGTGATCGGCAGACGGGTCTTTAGAGTGGCCCGATTTTGTGTGGACGTGGCAAGTGGATGTATTATCTGTTAAATATATACATATACCTATATATAATATACACACGTATATACATATATACTAAATGCTTAGATATGTATTTATTATGTTTAATTAAATATGATGTAAACAAAACCATGTATGTAGCTATGTAGATACACTATATATATATATAAACAAAACTACCGCAGACACGACACTCAGACACAACACTTCTAGCAGCGTTTGGATGAACGTTGATTTTATGTTCACTTTTCTACACGCAAATACAATAAAAACACACACACACAACCAAATGTATTAAAACGAAAGCAAAATGCAAGACATCAAATCGGTTTGTTATATTTCATCAATTTATTTCTCAAGACCTGATAGCTAAATAAAGAATGATGTAGATATCGACTTTCTCTGCTAATTAATTGAATTATAACTATCAAAGTTTGCCTACCTATACGCCCGAGGCCAACACTCATGAAAGTTAAATGTCTCTGGGCCATTAGCTATATATACCTATATGAGCACGCATGCTTCGATGTTGGCTGCTGGTTTTTGTTAGCTGCTTAATTATTCGCACTTCTGTTAGCCGGAGAACAAACAAGACGAACCGGTTTCGCTTTCTGTGGCCATTAAAACGAGGAAATTAGCTGAAACCAAAATCGAGAAAGAACAAAAAATGAAACAAAGTGAAATAGAAAACAAAAAGTATCTACAAGATTCTTTGTTGGGTGAATTTGTAGTTGCATTCTATTTGGCTGGTATAATGACTTAATGTTGATACACAGCTGTTTCTGCTCGTCTCGTCGTCGGGTTGCGTTGCGTCTCGTTTCATTGCCTGTTGTGCCAGTTTTGTTATTGTGTTGACGCATGACGTCATCGTGCCACAATTTGGATTTCAAGGTCGTCGCCAGTCGCATTTTCATTTCACTTGACACGCTTTGCCTCCTGCTGCTGCTGTTGTTGTTGTTGTTGTAGAATAAATTGCATTAACCCATTAGTGTTGCGCCAATGAAAAATAAATAAGAGCATATGGTGATATTAAATTGTTTGCACTCCAAACTTGCCACAATACGCCCTGCAAATGGTCGTTGGCTTCAAGAAATTGTGCAATTTTATTGACTTAACTTAATACTGCTAATTTCTAAGTTTAATCAGTTTTCGAAATAAGTAAAGCGAATTCTATTCCGGCTTATTGTATAGGGAGGGTATAGTGTCTATATAGTAGTTGGCGAACGATAAGATTACGTTTCAAAACAATTGTGTGTGCCTGCTTTGGAGTATATAACAATAGGATGACAACAATATGGAGAGTATGCCCATTTAGCAGTCAGTCACTTAATTGTTAAACAAAAGCGACAATCGCCAACAATTGTTACGTGTGTTTATTTATATTTACATCTAGCCATTGTATTTCTGCCGGGAATTAGAACTAGTCAACAGCGTCGCAGATAACATATTCCAAACAGATGCTGTATATGCATTAAATATAATTGCTCATTTGTCGTTTTCCGCAGCCATTCATTTGCCAATTCATTAGCGACTATATGACACTATTAAGTGGCAATGTATTCATACCGTGGGCAAACAACTGAATCCCGAAATAATATGGGAATCGAATGAGATGTGCTAGAAATCCAGCAAGCCGGAGCACAACACTCGCTTTAATCAGTAGAAAACTCACCTAAAAATATTTAACTTACACAATAGTCTGGAGGAATCTGGTTATATGGCTTACCGTGCTCCGGTTGTGCGTCGTTCGGCCGTCTTGGATAATGTTGAGGATCTAACCGAGGACGAGCTTCGCCGTCGCCAGCTTCGCTTGCGAATTTTCGCCTTGATAAAGATCGCCGTCTTTCTGATCTTTTGGTTGATCTGTTCAGTATACATAATTATAACGCCACCGCATACGCTCAAGGAGATCTACGTGCCCCTTCAGCCCAACAAGGTGCAGACGGTGGACATAGAGGACAAGCCGACTGGAGAGACCATCACCATAGCGATGAGGGGCAACATCGATCTGATCGCCACAATGCATCCCAAGCAGTCGGATGGCAAGAGTTTGGCCATCGATGTGGCCATCGAGGTGTTCAAGGGTGACAAGAACGAAAGCAGTTGGAAGTCGAAGGTGTGGAAGGTGTACGTGGAGGATGAGGACCCCGACATAGTGATCACTGTGACGAACCGTTTCAGGCTCGACGACATGCCCCGAACATACATGAACGATCTGCTGATGGGCAGGGGCGTGAGAGCGGAGAGTGGATCGGACGCTAAGGCGGTGGTGACCCTGCTGAGTCATCACGGCTCGCCCGTGGGCATGGGCTTGACGATCAATGCGAACCCAGTCAACGAGGACGTCAGCGTCTGGCTGGGTCTGATACTGCTCATCTTCCTCTATGTGCTGATCGGCTTCGACATCACGGACCGCACATTCGCCGCGCTGATCGCGGCCACCGGCGGCATTGGCATCCTGTGCATTCTCGATGAGCGACCCGCGCTGATGGAGATCATCCGCTGGATTGAGGTGGAGACGATGATGCTGCTCTTTGGCATGATGGTGATCGTGTCGATCGTCTCGGAGACGGGCATCTTCGACCGCCTGACCGTGTTTGCCTATCAGCTGGCCAGGGGTCGCATCTGGCTTCTGCTCTTCTACCTGTACATGCTGACGGGCATCCTGTCGGCGTTCCTGGACAACGTGACCGTTGTCATGCTGCTGGTACCCGTCACGATCCGGATGTGCGAATTGCTGGGCATCAACACGGTGGTCGTGCTCATCTCCATTGCGCTCTTCTCGAACATCGGCGGCACGATGACGCCGGTGGGCGATCCGCCCAATGTGATCATTGTCTCGAACCGTTTCATTCATGCGGCGGGCATCCACTTTTGCGAATTCACGCTGCACATCTTTCCCTGCGTTGTCGTCGCCATGCTGCTCAGCTTCGTGATGGTCTACTACATGACGCGCGGCAAGGTGATGGACAGCGGCGACCAGCTGCAGCGCTCGATCGATGCCCTCGAGAAGCAGGCGGCGATCAGCAAGGACACCCACTACAATCGAAAGATCATGAAGCACATCGAGGTGCTGAAGGAGCGCCAGAAACAGGAGAAGGCCAAGCCGAAGGGTGGCGATGACTACGAGACGACGCTCAAGGACCTCAAGGCGAATCAGAATGCGGCGGACATACCGCTGCTGATCAAGTGCATCATTGCCATTTTCGTGGCGATCCTGCTCTTCCTGCTCAGCTCGATACCCCACCTCAAGGGCGTCATGCTGTCCTGGGCCGCTATCCTGGCCGCCCTGCTGCTGCTCATCCTTGCGGACCGATCCGATGTTGACTCGATCCTCGAGCGCGTCGAGTGGTCGACGCTCATCTTCTTTGCCGCACTATTTGTGTTCATGGAGAGCCTGGTGAAGATGGGCTTGATCGATTGCATCAGCAAGGTCACCACCAAGATCATCCACGCTGTGGACGACGACTCACAACTGATTGTCAGTCTTTTGCTGATACTCTGGTTCACCGCCCTCAGCTCGGCCTTCGTCGACAACATTCCCATAACGGCGCTGATGCTGAAGCTGGTCATCAAGCTGTCCACCAATCTGACACTCGACCTGCCCCTGAATCCCTTGGTCTGGGCCCTCGTCTTCGGCGCCGGCTTCGGCGGCAATGGCACTTTGATTGGCGCCTCCGCCAACGTGGTGACCATCGGCATTGCCAAGCAGCACGGCTACGCGATCACCTTTCGCCAGTTCCTCTTCATCGGATTTCCCGTCATGATCATGACCGTCGTTATTGCCACCATCTATCTGCTGATTTTCCACTGTGCCATCACCTGGCACTAGTTCCCAGACTCCCAGTTTGTGCAACCCACAATGAAATGCCTCAACGATTCTCTCTGTCGCAGTTTTTCAGGCATTTTAAGTTTTCAGAGAAGTACAAATAAAATTGAAAATCATTCGACTTTCGTGTTTCGCAGAGCGACAACTCCGATCCCCAGATGGCGATGCTGAGTTACATATCGTTAACATCATTGCACTTTATTCGTAATCTGACTGTATTAGTGAAACTTAGCTCTAACGCAGGTATTAATTCATTACATTCTGGTCGTAGATTAACAATTTTAGTACAAAGATATCCAATTATTTGCATATTAGTTGTAGTTCCATTAGTTTGTGTCTGCTTACAGCGCGTTTAAATTTAGTCGTCCCACAACATTGACAACAGAGCACACGATAAATATAAATTCTACGAAACTTACTATATATTCCTTATATACAATTTCATTGTTTTAGCACATTTAAATACGCTCAAGATATATTGCTTAACGTTCAATGATTGATTTCAGCTCATTTACCGTGCTTTGCTCCACTGTGCATTTAACTAATTCAAGTTTGCCCATTTAATATAAATAAATGTGTGTGTGCGTGTGTGTGTGTGTGTGTGTGTTTGTGTGCGTTACATAACTTTAAGCTGACATCACTTGGTCATTCGATTTATCGCTCCAAAAATAATGTACGTAAGTGACATTTGTTATTTATGCACGTTGTACAACACTGGCCAGTTTTAACGGGAATTCGCCTGAAACGAATAGATGTGAAAATGGCGTTCAGTATCAAAAGTTCATATCTCTAATCTGTGTGTAGAAATATATCGTTTTAATTGCTTAATTGTAGATCAACTGCGGCATGAGGGAGGAACAACAACTGACATCTGGTCGATTTACAATTCTACTTTATTTTTAGAACATTCCAGTTATATTTACTGTTACTTTTCGCCCCGGAGATATCTGCGAGATCGCACGAGGCCAGCAGAATGAATACACATGTATGTAAACGAAAACACGTCTGGAATAAATTTTGTTTTTTTTTGTTTTTTGGTAGATCTCGTTGGATTTTCTCAAATGCGCAATTGACTCTCGACCAAATGCGTATGCAAACGAATTAATTTAAACTTTTGCGCTGTATACAATGCCAACTAATGCTTTATACGTATCCCTCTTCATTTGTTTATTTATTTAGTTGAAAAATTCCAAAGATATGAAATGTGTTTTGCCTTGAGTGTATGTTCTTAAATAGATCTCAATAGATTTTATAATTTAGAACAACATAATTCAATCTATATTTTAGGGCAACACACGAAGATCGGAATAAGCAAAATGAAAAACAAATGTTATATAACTCTCCCCTCATTCTTTTTGTAGATATCGGGAATATTGCAATTGTGACCAGGCATATTTTAACCGGTTGATAAGCACATATAAATCCATAATCAAACAGAAGAGATACCCTACAGGCGAAGCATATTTCCAACTGCCATTCAGTGCTCAGATTGATTATAATTTCTTTTTCCGTGATTCCCCTTTTACTAATTTGTTAAATTCGTTTATTGTTTCAGATTGTTTTAATTGCGACAAGATGAATTGGAAATAGAGGTAATCAGTATGCTCAAAAGCCAAAAAGAAAAGGATTTAAGCACATGCTGACTTTACGGGGTATTATAAGGTCTGTGCGTTGTGCAGTTCGAGTTTAGCACAGTGGGCCTTATCGGGCGACCTCAGCGCATGACCATGACGTGGGGGAAATTAATCAAATGTATAAAAAATGATAAATAGATCTATATACATGTACATGTGTAGCCCACTCCCCTGGGCCCCGTCAACACCCTGCTCTACCTGTCTGTTCTGTGGCATTCGAATGTGCGGGCATAATCTAGGCAGACGCCCTCACAGATTTAGATTGGAAATCAATTCAGTTTGTATTCTACAACGCTGAGCGCATTTATGGTGGAGGCAACTGACTCATGACATAAACTTCCGTTGCGAAAAACTAATATCGGGAATGCTGGCCAGTTTTTATAAGGCCCGACACACACACACACAGAAGTGAATCGACGTATATACAAATCCATATGCATACGAGTATATGTGAAGGCCATAAAACAAACAAACAAGCAGCTGGAAGGCGTGAGGCGGGACATGACTTCAAATACATAAACAAAAAAAGTTCGAACCGCGGGAAAAGCGAAAAGAAACGGCGAGAAACCAAAACTGTTTTATTCGTTTCCCCATTTGACGCCAAAGATTATGGCAGGTTTGCACGTACAGTGGGTGCTGCGAGTAATGCCACAGTTTGACAGTTTGCTGGCTTTATAAGTGGACCACGTTTGTATAGAACTAAATCAACTAAATGAAGTGATACTTCTTTGTACAATCTAGCTAGGAGTTTTCCAAAACTGGTGTATCTTTGAGATATGCACATTTTTTTATACAATCTATGTTAGCTAGGACTTTTCCAAAACTCGTGTATCTCTAAGATATACACTTTTTTATATAATCTAGCTAGGACTTTTCTAAAACTGATGTATCTCTAAGATATACACTTTTTCATATAATCTAGCTAGGAGATTTCTAAAACTGATGTATCTCTAAGATATGCTCTTTTTTATACAATCTAACTAGGACTTTTCCAAAACTGGTGTATCTCTAAGATACGCGGAGCATCTTAGAAAGTTGATTATTGAAGTGATGTCACTTTTTGTTGACTCTGCTTTTCTGGCTGCGATTTAATTAAGCTAATCGGACATCCTGAGCTGCTCCGTCAATATAACGACTGTATTTGAGGGCACTCCCGGGCCGTGATGGGGTCGAAGTGGAACTCACCCAGCTATTCGATTAGGGCCACTAGCCTGCCATTCGATTGGGGCCACGTCGTGGCGCTCAGAGGACGTAGTTGCGCTGCTTCTCGGTGGGCAGAGTGCGGTTGGCGAAGGAGACAATCGCCGCCGCGGGCTGCGCGACACTGAGGTCGCAGAAGACGTGGCACTGGTTGTCCTTGCAGCTGTGCGAGCGACGCGCCACAAAGGCAAAGATGGTCTTCTGGTCGGCGTCGTCGGGACGCGTCCACATGCGGTTCTCGGGATCGATGGCGCAGTGCGAGATCACGTCGGCCGTGTAGTGCTTGCGGAAGAACTTCTTGCGCGTGTTGTCCGTCAGCGTGATGCCCTGCCCGGACACCTTGAAGTGCACCTCGGTGGGCACGGGCAGCGGCCGCTGCTCGTAGAGCACGCGTATGGCCTTGCGTATGGCCTCGTTGCCCGTCAGCGACTCGGTGTCGCAGCTGAACAGCCAGAGCACATTGGTAGCTGCGCCGTGCATCAGCAGCTGCTGCTGGGCGGGCGTCGTGGCCGCCAGGCCGGGCACCACGTCCGCCTCGGGGATGCGCAGCAGGCAGGGCAGCGCCAGCTGGTTGACGGAATGCTCATAGATGAGCGCCGAGAGCGAGGTGAAGATCGGCTCGTTGGCGCAGCCCTTTAAGCGCACGCCGCGCTGCGTCGGCTCGATGAGGAAGTGACGCACCAGCTCCTGGCTGCCCGCCGGCGGCTGTGCCACGCGCAGCACCAATCCGTACGCGTTCTTGTACGTGGTGGAGTCGCGCACCAGGAACGTGCCGGGCGGCGCATTGAGCAGCAGCGCAATGGCGTCCTCGCGCGACAGCGTCGCCTTGTACCAGAACTTGGCCGAGTTGCGGGCGAACTTGACCAGGTCGGCGGCCACCTCGAAGGTGTTGGTGGGCGAGGGCGCCGAGTTGAGGCGCCCGCGCGGCCCCATCGTCTGGTAGATGGACTCTGTGGTGGGCGAGACGCGTTGACCGCCCGGCGTCAAGGTGCCGAACGGCGTGCGTGGCGTCACCGGAAAAGCGGGCGTCTCCGGTCTGCTGGCCGGACTGGGCGTCCACGCGTGATCCGCTTGGCCAGCGCTATTTGGAGCAACTGTCGTTGTTGTTGTTGTTGTTGTCGACTGACTGCGCTTGTTGCTGGTGGCATAAATGGGCGAGAGATCGCGACGACTGCGCGTCTGCGTCTGCGTCTGCGACTGCGTCTCCAGGTGCAGCTGGTTCTGACCATAAATGTGCGGCTGCTGCTCCAACTGCTGCTGGTGGAGTCGTTTCTGTGTCACTTCCATTACAGGTCGCTCCAAGCTGTTGCTGCTGCTGTTGTTGTAGTTGCTGTGGCTGCTGTTAATTGTGTGATAATTGCGTTCCACAATTGTGGACTCCAAGCGGCGACTGTTGCCTCTGATCGCACCATCGGGCACATCCATGTCCTGCTGCTGGTGCTGCTGCACCTCGATGTTCCGCGTGTGGTAGGGCGTCGTCGTTGGCGCCGGCAGCGAGCTGCGCGGCTCGTTCAGGTCGTCCAGGTTGAGATTGAACTCAAAGTCGTAGTTGTATTTGCTCTGCTGTTGTCCATTGCTGCTGTTGTTGTTGTGACTCTGACGTCGCTGCGGCGGCGTAGGCGGCACTCGTTCCGGAACTAGTTCCCTGGCACGGTACTCGCTGTAGACTTTGTCGCGTCGCTCGCGCAGCAGCTGCTCAAAGTCAGCGCGCGGCGGCGTCGCCGCTGCCGTCCCCCCTCCTCCTCCGCCATAATGATACGTATTCGATATGGTGTTCGTGTTTGTTGCTGCGCTGCCATTCGTGTTGTTCGTGTTGCGGCTGCCGAGTGTTTTGCGCACTAGCAAAGGGCTCGTTAGACGTGGCTGCGGCTTTATCATATCACCATTACTATTATTATTATTATTGGTATTATTATTATTATTGTGATGGCTGTTATACGCGCTGTTGTGCGGCTTGCTGCTGCTGTGGCTGCCTATGCCGTAGTCGAAGTCGAGAAAACTATCCGCTCGCGTTGGCGTTGGCGTTTTTCGGAGCGGCGTCGACGTGGTCGCGATGCCATAGCTGAACGGCAGCGAGTTTTCGCGCGCGTGATAGGGTATACCGTTCCCATTGCCATTGCCATTATAGTCTTTGTGGTAATTATTAGTGGTATTATTATTGCCATAGCTGTAGCTAGTGTGGTACTTGCTGTCCGTGGACACGGCGGCACCGTCTTCGTACTGCGACCGCATAGTTTCGCGAATTCCAAACGACTGATTGAGCTGATGGAGAGACCCCCAGGTCTAAAGCAGCAGACACTGCAGCCAACACATACACACAACCTCACTCACGCACACAGCTTCGTGCGCCAGCCATTAAAAGCCAGCAAAGTCAGCGTTGGCGTCGACACAACAGTTCTCCCGCTCTCTTGTTTGCTCTCCCTCTCACTATTTCTCTTGCGCTCTGTTCGTCTGCTGGTCAACAAACAAATCCACTTGAGTTGTTGCGCACAGTGTTGTTAGACTGATTGTCACTTGTTGCACATGCGAGCACTTGAATTTAATATTAATGAAACGAATTTTAAAGTATACACATATTAATAGTGAATGCATACGGACACAATTTTTGAATAAATTGCGCATGTGTTTTACACGCTAGTATCAGGCCACTGTGCTACACAGACACACACATACAAACGTCAGCTCGTGTGTTCGTTTTGCAAAGGTGTTCGCGTTTTGGAGAGCCGGAGAGAGTATAGTAAGGCAGAGATACTGCGCGAACTTTGCGACAGCCGCGTGCGGTGATGTCATCCCCCGACAAAATTAAACGCACACACACTCACTGATAGTTAATCACAATAAGCGGTCAGCACAGATACTCACTCAATCTTCACTCTCACCGTGCAGCTCTTTAGCTGTCTAGAATGGAGCACTTCTCTCGCGCTCTCTTTGGCTCGATTGTGTTTGTGTGTGCGCGTGCGTGTGTGTGTGTGTGTGTGTAGATCCCAAGCAGTTGTAAATTGTAAACAAATATATATTGAACGTTTTCAGCATGAAAATACGTCTTGATCTCTCCACTCCGCCTCCCTCCAGCCGTGATGGGCAATTGAAACCACGCATGTTTCGTACGCTTTGATACTTTGCATCAATTGAATGCCGCCGACAAACGTACGGCGTGTAAATGCTTTGGGCCCCAGACAGCCAGCCATCTGTTGTGAATGGGTGGCCATTGTTTGAATAGAAAACGGAGAGCAAGTTATCAGCGTTTCATTTTGATTGATTTTATCAATAAATTGCGGTCTATTTTTGTTTCAACATCAAACTCAGTATCGAGTTGCTTTCCCAGTGAACTTTGTGGCCACATTCACACACACAACAAAGCTTTTACATGTATGTATGTATGTGTGCGTGTGTTCAAATAGGCACACATACATACGAATGTCGGTGGCATCTTTTTGATTTCTCACATTTTTCTTGTAGAAAGTGGAGAAAATTGTAAGCGCACCTTTTGTGGGCACAGCAACAACAACAACAACGGCTGCAGTCAAACCAATAAGCAAGTAACAACAAACTACAAGCAAACATCAGCAATGCAGCAACAACATTTTGGAGCAACTGACGTCAGCCATGCAAAAATATTTGCTCAGAAATGCAAAGACGCTGTAAATGTATTGCCGCTGCTAGCATACACACACACGCACGCACACACACTCAGTAGCTGTGGGTGGTTTGAGGTCATAGTCAGTGTTACATTCCTCCTACACACACACACATCGAAACACACTCAAGTATATACATAATTACATGGCTCTCTCGCACTCTCTGTTTGCCTTCGGATCCGCTCGTGAGCGCAACTCGTTTACCTTTTCGCGCAGCTCCCGAACATCTGTTGTTATTGTACTGGCTGCTGCTATTATTGTTGCTTTTGGCAATTTTGACAGACATGTGGAGCCATGTGGAATGTGTGTGGGGAAATAATGTCCGACCAGCGGAGGTGGAACACATCTGTTATCATATCTATATTTTTCACATATAAAGATCAGCCGAATGGATTCTGAAACATCGAAAATTCATTGCATTGCTGGTAAATTGCAGCTGTCAATTGTTTATATACTGAATGTTGCGGTCAATTAACCAGAAACGTGGAGGTTATCTGTATCAGATGACAAGCTCAACGAGAATTATTAAAAAACGCTTTAGTTGGGTTCTATTTATGTATGTACTATTCACACACTCACAAGTCTTGAAAACGACATTATTGATTTTATTAATTGAATTGTTAAATAAAACAAATGTTGTGAAAACACAAATTTCGCTCGTCAGAAAAGCATTTTGAAAATTTTCGTATTCGAAAAATTAATAACGGCTTTCGTGGGTTGCTGCACAACTGAAGTTTTATAGCACTCAGCTTTCGCAGGCTGTTAGATGGTGCGTGCACTCGCTATGGTGTGTGTCTGTGCTGTGGACATTGAGTGGACGCCAAGACGTTCAAAAAAGTTAGCCGTTAAGCAATACGTAAGCAACCGCTTATATGGCGATTTCCGGCTATTAAACGACGATCTGACAACGACTCGTTTTTCCCTTCTTTGGGCTGCCATTTGGCTGTGCAAATATTTAAATGCATTGTTTACGTGCGAGTTCCTTTGCCTTATCTTGGGCATCCTCCGCCCCCCTTTAAGCAGCCATTTCCCATTTGCCCACGAACACATGAGAAATGTTAGCATATTCAAGTGATTAATGCGGCCGAAATGTTGCCTAGAATCTCTTGGGCTTCTCTTGGGTGCTGCTGCTAACTCCTAACGTTGGCGTAATTAAACTTGATTAATTGCTTAGTCTGCATAAAGGTAAAAATCGGCGTACGCATGATAACAAAACGGAAATGGAAATTAATTAATATGAAAAACTCCCCACCGAAATGTTTTGCTGTTCGAGTGCAGCCCAACTTTGTATACCCTGGACATTAATTACCAACAGATGAGTTTGATGAGCTAATTGATTTTCTCCCGGAGCATCTCCATTGTTATCCACAAACATTGAGGAATATTATTATTATTATTTATACTTCCGAATTATAAGGAATATAATAACAACGCTAACTTAATTTTTATGTTCGACTTTGTATACCCTGGACTTTTTTTGCAGCATCTCTATTGTATTCCATAAACGTTGGTTTTATGAGGAAGATTATTATTATTATTTGTATTTTAGAATTATGAGGAATATTATGACTACGCTATCTTCATTTTTATGTTTTTTTTCGCAGCATCTCTATTGTATTCCATATTATTATTATTATTGTTTGTATTTCGGAATTCTTATAGGAATATTATAACAGCGCTATCTTAGTTTTTAAGTTCGATTTTGTATACCCTGGACATTAATTACCAACACCTCAGTGTAATGAGCTCATTGAAATTTTCGCAGCATCTCCATTATTATCCACAAACATTGGATTTATGAGGAATATTATATTATAATTTTCAAGTTTGACCCTTTTGTATCTCGGAATTATGAGCAATATTATAACAACGCTTTTAAGTTAAACCCTTTTCTATTTTGGAATTTAGCCCAATTTAAATTTTGTGCAGCTGTTCAATTAAAGAATGCTGAACTCACCTTCGAATTGTTCGCATTTTGCATTCTTAACAATTCCACGATCAACTCCCAAAAATGGAAGCAGCTGAAAATGCGCTTTTTAATTTTTAGGCTACCTTCAATCTCTACAACAAACGAGCTTTTCATTGTAGTTCAAAGTGCCTAGTAACATACTATTATATAATATAAAAACAGCTTGAATAATCGATATCGAGGCTGTTTTGGACAGCAGCTGCAATTGAAATCAACGATTTTATGTAACAAGCGAAATATCTTTATTGAGATTGTTTCGGTTTGTGCGCTCACAATTCTTAACTTGGTCAAACAAGCCACGCCCAAGACGACGAGAGATTAACAGCTTTATAAGTCTTCCTTTTGCACTCCCCGAGGGCAGACATGAAATGATATCGTATGCGCATGAATAATGGAAACGAAAAGAAGGCAGGCAGAGGACATCGTCGTATCGGAGGATCGCCGCCAAAATGCCGCGAATGTAGGTGGGAAACAAGTGAATTGAAAATTATTCGCAATTCGTTTGCTTTTCTCATTATAATTGAGCCGCAAGTTCAAGACTCGCCTGCAACTCTTACTCTTACTCGACTTTTGTTTTTGTTTTTGTTTTGGTTTTCGTTCTGTTTGTTTTTGGGGTCCTCACTGTACGAGTATCCTGCGCCTATTGCCAGTGGTCATGGAGATTTCACTTGCAGATTCGGCAGTCTTCTCCAACTGGCTGCAACTCCTCCTCCTCCCTCCAACAGAGGGTCTGCTTGCCCCCGCAATTGCACAATGTGCAACATACCCTGAATTATGTGATTTATGTTATGGCTTTGGCATACATTATGTACCCTCTCTTTCCCAAACAACTAAAAGCGGAACAGATCTTAATGTTCGCGTAGTTGTCAATAAGTTATTCGTCTAGTGTTTGAACTATCTTTCTATATAGTAGCTGAAGCCATAGCTGTATTTATTCGAAGTAAATAAGTTTGCATGCTGGATTGGCAAGTAATTAATTTATTTATATGTTAATCATTACATTATATGTTAATCATAACACTACAATATTAATCTCACGGTACGAAGGAAAACTTTTGTTTGTGAACTCCATGATCACACGTCTATAACTTTTGAATGCAATTTTAGATTATGTCAAGACCTTTGAAATGAAAAGTATTGTATCAAATAGTATTGCCCGATACAAGCTACGTAGCGCTATGTAAATAGCCACGAAATTCAAAAGACAAAAAGGCGGATGGGAGATATTTGACAACCTTATATGTTATATTAAAATGAATTACTCTATCCACATAAAAAGTGTATTACCCTAGTGTTTATTGTACCCAATGTTTGAAGATTGAATACATTATATATATATATATATACATTAACCTTCAATATATTAAATAGATGATTTTATAAGAAGAGCATTTAAAAGTCATTGTAGTGCTTGCCACGTTTGTTCTTTTTGTTTATGCTTTTTAATGAACTCGTTGCAGGGCTAGCATGATGTGTATATAGGAATGTGTATCTTCTGCTATCGGTTGCACAATAATTTGCATTACACTGTGACTGGGATTGGGGGTCTTTGTCTTTGTGTTGCTTCAGTTAGAAGAACCCGTTCGTAGCTTGAGTATTTTGTGCATTGTTTCGATTGAAGAAATTGTTTATTTTCATTTGTGGCTGCTTCAAATCGGAAGCAAGAAAAGGGGAAATTAATGCAAATGAAAGGAAAATATAATTTCGTTTTGACTCCGAACAAAAAGAGAAATCAAATCAATTTCTGGCATCTTTGCTGGGGGGTGAGAAAGGAGCAAAGGAAAGAGGGGAAGAGGGATCTCCGCGTCTGCAGTCCCTCGATAAGCAGATTATGTGCTTCAACCTTTTTCTTTACATCTTCAAATATGTATTTTATTTTTATTTCTGGATGACGGACAAATTTCCCTATTTTAATTTACAATATGGAGCTGAAAATGGGAAACGTTGAGATTTGAGGAGAGGCTAGACAAATATCAAATATACTATATATATTTGTAGGATAGATGGATGAATTTACCTATTTGAATTTACAATATGGAACTGAATACTATATATACTATATATATTTGATATGGATGATTTGATAGATGGACGAATTTGCCTATTTGAATTTACAATATGAAGCTGAAAAAACACAAGCGGGCAACGATAAGATTTGAGTAGTGATCAGACATATACTATCTTATATATATATTTGTTGGATGGAAGGATGAATTTGCCTATTTGAAATTACAATATGGAGCTGAATCGCACATGGATAAGATTTAAGAAAACGCCAGACTTATACTATATTTATATATTTGTTGGATAGATGAACGAAGTTCCCCCTTTTAATTTACAATATGGAGCTGATGAAACGCAATCGGGCAGCGATAAGATTCAAGAAAAGGCCTGACTTATACTATGTATATATATTTGTTGCATAGAAGGATGAATTAGCCTATTTGAAATTACAACATGAAGCTGAAGAAACACAATCAGGCATTGAATTGTAGAAAGGCCAGACAAATACTGTATATATTATAAGTAGAAGTTGTAATGATTATTTCGCTTGTATAACAAATTTGATGGGCTGCACTCATTTGTCTTGCTTTACGACGACGAATCGCTGATGAAGCATGTCAACTTTGTAGCATCCACTGGCAAAGGAAGCTGCGGCTGCACGTCAGGATAATTAAGAAATTTTTCAGTGCCCATTTGGCGAACCCCAAGAACAGCTGAAAGACTAAGACGTGGCTGGGATCGCAATCAGAGTTGGGGTTGGGTCAACGAAGTGGCCATTTTCCGCTGGCGACTTGACAGTGGTTGGTGGTGCGAATTTCGTAATCGAAATAAATGAAAATTGATTGAATTCCATTAGTAGGCAGCCGTCTTTGCTGCCTGCTACCCGCTGCCTGCCGCCGGCTGCATCCAAAATTAGGCAAAAACTAATGAGCCATGCGCATTACCACAGAAATGTGGCACGAGTGTCCATTGGATGGGACTGAATTGTGGGACTGTTTGGGGGGCTGTTTGGGGATGGCCACACGGGCCCATTACAGCTTGTGGTCAACTATCAATTTTCCTGCTGCAATTATGAGCTGCCCTTCGAGCACACGGAACAAGCCAACATCATGTGCTTCATTACATTTTGATAAGATGAGAACGAGGGCGAAAAGTCAAGGACTGCCAGATAATAATGATGAGCAGAAAATAGTTGGCAAAGTGTCATGCACTGACTCGGAAGTTTCAATAGCCTTAAATCTAATTAATGCAATTTTAGTATTAATTTGTGTTGCATGCGTTTAAAGCTGCGTTTTCGATTCAATTCTAGTTCTTGTGACAAATATCCATATATCCTTATGACATATCCATATATCCGAAGTCCTTATGACATATATTTTTGAGGTAGATATTCCAGAAATGTGTTGTTATATTACTCTAGTGCTTGTAGTGGTTAAAGTTCCTAATAAATGTATATAAAATATAATAGTAATGAAGATCAATAAAAATGTGCAACGTGCTGCATATTTACTCGTGCAAAGTAATTCAAAATGCGCAGAATTAAATGAGCGAGTGTCAGATGTTGGATTGCATTTATTTGGTTTGAGATGAGCGAGCCGGACTTAGTTCCTTCTTAGAGTTCAGTGCATCGATTTGGCAATAAATGTAGACAAGTGAAAAAGAAGTTTTCTATTAAAATTTTGTTCTTTTTTATATACATTTCTTAGGTAGTTGAAGCAGTAGAAGCACTATAGTACCATAATAATACATTTCGGGAATATCTCATGGAGAATAAACTTCAAACATATTAGTAATTTATTAATAATGTATGTAAATGTATGTAATGAATAAAAAAATGGTATAATTAGATTAATTCGATTCTACACTATAAGAGGACAACTGTTCCTCACGACGCCGACACACCGATTGTCTTCCGTCGATCTCCGTTCTTTTCTCTGGAGTTGCCACATGCCACCACAACGCTAGCACTGCCAACTGCTGCCATCAACCAGTGATGCGATACTTTGCATATATATGCATTCAGGACAATCAATCTGCGTTCACGTTTGAGTAAAGGCTTTGAGGCAATGTAGATGCTTGAAACGCCTCAGTGGTCTAGCAGGTAGAAGTCTCCTAGCGCGACTGCTTTGATGTCTTATCAGTCTGTCGCTATAGCGGCTCAGGGGAACGACTAGGAACAGATAGGCAGCTATTCCTCTACAGAGTGCAGTGGATCCTCTCTAATGTAATGTGGATCCTCTCTACGTTTTTTGCCGTAACACATGATTCTGCAGTATCTGGATGCGCTTGTAGTTAGATTCCCCCAAATCAGCACTCGGTATAGCCATATTGGGACTATGCTATATACATCTATTACGTATATTCAACAGGTTTCAGAATTGCAAGCGTATTCCCTTACGTTCAAACCTATTCAAGTTTTGAAATATGACAAATATTAAATGTATTTACTTTTTACTTGAAAATTTTGGGCTTTCGCCTTGGACTTAGGATCAACTAACTCGTGATCAACAACTGTTCACACGAAACCCTTCTCCATTTCAGTCTTCCAAGGTCTCATACAGCTCTCTCAGCAGCCAGAGACATTTTCTTTCAGCCAGCTTAATTTCTGCAGCTTTTGGCCACAGTTCTTGGTCAATAGTGAAAGATAATTTATAATTAACTGTTTGAACTGTTTCTTTGTGTATCCCAAAGTAGTTGCATAGCTAATGCGGATCAGAATTGAGTGCTGACGTTGAGCAGAGCTGGGAGGAGAGCGAAGCAAGCTGATTGGAACGTCAGAAGGTGAGTTAGTCTGTCAGTCAAATCAGTGCAACGCATGCGTGCAACATTCATCATCGTCAGACGCACACACACACACAAGCGAACGCACGCGAGCGCCAACAGATTGTTGCAACATATTTTATGCGAACGGGGCACACTCCTCCCCTCCCGTGCCCGCCCCTCCAGTGGCAGTGACGTTGCCTGCGCTTAACGCTTGGAGATTTTTTCAATTTTTAGTGAAAATTACATCATCACTTATGCTGAATGGCATTTTTGCCTGGTGAATTATTAAAAAATTTCTTTGTCAACAAATCACTTGCTGCGACGCCAGCCGAGAGCGAAGCTTGACTAAATAAGGTGCTGCCCCCCATCCCCCCGCCGCCCCCTCTCACTCACACATACATGATTTACATTAGCTCCACGCACATTGCGTCTCTCTGTGTGTTAGTGTGTGTTTGGGAAATTTAAAAACGTCGCAAACAAATTTGTTACCGTTGAGGGTTGTTACACTTTGGACTGAGGGTAGCTACAGCCCCCATCGTCTCCCCCTGCCCCCGCCCCAGACGAGGGGCACAAGCAGCAAGCTTGATGATGTATGACTGCAAGGTACAAAATCGTTTTCAACCATAATTTTGTTTGTCTGACACCTACGAAAGACGCATAAATCTCGGGCTTAAAGCCGTGCCTGCCTGCTTTAAGCCGTATCCAAGAACATGCGAAGAGAAGAGCGCAAAAAACTGCCTGCAGCCGTCGTTGACAAATTCAATAATTTTTCCCATTACTGGGGACATTTCTGTGGGCTTGTTTTTGTCTGGCTGCGTACCAAATTGATTGACGCTGAAAGAAAAGACTCTGAAAGCAAATCTGTGGGGCTAAATTTAATTTCCCTGCCCTCACTCCTCACAAATACACGCACAGTGCACAGCGAGAGAGCGAACGAAGCAATCGACACCTGCCCAGACACCTGCCGGAAAATAATCAAAATAAAATATGGATTTTTCTTTCGCTTTGTTCCTTGTTCTGGCGCCCGGAGCCAGGACATCGAAGGAGTCGAGCCGCATTAACTGAAGTCTACCAAAGCACAATTTGTCTTGCCTGATGATGTTGATGCCGACCCATCCATACATATGTGTGTGCTCCATCTCCAGCTCCAACTCGAAGTAGGCCGTAGTTTTAAGCCCCCCAACAAACAAGCCGGAAGCTCATTCAGTTCTCCCCGTTGCGTTTGCAAGGCGCTAATTCTTGAAAATTTGTGTAAAGGCTTTGGCATTCAGCATTTGCGAACAGCCAAAGCTAATGCAGTAAAGCTGCTTTAGCCCCCCCCCCCACGCCTAACTTAATGGGAGTGGGAGACTACAACAAGACTTCGCCACGTGTGGTCCATAAGCCCAATCGCTAGTTAGAGTAACAACAATCTCGAGTTGCCGCTGGCTGCGCATTATCCTTGAGGATAATGTCGAGAACAGCACATCCTTCTTAAAGTATTCTGCGGATTAGCGCTCATAATTTAACTACACATCCTTGATAGATTGCACAACTGATTGTAATACTAAATTGTAACAATAAATTACTTTATATAAATTACATTACTATTTTCTGCTAAGGTTAAAGGAATTAAAAAGTTATTTTCATTATTTAATTTATCAGTCAATTTATAGGAAATTTAAGTATTTTTGAATTAATAATATATTTGTAATATTATTTTGTAAATTTATAGGAAATTTAAGTATTTTTGAATTAATAATATATTTGTAAATTGCATCTATTTAAATCATTTCAAAATGATTGATATTCAGAATATTTTCAGCATTGCGAAGTTTTTTGAAGAACTTAATTTCATAGAGTGAATGTATTATGAGTCTATCTTGTTATTCGGCTTAAAGATCTAATATCCTTGAGCATAATGTCAAGAACTGTGCATCCTTATTAAATAAATAATAATATTTATAAATAACTTACTGAAAAAACATAATTATTTTGTGTTAAGGTTAAAAACATTAACAAGTTGTTTTCATATCTTTCATTTATCAGTCTGTCTGTTCCATTGTTCCAATTCCAATAATCTAAGGCAATTTAGGTATTTTTGAATTATTATTTTATTTATAAATTGCATTTAAAAATTGATTACATAAGCCAAAGACTTTAAAATGGTTGATATTCAGAATACTTTTTGCTAACGAACTTTTATTTAGATTTTAAAGAATTGGGGTATTTTTTTAATTAGTTTTAACGAATTTCATTTCAAAAGTTTTCAATATAAACATGAGGAGAAATTAAATTGGACTTAAAATTCTTATATTCTAATTGTACAATTATATATACGAGTATTACATTAAAATAGTCTTATTCACATATACAATCTTATTTCGTAGTTCTCTTACTTTGCTGCAGTTAGAGTGCAGCTGTAGAGATTTTGAGAAATGGCATTATTTTAAGCATTTGCTTGCAACAAATTACTGATAACGACTTTGAACTCAGTTTGCAGTTAATGCAAGCTGCAACTCACGATGCAATAAATTCTGTTCAAATATCGAAAACTTTTGGGAAACATTGAGAAATATGTAAGAGGAACCGCAAACAATTGCAATCGCGAATTGAATTGGCGCACAACATTCTCAGCCAAAATAATTTGGCCAAAACGGAATGTAAAACTTGCTACTAGCGGAATGCTACTCGAGTTATCCATTTCAATGATGTCGAGCACATGCGAACGTGCTGCAAACTATTTGCAGAGAATAGTTTACGAGTAGCAGACAGGCCAAGAGGCGAATTTATATATAGATATATATATAAATATGTAAAGGGCAAGGAGAGGGAGAGAATGGTATTGAAGTGCAATTAATTGGCGTTGAGACAAAAGCAAAACAAAGCAGCATCGAATGGAATCGATACGAAAATGAGCAAAAGTTTTAATTACCCATAAAGATGTTCGTACACGAAACAAACCTAACAACAAGTCGAAGACGAAGAACAAGCAGATGAAGGGGCAGGAAAATGCTTTTGGGAAATTGCTGTGGGTAAAGACTTTTTCCGGTTTCGTTTTGGCCGAAGCGAGCAGTGAAGCAGCAGACTCAGGCAGCTATGGCTCATAAAGAGCATAAGGCATAAAATTGGCTAATACTTATTTGGCATGTACTGCTTCCACTCCTCCCCGCCAGTTAGCGCAAACAAGCAGCTGCTTGGCCATCTATTATATGGCGAATTTCTTCTTCAACCATATTAAAGATAGCCAAAGAAGTCTGAGCGAGAGAGAGAGAGGATGGAGGAAATAAGAGCCATTTTCAAAAATCAATGGCCAATAAGTAGGCAACACATTTTCTGGTCAGTCATTTTCGTTGTGAGCTGTTGAGCGCCCACAATTGCCGCTATGCCTCCTCGTCGCCCTCGTCCTCGTCGCCCGCCCCACCGCCGCTTCCTCTTCAACGTCCACTTTGCACTGTCATCCATGTTGCACGCCCTCAAGTTACTTCTCGTATCTCGTCGAGTTCCGACAGCTTTTGCTGCTGCTGCTGCGGCCTCCTTGTTGTGTTCTTGAGCTTAAGAAGTTAAGAATTCAATTGACCACAAAATCAAGATGATTATTCGACCTAACCTCACTTGCGCCCCTCCTCTCTCTCTCTCTCTCTGTCTCTGTCTCTCGCTTTGACTGCTGCGCTGACAATGTGGCTGGCATAATCGGGATTTAGTCTTGGACCTACATATGTACTCGCTATTGCCGTTTGCTGCCCAATTCCCCCCGTTGCAGACTGAATGGATCAGTGAGTGGATATTGGGACTATGATTGCCATGTGATTGGATAACTAGTTGGCAATTAGAAGATGACTGACAATATAATTCAGTTTTAATAGCACACGACACATGCGATTAGCAGCCAAATGCAAATACACACCACACTGTGTTACTGGTTTATTTGTGACATGAGTCTTAATGCTGCCAATGAGCATTTAACTTAACTTTCACAGGAATCTATTCTCACTGTGCACATGCAGAATGCTTAAAGTGTTCTCTTTCTATAGCTTATTTGTGACAAGAGTTTTAGTGCAGCCAATGACGTTGAGAATAATCTGTTCTCACTGTGCACATACAGAATGCAAAAATTGTTTTAAGTGTATAGCTTATTTATGACAAGTCGTAATGCTGTCAATGACTTAAAGAGTAATCTATTCTCACTGTGCAGAATGCAAAAAGTGTTCTCACTGTATAGCTTATTTGTGACAAGAGTCTTAATGCTGCCAATGAGCATTTAAGTTAACTGTTCTCACTGTGCACATGCAGAATACAAAAAGTGTTATCGGTAACATGGGCAACAGTTATCGCGATTTTGACACTTTTTTCATCGTTTGCACAAAATACTTATTTCTGTGATTCATTGTAAATATTTGTGATTCAAATAACTTATAAACAAAATGCTACATTTTGAAGCCATCTAAGATTTTAATTTTTGTGAGTTTTAAAATATTTTAATTTAGGCTTAGTTTGAAGGTAATAAATAATTTGTTAGTGCCAAATAGGCAATATAATAGAATTTCATTAAAATTCATTCTATAGAAACAGCAGGAAATTGTTATAGCTTGAGATTAAAGAAAAATGTCTATTTTGTTCTTAAGCGCATTGCATCTAATTTAAATTGTAGAGCATATTTGAAGCTCATGTTTGTTTATCAATTATGTGTGTTTGTTAATATTGTTGACAATGCTGGCGTGTGAACAATTTGAGCTCTTGTAAAATTGCAGTTTACTTCACGATCAAGTATGTTATAGCTATTTATTGAAGAATACTTGGGCTGCCTCAATCAGATGTCGCCAAACACTTTGTTTATGCTCAATTCATTAGCTGTCATGTCTCAAGACGAGCTACTCAATTAGCAGTCATGAATCCCACACACAGAATGTCCAGCTGGCTGTAGGAAAGAAGAGAAGAGCGCTGCTAGGGGCGCGGAAGGGGGGCGGTGGTGAAGTCGGTCAGTTTTGGTTAATTGAATGCAAACAACGGAACGGAAATGTTGGTCAAACACGCAAAACGGCGCAAGAGCAAATGGGGAATCCAACCCCTAAAAATTATTTATGTTTCATATATTGACCATTCATTTTGGCTTTTATCGCCGCCACGGCAAAACATTCACAGCGCGGAGGAAGGTGGGGGGAGGTGCGAGGGTGCGCCGGCGACAATTTATGAACTCGTGGGCCGCTTTTAGCATTTGACATTTGTTTGGTTATGTCGAGGCGATTGCTGGTGTCGCCTTGCACGGAAATTTGTGAAATTGTATCATCGCCCTGCTCTTTGGCCCTTGCAACTTAATTAACAACAAGCAGCAAGCAGTGGCCAAGCCAAGCCAAGCCAAGCCAGACCAGACCAGGTCGGAATAGGCCAGGCCAATTGACACGGTGACACTAGCGCGTGCTGCGCAGTCTTCCAAGCATATCCTGTGTGTTTACATAACTCAACGTTTATATTTCGAGCAGCATACCCTGCCACGAAGGTACAATTGACTAGGCTCTGACTCTGAAAATACACAATTATCTTACAGTTTGCAGTTTGAAGTTTCAATTATATTAAAGTATATACTTGTTTAATATACACTTCAATATATTCGATATACGCACTACAGGTTTAGTTAATTTAAATATTAGTAGTAATGAAATGTTTAGAGAATCTTAATGCAGCCAATGAGCATTTAACTTAACATCTGGGTAAACTGTTCTCACTGCGCACATTCAGAATGCAAAAAGTGGTCTCACTGTGTAGCTTATTAGTAACAAGAGCCTTCATGCAGCCAATAACTTTCAGACTAATCTGTTCTCACTGTGCATATTCAGAGTCCAAAAACATGGGGAACAGTTAGCGCGATTTTGACACTGTTTTCATCGTTGGTATATTTGTTAACTTTTGGGGGCATTTTGTTGTTTATAAGCAAAATGGTACATTTTGAAGTCAAGTAGTTAATCCAAATATTAGTAGTAGTGAAATGTTATCAGTATGATTTTATTTCAAATTCATTTGCGAAGCTCGACTGTCCATGCGACTAAATAACTATTAATTGAAAGTTCACTGCATTATCCGTCTTTTGGTTAGAGCATCCACAGTTCGTTGCGCGGTTTGCAGCCCCTTCTGCCGTTTCATGTTGAGGCAGCATAATTTTCAGGCATTTAGCTTGACCAGCCCGGAAGCATTTTGCTTAAATGTCTGGTCATTTGTAAATAGTTCGCTTCGTGTTTCTTAGCCGCCCGACACTTGACGGAAATGAGCAAGAAATGAGCCACAGTCTTTCCACGGGGGTGGCCAGTGGCGAGTGGCATTTATGGGGTGCTGACCACAAAAATGTCACGACTTTCACCTGAAATGAATGGCTTTAGCCGCAGCCGACTTTCGACCACACCAGAAATTAGCACAACATTAAATTACACGATTTGGTCGCCGTGATAAAAGCTTTACCCTATATAACATATATATGAGTTTGTTATGCCTGACATGAGTTATGATCTCTTAATATTATTCGGGATTGTCGTCTGTCTGCTCCAAAGGCGGATGTGGAATTGTGTGTTTTAATAACCAGTGTATATCATTTAGTTTATATCTTTATACACTCTAATTAGGTCAATGCTTTTTGATGTACTTCAAGGGTTCGTCACAACAAAATCGGGCAGGACAGTCGCGCACTATAGCGATTTATGCATATTATACTCGTATGTAAAGGCAGCAACTTGATTTTTGCTCCACAGTCTGCAAATAGTATGGGGGGGGGGGGGGGGTAACATCGATTTACCTTCACTATACTCTGATATTGCTGCTGACATTAAAACAGATTCAAGTGCACTTTAAATAAAAGTTTCTGCAATTAGCCAAGTCACTTAGGCGGTCCGACGAGGGATTTTTCTTTAGAACATTTCATTCAAATGCGCAGACATTTGTTACAGCCAGTCAAGTCGCGGCAGTTGGCCAGACGGGTGCGACGTCCCAGCGGTCATTCATTTCATGACCTGCATCATCAATAACTCATGCCAGGCCAATTTGTATACTTGGACAGTTTTGCGTTCGGCGCTCTCTTGACTTTTGGCCAGCTCCGTTGACGTTGACGGCGACGACGGCGACGGCGACTTGGTCGAAAGTCAATATACCAATTCGAAACTCATGAGCATGGCCTAGGCACTCTCTCGCTCTCTCGCTTTGTCTCTCCCTCTCTCTGGCGTTGGCATCTCAGCCACATTTCAAAAACAGTTTCCAAGACATAAATCACTTAAATGCCCCAACAGCTCTGCGAACGGAACTGTTCGATTTGCCAGCCTAAAAGAACCAATTGCGATACCCTCGCCCGAGTGTTATATACTTAATGTCAACTTTAGGTAATCGACAAAAGAATGGAAACAAGTCTAAAGCGCATAACTCACAATGCTAACAAACACTTCAGGTCGCTGAGTTCTCACAAGAAATAAAAGTGCTTTTCACTCTAATTGAAAATGTCATCAAAGTAAATCCTGACTTCATATTTAACATAGTTTTGCTAGCTATTAGTAATTTAGTTGATTGACTAGTTGATTATATGCAATTTGTTTAGCTAGGGTATTCAATGCGTCGCATAGCCGGAACACTTCTTTATTTTGCTGTTTCTTCCACTGTTGGCCTGTGGCCCATTTCGTTTCGAGTTTTATCATAGGCAAAAATTGATTTTTTGTTTTTGCCTGTGCAAAAATAACGATAAATTGAGCAAATGTCAGTGCGGAGCAGCTCTGGCTTTGCTATTGAGCCGAGTCGAGACGAGCCGAGTTGAGTTGAGTTGAGTTATAGCCGCACTTGATATGTGGGAGACACGACAGAGTGTGCTGAGCAAATGGCAGGTAACACAGCTAAGGTGAGGCGGGGGCGATATCATCTAGGAGTTGGCTTGCTCGCCTGGCCATATCGTCGTCTAATTTGCACAAAATTGAGATTTATTGTGCCCGAAAAGTTTCGCAAATCGATTGAAAAGTTCAACCCTTCGACGCGGCCAATGGCTGTGACAGTGCTTCGAGTGTATTCATATTTAGCCAGCTCATTTAATTATGATAAATGAGCAAGCAGCTAATGACTTGCATTTCCAACGAAATGTCACATCAGCTTTTGGCTTTTGGCTTTCGACTCAACTACAGAATCTGCAGCTTTATGCCCAATAATTCGAAACAGTAATCGAAGTGTATGAAAGTGAGTTTATAATCAACCCACACGATTTAAAAGCGAACATATTGCCACACAATAATAAACCTAACGACAATTTCACGCAACAAATGTTTCGATTAAAAGAGAGAGTCTGCGAAAATAACACTTGATGTGCTAAGAAAAACACGCCCTGCTCATATGTGCAAAAAAAGAAATAAGCGAATAGCGTAGAGTATCGCGAGGAAAAAGTCCGGGAAACCCTTCGAGGAAAGCAAAAAACTTTGTTTGATATTTGCAGAAGCACGACAATGAATAATAACTACACACAGCGAATGCATCTGCTACTCTTTTTTTCCGATTCCACCCTTCCAATGGGGTGCGAATTCCATATAACTTTTTATTTTTTTTTGATTCGCAAGGGTTACAGCGTTTTCTTTAGTTGTGCGTGTATGTTTTTGATTAGGCTGTTGCAAGTGTGGCATGCTACGTGCAAGATCAATTAGAAAAGTTGCAAGCATAAGTTGTGGCATCTATTTTTCTGGCTCGCCATTTACTGCGTGGGCGCAACTGTATTTATATAGAAGACGGTGCGACTTCTATGTCATATTTATCAACGTCGGTGGCAAATAATTTTATTAACTTTCGCACAAAACACAACTTGCAACGCGATTGCAAGAGCGAGCGCGACAGAGAGTGTAAACTGTGAACTATTTGCAGAAAGTTTTCGGTAGATTCCAGGTCTAGCAACTGCAGCCAGGACGAGGACGGGGACGGGGTCGAGGTCCTGGATCAGGGGTGGGACAAGGCCCAGCTGCCCGATGTCGGAGTGAGTGCAACTTTGTGTTCTATTGCATTCGTTTGCGCAGTCAGAGTCGTGTCTGCTATCTGCAGCGCATATTTTATTATTATCCTTTGCGCAAATAAATAGACTTTTGCGCAAATTACAAAGAGCACAACTAACTGGCGACTTCAAGTTGAACGATGGCCAGCACATGGCAGCCTCTCTCTCTCACCCTCCCCGCTACTCTCTGTCTTTATTGCAAAATGCATCCTGTGCCGTTTTGTTGCCAGCGACAAAAACTTTGTGCAGATCTAATCAAAAATTCACTTAAAAAGTTTGCACTTGTCCAGAGTGAACAGCGACTCCGACTCCAACTGTGGCTGCGACGGCGACGGCGTTGCAAGTGGTTCTCATTGAGGCACCTCCTCGATTGTGAAGGCAAAGTGCCTAATGAAATGCGCTTTAGCTGCAGGTAAAAGTTAAACAATCCACAAGCAGTTCCACGCGCAACTTTAAAGATAAAAGCGAATGCTTTGATACTCCCAACAAAGCAAAGATGATGTGCGACATTCTGATGGTCAATTTGGCGTGAATTCAAAAATACTTTAATCTCACAATTTCACAATTTACTGAAACAGTTCATTCAATGTTGCGCGCCACAAATAAAGTGGCAATTTCAATATGATTTGGGCCACAGGGGTGGAAAAGAAAGAACCGAATTGAGCAACTGCGCTGCGGCAAATAAAGTTGAAGAATGTGCGCTCACCCATTCCCGCAGCAGGTCTGGGAAATTGCGAAGAAATTTTCCGTGCAGTGTGCAGTGCAAAATTTTCAAGTGCAATCTTATAAAGCGACCTGCACATCAACAGTCTGCCCAACTCTCGTATATCCTGTAAAAGTAATTCTAGTCTGCAGTCGGAAATTGCAACAAATTGAAAGTGCTTTTGTGTTAGGGTATTTTCTATGTTAATACTCGCGACTATTGTGCATTTTTTTGTGTAGTTTCCAGCGCTGAAATTTGCACAAAATTGCAAATAACTTGCAATCAAGGTGCAGAGACTAGTAACTACTCAGTTTAAGTATTACGGGGCGAAGCTGTAGACTGAAGAAAGCAAGGCGCACGAAGACTGCAGGCGGCTGAAGTTTGCATTTCCCTAAACGTCGCGTCGCAGCGTCTGGAAATCAATTTAAGTCAACTCAACTCAACTCGACTCGACTCGAGTCAAGTCTATTGTTTCAGCGTCTGTTCTCGCTTTAAGCCAGCCTCCGTATAAGTTGCCCCCTCTCTGATTTGGCCGTCTGATTTCGTTTCGGCGGTTAGAGGGAACTCTGTGCTTTGTCGCCAGGAATTTTTATGAGCTGCTGTCGCAGACACCGGCCTGCTGCTATCATGAAACAGCAGATTCCTACTCCTACTACGACTAGGGCGAATCGCTTGTTAATATTTCACCTAGATTGATACTGGAGGAAACGCCAAGTGGCAACAACCCAGTGAGCAGCGCAGATCCCAGCCAGCAAAGGAATTTCATTATGTGCACCGAAAGCCAAAGGACAAAGACATGTTTTTAATAGTTTCGCCTGTTTGCCCTGCGCCAGCATTTTCTCTTTTTCGCTCTCTTTGCCTTTCTGCCTTATTTTATATATTTGCAAAAAGTCCTCTTTTTTTCAGCATGCTCAAAGTTACCAGATTTTTGCTTTAGCGCTTCGCTAGTGCAGCATATTTAAGCAGCTAGAACTAGAACAACAACTCGAGCTCGACAAACACAAAATGCACCAATGCGGCAGCAACTTGCCACGCTTGTTTAAAGTTGCATCGTGTCGAAAATGCTGCGTTTAATCGTTGACAAATTCACTTCAATTACCTTATAATTTATGGTTCCTGAGTGCAATCAAAAGTGAGTGCTGAGTGCAGGCTTCTTAGCATAAACTGAGTTTGATAATGAATAAATTAGTTAAATTTTATTATATTTGATAAGAATGTATGTGCTAGTTTGCTGTTAGTTGACGGAAAGCAGTGTATTTAAAAGCATTATCTAATTTGTATTTACTTTAGCTTTTAGACACAATTATTGCAACTATTATTGCATGTAATTATTTTTGAAGAAAGAAACTTGTGAGTGTTGCTGTAAACGGTAAACTATTTACTATATATAGATGTGAGTTTTCTATTTGAGTCAAACTCTAAGTTTGCTATATCTGTTCTCACAAACTTAGTGTATTAGACTGTAGTTTCAGCGATAAATTCCTTCCTTTAGCTGGACCCGAAGTAGAACTATTGCTCTTTCGCACTCTCGTTGGAAATGTGCTTCGTGAGTGCCAAAGGTAACCATGGACTAAAATGTTAGTTAACAATGTATCTACAATTAGTTGGCTTTATTATTTATGTTACTTAAATCTAGATATTTATTCACTTTTGACGATAAAGCAAGGCTGACCTCTTCTTACATGCACATTAAATATATTTAAATTATACTATGAGTCTTTGTCGAATTATAGAGAACATACAACTACGAATGGGGTCGCGAGTTTTAATAGGACTGTTGATAGTGCTGCTTTCGGTGATCTGCCCGGCGTTAGCTGTTCAACCATCTTGCGTTGCACAGAAACCACGTCTATTTAATATTAGCGAGGTAAGTCACAACTCTGTAGAATTTATTCAATGTGATCGCTGATCGTCAATTGTTTTACAGGTGGAGGGCGTTTGGTACGAGATTGCGAGATCGCCAAATGAAAAAATTTACGAATGCTTAAATGTCACTGTGCCAGAGAGTTTTGTGAACGGCGAACTTCAGTTGGATGTGCAATTCATTGCCACGTATCAGAAAAATCAACGAACGGCTGAAAAGGAAACTGTGAAATTTACAGTGGACAAGAGTTTGATGTTTAGCGCCTTTCTCTACTATTATAAATCAACCTCCAAAAAGATACCCACATTGGTATTCAGAATCACGGATATCAAGAACGATTTCATTTGGCTCTGCGGCTATATGCCGGGTTTATCAAGCACATTGTGGAAGATCTTTGCACGTGATCATTCAACTAAAACGAAGGATGCACTAACTAGTTTATTGGAGAAAGAAAAATCGTTGTCCGATTTTGGTTTTCCGGAGCAGGACGAATGTAATGTTGCTGCTGCCCGATCTGTTATAGCTTTAATGTCAATAGTCGCAATTGCATCACTAGCATCACTAGCATCACTTATGCAATGAAAATTGTTTGTATTTACAGGATACTTGTTTAATCTAAGTTAGCTGTGCTCTTACAACTGAATTTTCGTAGCGTTCTGCAAGGCACCAGGAGAGCCAGCAAAGAATATAGAAAAATTGTAAACAAGTAAAATCGACAATAAAAATGGCATGCCACAATGAAGAATTTTCCATTTTCTTGGCCATTTTTATTTTCATAAACTGAGGGCGAAATAAAGCGAACGGAATGGAAGTGCTTTAAGCAGCGTCCAGTCTCTACTCTAGCTTGAGCTTCAGCCCCATTGACTCGTTGGGTGTGCCAGCTGCCAGCTCTATGAGCATCTGGTCATCAAGCTGGAAAGCTGCGAGGCACGAGCTGGCATTTAAGCCAGTTTGTGTGGATTGTGGAATCAATGAAGTGCAAATCGTGGCGCAGTGGCCACTTTCATTGATTTGATGCGTTTGCGTGCCGCTTGCGGTTGTTGCATGCTTGACTTGAGCACTGCCTGCCACACTACACCGCTCTGCCATCCAGACTTGTTGTAGCTGTTTACCTAAAGCTAGCCAAGTGAAATTGAAAGCCCTTTGGCCCCCATAATTGTGTCCATACCCATGTCCAGCCTCTTGGCTGTTGGCTTCCCGTAATGGCATGAACTATCGATGGGTGTGTGTGTGTGAGTGTGTGCACAACATGATTGCTGGGCTAAAGCCGTCCGACGTAAATCATGCGATGACTCTCTGAAAATGGAGCAAACATGCAAACCCCGTCGTCGTCTTCTTCTATGTGCACAAATGGTTTATTGCATCCACGCAAAAGCGAAAGTTAATGTGGCAGCGAAAGAGTTAAAAAGTTTTCCAATTGCCAACGAGGATGCGGCAAATTGCTGGGCGTTTGTCTACGTGCTGCTATTATTACACATTTCTATTAATAAGTCTTCAGCAAGCTACAGCGTACATTGAACAAAGCACTTATATCTACACTATATACTATATTTAAACCTATAACTAAATTAAAAAATTGAATATCATCATATCATATTTAAAATTTCTGGCAAATACCTTCATCCGAAATATCTATAAACGGTATCATTTAATTTCATTTCAAATAATTAGGCAAAGTTCTCCTTAGTATACATATAGCTTTTGTCATAAATCTCACAAATCAAAGACACATAATGCATGCAAGCGTTGACAGTTCAAGTATCCGACAAGTGCGTATTTGCAAAATTTGCATAGCAAGCGTCTATTGCAATGTATGGGAAGTTAATTACGTTTGCCACACAACCTCGTCCACAACCAACTCGTATAGAGGGGCAGGGGGAGGGGGGAATACGTTGGCTTTTGCTGTGCCACAAAATATGTGCGTTGAGTAAAATGTTGGGGACAATAAGTTGTAAATGTCGCAGGTGCAACGTGTCGAATGCTCAACGCGCAGATACCGAGCACAAGCAACGAACGCTAGATGGCGCCAGCAGCACGCTCATACATATGTGTGTACATACAGCCCGTTCTTGGCACTTTGTGGTTACTGAGTATAGAAATGGTAAAGCGATTGCAATTGAGCAAGTCAAAAGCTGGCGAGGCACACACACACACAAAAGAACTGAACGAGGGAAGGGAAAACGAAATGCTCGTAAAAATTAAATGAAAATCGATTGACGTTTAAAGTGAAATTGCTCAATGTTTGCTGTAAAATGTTGGCGCAGTAAAATATATCGTCAGAGCTGGTGCAGTTTGCAGTTGAGCTGCAGTTCACCCGCAGGGTTGCCAGGCGCTCCTGAAATGACGAAGATAAAAACGCAATCAAACAACAAAAATGTCCTGTAAGTGTGCGCCGTGTATCTGTGTGTGTTTGTGTGTGTGTGTGGCATATTCGGCAATAGCATGTGTTGGTATTTGTACTGTGTGTTTGAGTGTGCCTCTGTGTGTGTGTGTGAGTGTAAATGCACTCGAGCACGCGCTGCGGCGATGGAGGCAACGATAACGATAACAACAACAACTGCCACAATAATGCAAGCAAGATAAAATATTTTTCTTGCCTTTGCTGATACCCTTCCTTTAGCACTAGTCTCTCCTGCTGGTTGAGTGAGATTAACATGGCAATGTTAATAATATTTCGGGACCTTGCACCGAAGTTCGTTCTTTTCAATTTTGTTAATGTATCAACAAAAGCTAGCAACTTCGACTTCAACTGCAAATTCACTAAGATAATACAATAACAGTGTGTTACAATTACATAGATAATAATAATAATACTGATAATTATGATTTGACATATATAAGATCATTTGTGTTACAATTACATAGATAATATAATCATAGTGATAATTATGATTTGATATACAGAACATCGTCTTGTTGTATTGCTTGTTACAATTTTCTTCCGAAATACTGAAACAAAACCTCAACCTTAAGTAGCCATGATATTAATAATTCCACTAATTATCTACATTTAACTCTAACTTAATTCTTATGTGTTACGAATGCAGTGATTACGCTGAGAGTCTCTTAATTTATTGGTAAAGTGCAGCGACATGAGCTGCGCAGTAAACGACAAGAACGTCAGCGACAACAAGGACAACGACAACGGCAACCTAACAGTGTTAAAGAGTTGTCATTGTGTTGTTTGCAGAGTTGTCGTTCGAGCGTTTGGTTCGTCGCTTCTCGCTCCTCTTGTTTGGCTGCCACTGTGCAAAGATATTGCAGTTGCAAGCTGCAACGTGTTGAAGTGGCGCCTCGGTAAAATTGTGTCAAACTGTGATTGCATTTTTCTGACTGACATTCAATTGCTGTGGCTCCGGGATGTTTGCCCCATCGCCCCAACGTGGCGCGGGGGCTGTGGGTAGTGGGTGTGAATGGCAGTGTTAAGTGCTCGCCGAGCTTTTACAACTTTTTAAATGCTGACGTTTTGTGACTTGATGCAATTCCATTGAGCGTTGCATGAACTTGTGTCAAGTTCAATGCGGATAACTCAAGGATCGCATGAAGGCAAGTGCAGCTCACGCTCTTAAGTCGCAGCCAACTACATCTGATTAGGAACAACGAAAGAACAGACAGATGAATTACTGCACACTGTTGGCATACGCTGCGTATGCTTGATAGCTGGACCCTTAAATCTTTATGGTTATCAAAAATTTAAGGTCAAAGATGAATTGCACTCGTGCATATTCGTGTGTTGCCCCATGGGGCATAGTCGTTTGATAAATAGCCGTTGCAGGCATTTGCAAAGGAACAGTAAAATAAGAGCTGAAAAACAAAAATAAATGGAAAACTGAAAAGAAATGGAATGGAATGGGGCAGCTTTGGCAGTTCATAAGCGAACGGAAGCAATAATAAACTTGGCAATCAGTTGTCAGTGCGTAATGGAAACTTCGCAGCAAGTGGCAAGCTGGCAAGCTGGCAAGGAAGACAAATGATTAGCAAGGACTCACGTGCAGTGCGCCTCGAAAGTGGGTTAAGCACACTGCGTTATGTTTGATGGAGTTGTGCGCGTGATCTTTGCCAGAGCTGTGTCCCAAACATACACATATATATACGACGACGATATCCACCTATGCTTCAGCTTTGGCAACTACATAGCTGATATATATATACATATATATAGAGAGAGAGAGAGAGCGAGAGCGAGAGCGATGCGCAGGAGAAACAAGTTTGACCATTTTTCAGTAAAAGCGGATGGAAAGAAAGCGCATCCTCTACAGCGTGCAACTCAAACGCTATTCAATATGCTTCGCACGTGCAACAGCATAGAGAGCAGTTGCTGTTTACGGCTAGCGCAGCTCAGCCACGCCCACAACGCCAGCCCTGCTACAGGTCGTAAAGTGACTGCTATTTACCGAGGACACAGCCCCAGAAGTTGAGTAATGATGACCATGATGCTACAAGCAGGCAGCAGCCATCATGCAGCATTGCAGCAGGTTGCAGGTTGCAGGTTGCAGGTCGTAGGTTGCGGGTTGCCTTCTTGCAACGTACTCTGCATACACTGCCAAAGGTGGCAGCTTATGCAAATATAAGCGCCCATACGTTGGATGGGATTGCCTCTGAAATGTGGCATGTGGCACATTCGCTTCTGATGGCTTTCAAGCCAAACTTTGCAGCTCGATGTATTTAACTTGGCTGTGGATTAATTTATATGAAAGTGCATAAACTACAAGATAATAGAATAACTAAATAAAATAATGTAAGCTAGTCATAACGCCTCAAGCTGCAAGCCAAATTAAGTTCAACTTGACTTCAGATTATTTGTAATTATAGCATGTGTTCATCAGCAATCAATTATTCAATGTTCAAAGGCATCTAATGAACTTTTAAATGGGCTGCTTTTAAAACAAAATAAGCTATGAGTCGTTGTTGATACTTTTTTAAAACATAACCATTAAATTAATGTGAATATTGAAATGCAAATCCCAGCGAACAAAGTTGGGGAACATTTTCGCTTCGCATTTAACTGAATGTAGATCCTTCCTAAAACATATATTTCGACTGTGAAAGCGTTTGTTGCCCATGCTGCCGAATTGCAACTCTTTCTGTGACCAACTGCTGAGGCAACTGTCATAAAACTTTTCGTTTTCCGTGGTTCGTTTTCAGTTCCAAATTCAAATTCAAATTCAAATGTCAAATTAACGTCCCAACAATTCTCAACTTTGTTGAGTACATAAAGCGCCACCTAGCGACAGTTAAATGCAGCCACATTTCTGATAATTTTTTTGTTCTTTGTGGCAGCAACTTGCGCCGTTGCTACCAATTAAAAGTTGCCCCCAAACAAACACGAATGCAATTAGATTAATGCAAGCAAACAAGAGCTTTTATTAATTATCGTCGCACGCCCTCGATACTCGATAAATCAACGATTGTTCTGTTGTAGAATATGAATTTAATTAAAGTGTTTTTTACGAGCACAGACGCGCGTGGGTCGTGTGCCGACCCCTGGCCCCTGTCCCCCCTGTCTCATGATGCACTTTAAAATATTGCCAATATTGTCTATTCACTGGCGTAACCTCCGCAACGCAACCCAACATGAAAACCTTTTGCTGGTTTCACCCCCGCCCCGTGCCAAACAAAAAATGACATTAGGCTTATTAAACGAACACGTGACCAGCACAACATACCCTGTAGTTTGTTGGCTATGCGCAGGCAGTGGTCGTCAAGGCTGCCACAAACATGTTACGCATCAGCGGAGCTGCAACGAATCGCTCTTGGTCACAATTGCAACACTGCTGGAATGACTGTTGGTCTCCAACTCTCCAGTGATCTTCTTCTCCTCGCTGTCTGCTGATGTATTTCATTGTCATAATGCCATTACGATTTGAATTGATGCATGCAAATCCTGATTATGCACAGTACACGCGTCACTGGTCACCCCAGCTAATGTATGCGACGTGCCACATGCCACATGCCACATGCTACATGCGATGCGTCACGTGCGTCTGTGACAATATGGCAACGTTGCTCGCAGCTAGCTTCTCATTGCCAGGACTACCTCAGGGCAGGGTTTTAGTACGACAAACAATCACATCGAAAGTTACTACAAAATAGTTATATATACGATATATATACTATATATCACTTCTATTGGTCTATTAGACTTTAAAATTACAGACTAAATAGCAGCACATGGAAGATTCATTCCTTCACAATAAATGAAAGTAAATTAACTTCAAATTCAATTCTATTTCAAATTTAAAGTCTACACAAATCGCTCAACTTCAGTGTTCATAGCTGGCAGTAAAATTTCCAAAACTTGGCATATTCTACCAGGCCAACAGAAGTGGGCAGAGCGTCGCCACACATTTAAATAGAGATCCGCTCTTACGATCCACTGAGATCAGCTGTGCGTTCTCAGAGAGCATAATTGTTTCTTTCCAGAGAGTTTAAGATCCACACAGATTATTATCTTTCGCTCTTAGGATCTACATAGAGTAACTGTTTTTTACAGAGAGTTTTATGCCGCTCTTAGAGTCCACACAGATTAACTGATTATTTCCAGAGAGTACTATCTCCCGCTCTTAGAATCCACACAGAATAACTGTTTTTCCAGAGTGATATATCCCGCTCATAGAATCCACATAGAATAACTGTTTGTTTTCCAGAGAGTACAAGATCCACATAGATTAATTTGTTGAGATCCACCTTCTGCTATATTCTGTTCGCCTGGTACTTCAGTTGCTCCACCTGGCATTTTTCGAGGAACTTAGTACAGATTTCTTGAACTGTCGCAGTTGGCTAAAAAGTGCCAACTCTTATTAGGGAGCATTTATATAAATAGTATTTTTACATGTATGTGTGAAATTCAATATTTTTTATTGTTTTTAAACCAATATTTAACGAGCAATATAGTTCAGCTTGCCTAACTCGTCTTTGGTCCAATCATCATTCATTCTTTTCAGCCCATTCAACTAGGTATCTTGTTCTCATTTTGTTCGCCTTTGTAAAGTCCGTTAATGTTAATATAGAATGAAAAATCAAATGGAAAATTTAGCTGAGTTTAACTGCAATTATCAATACGTACCATGATAATCGTTGAACAACTAATGTAACGTTTTCCATCATTTTCCAGATCGGTTGCTGAATTTTGTATTTATATGCGGAGTCAGGGAATCTTTCTGCTAGCAAAAATACAATATTATTAGTATTTAATTTCAATTATAGATTTTTAAACTTCCTACTGCGATTAAACTCTAATATTATTAATGAGATAGAATCTATTGCCTTTTAAAACATGTGATTTATGGCTTATGAGCTGCTGTTGACTTTTTTCAAGTTGTACCTTACATACAGAAATATTATATATTAAATATAAATTGAAGTTGTCAGATCCTGTTCGCGCTTGCTACTATTTGTAAAGGCTTTATAAATTTACATAGATCCCACATACTTTTAAATAGATTTATATTTACAAAAATCCTGTTTGCGCTTGCTATTAGTAAATGATTTAAAAATTATTAAAAAACAATGAATTTATTGTTTAAATTAAAGTAACTTAAATGGAATTTATAAATAATGAAATACTAAAGAATTAGGAATCCCAAGGTTGATATTTAATTTTTGTTTATAATGTATTTTTACGAAAAGATACTGATCTTTAGCACTCTATTATTGTGAGTATCTGATATATGTTATGTCTTGCTTAAGCTGATGATCTGATAAATAGGTGGAAGGCAATTGCGATAAATCGGGGGGAGGAATATGCCAAGCTAATGAATTTGTCGTAAAATGCGAACTGATTGCCGAGCAAAGTTATCAAGTTATCGTGTTTGTCTTTGTTTGTTAATGCCAAACTTTAAACTGCGCACGTTTATAAATCAAAAGTGACTTTTAATTAAAAGTTCACGTCTTTTGGAGTGAGCGGCTCGAGAAGGTAATGTGGGTGGGCTGGGGGGTGGTAGGAGTGGAGTGGAGAGGTGGGTTGTTTATGCATAAGATGCTGACGCCAAATGTCGTTTGCTTGTCGTGGCTTAATTTTGTTTTGCCTTTGCACCCTCATAAATCACAACAGAGGACGAAACGAAAAACCGAAGCGACTGTTTCGACCTCCCCCCTGCGACGCGCTGCTTCACCCCTCTCCGCAATATTAATTGAAGGTGCAAATGCGACGCACTCGCACCCCAAAATGGAAAACAATAAAGGACAAAACAGACAGAATACTTAGAAGCACAGGCAGCAGGGACGACGCCGCGCCGGATGTCAAGTCAGCCGAGTCGAATGCAAAATACGCAACAGTTTTTGATGTGCGTCCAGGGACTGGAACATTAAAAACCATCCAAGAGAGCTGCAGTCGCAACAGCCCGACTCTGAGATACCCTAGTCGCCTGAAGAGGTAAATAATACAAAAAGAAAGCCATTCTAATTCATCGAATCTAATCTAATCATCAAAAATATTCATTTTCTTAAGCAACATCTCTAACAAAGAGTTCATAGTTAAATTTTTGTTACCCTAAGTATAAAGTTGTTTGTAATCCAAATATGCCTTAAACTGTATTACAAATGTATAGGATTTTTAAGTTGTCATGCAGAGAAGTAGCCGAACGATGATCAAGAATTGGCATACTTTAAAAAAGTCGGATAGCTCCATAAAAGGGCATAAGGAGTAAACAAAAAACAGAAGTCGATTGCAGCAGAAATATGACATCTTTTGAGGTAGTCGCATTGTGCCCAAGGGTGGTTTTAACGCCCCTGTGTGCAGAGGTTGCCATCTTGACTTGGTCGCGGTGGTGGTGTGAACTGCTTGTGCGACGCCAAAGTGGAATTATCATAACTAATAATCATAACCCGGGCAAAGTGCATTAGTTGGGCGATACCCGGTCCGGGTATTTTGGGAAATGTGATCTGGTTTCGTTTTGGCTAGACACCATTGGGGAGTTCATTTAATTGGCCGTCAGTCGGGCGGGCGGAGACAGCACAGCGAGAGTCAGGGTTAACGTGGATTTCCGCTTCGATTCACATCCTTACTGCCTTTTTGAGTCAAGTGGGTTTGTTTTTATACTGCCGCACTCAGGGGGCATATGAATAACGAACTGATTAATTTTGCTCATTTGTGTTATAATCGAAATACAACAAAGTTATTGCACATTATCTTCTTTGAAATTGAATTGGAAATCTGCTGATATTACGCATTTGTTGCTGTTTATATTACAAATGTGTAACTTCTATTGCATCTGTTCTATTATTGAAATTTGTAGTTAAAACGTCTCTAACAAGCTAATTGATTAAAGAGAAGTCAACTTCAATCAGAGTGTGATAAATTTATTCATATTATACATACTTTTTCTTAGTTTCCCATACAGCACAACATCTATTTTATACCCTTTAAGTTCACTTTGCATCTAGCCTCTTTTATACCCTTTAAGTTCACTTCTAGCCTTATTAGGCTGATTATTCCATTACTATAAATTGTGTATATAGAGATTAATAGTGACTATTGCTAACCGAGCTATATGATTTGGTCATACAAAATAATGGCAGCAACGCAGATAGTCCTCCTCAACTGTCAACTTAATGGACAAAGCCCTTGGAGTTGCAATGGTAAAAGCGTGAAAGCGGAAGAAGAGAACAACGAGCGAAGGATGTGAGGAGGACACAGAGAGTGAAGTGCAAAGAGAAGCAGCTGTACGAGCTGTAAGTTGCATGAAATTATGCTTTAATCTAATTAGCATAATTTGGCGGCAATGATGTCGATGGGGGTGAAAGCCCCGATGCTGACAGACCGGCGTTTTCAGTGTCCTGTTTCCAGTTGCCGTCTCGTTTTGTGCTTTTTTTTTTTGTTGTTTTGTTATGTTGGGCGACAACAAATGAAATTGAAACTGCATTATGCAAAGCTACAGACGCAGACGCATACCCTGTAACCGAAGCAGTAGCTGAGAGCAGCATGACAAAAGCAAAAGTTTTTAAAATATAGAATATCACAAGAACGCAAAGCTATCGTATATTAAAATGGCATACTATGCATTTGAGAAGTAGAATAAATATTAATGAGAATAGAAAATAAATTAATAATAGATAATTCATTATTTTAGGTAGCTTTCCCACTTCGGGATTGCCTCACTTAATGCAGTAATTTATAAGTAAAACACAACCTACACAGTGTCTTCGATGCTGGCATGTCCTTGCTGCAAGTGTTTGTTGCTGTTGCTATTTTAGTTTTTCCACTCGAAAGTTGTTTTCGTTGTCGCTTTTGCATTTCATTATCGCATTTTTGGTTACATTTCGCAACGCGTCTGCTGTCGCCGCTTCTCCCCGCACTCCCACTCCGTCTCTCGCCCAGTTGGTCCCGTATTTGCATTGCTTTTGTTGTGAATGCCATTTTGATTATGATTATGAAAATGTTGTTGGCTGCATGCCTGACGCTGACGCTGACGCAGTCGCAAACGCACCCGCTGTTCCCCAATGCGCTCCCACTGTGCCTGCCACTTGTGTGGCAGCTATTTTACTGTCCGCAGTGGCAACAGTTTTGTTTACATGCCTCATTGTTTGGCCACACTGCGTATCCGCAATGTTGTCGTCATGCTCAACGAGGACAAGCGAGCGGCTCTCTCTTTATGCACGAAGCACACTTAAATTCATATTTAAATGACATTTGTTTCAGACTTGCGTCCCAACTGTATATATCCTTATAAATATCCTTTGTGCTCGAGAGTAAATCACTTTTTGAAAGCGCTTCTTTGACTCACTGCATTGCATTTCTATTTGACTTTGCCCGGCTTCTCCGTTTCTGTTGTGCTTAACTTAATTAATTTATGCAACTTTTTACTTGCATTTAATTTGAGTTATTTTGAGGTTCATTGTTTCGCGTTTGCGTTGCATTAACTACTTATTTTGCCAATTATGCTTAAATTTTGCCAAAGTCAAAGCCAGATTTCCGCTTAATTCATGAAGCTCTTTGCATTCACCACACAGCGAGAAACGATTGCTGAATAAAACTTTAGATCATCTTAAAATTTGATGAATAGAATAGCTATAAGCAATTAGTTTGCAAATTAGTATTCTTTCTAATATCACTATATGATCAATGAGGAATATTGTACTATTTTAAGAGACAGTTACTTTTCAATTAATGTAACACAAGCAAAGCTTCCCCGGTTCCCCAATAGGATACATAAACTCTGCGAGCTTACTGGCGGAGTGCATAAATGAGGTTTAGCGCGTTTTACTTTTACTTACTGCTCCAAATAATTACACTTGCAGAAATGAACAGTAAAAAACAATACGTTCTTGGTGCAGTCGGGGGGCGGACGACTCCGATGCCGACGCCGACGCCGCCATATGCGCTCACGTATTGCACGTATCATAAAAAGGATAACAATATAATCAGCTTAATGAGTGGCTCTGCCTGCGCTCTGTTCATGTGGATGTGGCTGCGACAGCTCCGAGAGCTTTATTTTTACATTTTTTTTATGCAGTGCTTTGTTTTGGCTTCACAGCGGGTGGGCGTTAACGAGGAGCGGGGGGTGTGGCCCGCGTAGCTGCCGATGGAGACCGCCGGCTGTGCTTTCGTTGCCGTTAAGCTTTGTGTAAGCAAACGTACTTTGTCTGCAAGTTGCCGCCCTCCACATTGATTTACACACACACAACCACACAGACACGCACTCGCACACACGCACACACAGCATGGCGAAAGTTTAAAACAAGCTAGCGGAAACGGAAGTGGGCTGCACGTGATGCTTGTTGAGGTGCCCGCAATGCTATCCTTTCTCCTCTATCACAAACACTTGCGTCTCAACCTCACTCTGCGCCTGTGTGTGTGTGTGTGTGTGTGTGTGTGTGTGTGTGTGTGTGTCGCACAGCTGCTTTTTATTACACTTGCAATATGGGACATGATGCGTTGTCGTCGTCGTCCTCGTCGTCGCGTTTCCTCGCCCCTTCTTTGCCGTCTCCCGCTGCTTGTTTGTTGCTCCGCTTGTAAATTGGTTAAAAGTTAATCCCTGAATTTATGACATGCCAACAGCCATTTGGCAACGCGTAATGTCAGCCCGCCTGCCCGTCTTTCCCCTGTCTGCTTGGCTGTCTTACGTGTTCAACTAGACTAAATGGATAATGATAACGGCAATCGCACTTTGAACTCGCCATTAATTGTAGAGGCGGCAAAACGAATCCTCGCTAAGCAGCCTGAATGCGGAGGCAGCAAGTTAAGTAACTGATAAGCTAGCGAATTAGAATATGTGTAGTCAGTTGACACACATATTATCAAATCAATTCAATACTGCGCAGATCTCAATGTTTAACAAATTGATTTCCATAATAGATCACGATATTTACAAGGAGTGCTAATTGATTTAAAATAGAGTCTTAAGACTCTAAATAGTTATTTGGATTGCATTCAAATCATTCAGCTTACAAATTGCAATATATTGAAGTATTTTTATGCTAATCAATCATATTTGCAAGTAGCTTGCAAGGAATCTTTTATAACCTCTTGAGTATTGCCCAAGACTAAGCGTGTTCTTTTATCTACGCTAACCTGCACTCAGTATCACTTTGATGTCTTCCAGGAGCTGTTGATTGGGAACAAAATTGGATTGATTTGCGAGCTGACTTGGAACAAAATTGATGAGTTGTTGCGCCACTGGGTTGGGGGCCTGATTGCAAGCAGTTAATGAGCTGAATGCGAGTAGTTAGCGAATATGCAAAATACATATGATTTAATTATGGAAATCAGTAGCTGCAGGGCAACAATGCACCAGGGACGCGCGCAACTCCTTTGAGGCAGACAGGGAGAGAGTTTGGCTCAAATTAGGCACCATTGTTGGGCAATTCCAAATGCGAATTGCATGAGCAGAGAAAGCGGCAGCGGAGAGGGGAGCGACTGAGGTGTGTGCACGCAGTTTAAAGGAAACGGGAAGCGGACAAAAATAGAATAACAATATATGAGGGCTGCTTTAAACTGGAGCGGGTAGTTTGTTTCCTTTCGGTTTTTTTTTCGCGTCTCTCGCTTTTGGGGGTGGCAAGCAGGCGCAATCAGCAACCACCACTGCTGCGGCATGGTGTGGCACGGCGTTTCATGTCAGTGTCAGGGCCACAGCACGCGTGCCACTTGTTCGCGCTGTCATGGTGAATCCTCTAAGGATTTAACCCAATTTATGAATTTCGCTTCTCTTATTTTATATTTTGTTCATTGCGTCGTTTCTTTCGGGGCAAAGCAAAATATTTGATTTTGTTTCGCCGCCGCTTTGCTTTGCACTTCATTTTTCATGAGCCAGACAACAGCAACAGCCAAAAAAAGAAACCAAAAAGCCGCCACCAGACGTGCGATGCGCAGCTAAATCAATGAGGCGCCGTGGCATGCGGCATGCGGCAAGCGGCAACCGGCAAGCAGTAAGTGGCAAGTGTCAATGTGAGTGGCAGGATAACGTTGCCAATTTGGAGTAAGGCGCAAGGCGCAAGCCGAGCGACATGCAACAGCGGAGAGTGCGTGGTATGTGTTCGGGCGATTCCCTCAACGCGCGTCATTACATCGCCTTCCTGCCACAGAGCAACAGGACTTTTGCCGTTCGTGGCACCGCCTCGCACCGCTCACTGCGCCTGTCACCTTAACGAGCTTAATGAAGAACTCATTAATCATGCACGCATTTCTCATTCATATGCGACCAAGCCACTTGTCGCGACAAATCAATCCTCCCCTGCCTCCCCGCCCTCGCCCAGTTATGCTTCCTGCCTGCCTGCCTGCCAGCCATCCATCAATCAATCAATTGATGCCGCTTTGCATCTGATTTTGTCCACAAACGAACCCGGAAATGCTTTTGTCAAAACATTCGCAGCCCATTTTTGGCAGCGGCTTTAAAGTATTATACCCGCTTAAGCGTATATCCCACTCTTCTGGCATGATTGATGTCCATGTCCTTGTCCATGGCCATGACACACTTGCCGCAGTCTGGATTTACTTCTAATGAGTGTAGAGATTTTCAGCACTTCGTCTCTTGCCCAATGCAAGAAGATTGAGCTGCATAATTATCCAAAATCCGTTTAGTCGTCAGGCTCAAAGATTATAGTAGATAATAAACTGAAATCTTTGTAAAAATCTTTAATATTGACATTGTATTTTATTGCATTTAAACTCTGTTAAATTGCTGCACTTGCGAAGTATGTAAATAAGCTTTTTATAATTGATTGTGAAAATATGTTTGCTGTGGATGTTAAATACTTTCAGTCGAGAAAAATAAAATACAACACAATTTCATTTAATTTATTTTGAGACATTCACACCAACTTGAGGGACTTCACATACATAAGTAAACTATTCAAATTTGAGGTCTTGTTTTTCAGTGTAATCCACGCAAAAATCAGCAATTTTCTTTGACGCACCAAAGCTAGAGTTGCAGATACTCGCAACTTTAGTGCAGCTTCAGCAGAAGCAGGAGAAGCAGCAACCTCAGTCAAGGATTTTGTTATCGTGAGTCCTTTGCCAATGACATTTAAATATGCTGCAGCAAGCCACAAGCTGTCAGCGCGAGCAAGGAATTTCGAATGGCTGAGATAAAATGTGGTCTGTGAATTGCAACTGCCACAGCCACAGCGTGTGGCACATTGAGGACGAGGCCTGGCACGTTGACGCGACAGAAAGCGCAAATTAGTGGCTGCGATTTTGGCTGCATAAGCATAAAGGAAGTACAAAAAAAATTATGGAATAATGCTAGTACATAATGGAAATATCATAGCGAGGAGTGAAGTATAACTGCCTTTCAGAGGACATCAAAGAGGACGCCTTTTTCGTGGGCGAAATTGCTTAATTACTTGTAAACATGAATTGCCAACACCTCCGCCAGGCTCTTGGCTATTAATATTTTTCGTATAGACAACTGTCGGTCCTAATTCGATGCTATTAACGCCTTGACGCCCCACGCCCTGCTATCACAATTTAATATGCAGCCACGCCCAGAACACAGGAACTGGGAACTCAGGACGCAGGACTCTTAATTTAATTAGAAGGCAACTTGGTGCGAGAGGGCGACGCAGCGTCACACGGCAAGTGTTTGTGCTCGCATCGCATCAATCTATGTAAATTTGTCAACTTTTAGAGTGAAAACTTCAAACGAATTTCTATCAGCGCATGCATAATTCAAATTGCGTATACGCCGCATTGGGCGGCATTTAGCGGGTTCCTCGCAGCTGAAACGCGGAAGCTGGTCAACGACTGAGCTTAGACAAAGTAAAGAAAATATCAAGCAGGTCTTAAAGATGTCGCTCACACCATTTTCACTTAACTAACATTAGTTTTTATTTTCATTTGATCAAGTTTAATTCGACTTTTTCGCTAAATAATGTGTCGCTTTCATGGATTCAAAAACTGAGCATTAAATTTGCGCAAGCAGAATGAACAAATAGAAAAAAACCACATTGAATTTGTTGTCGTCTGCAATGCGTTATTTACGATGCATAATCACATTTTTATTTAATTTTAAGTCCACTCGTCTCCTGCTTTTAATGATACTGACGTGTCAATGCGGCACATAAAAAATCGCCAGACTCGACTGCCTTCCTGGTCTGTCTGTCCGTCCGTCCTTTGGCATCGATTCAACTGAACTGTCCGCTTCAGCAGGACTTTGGTGTCTAGCCATTTGGCTGAATGTCAACGCAACGATTTTGATTTCAACTTTTTCCACTCTTTATTTGTTCTCTGTCTCCCCATTTTTGGTTCTGTTTTTTGCAGTTTTAATTTCGTTGAATGCTTAAAATGAGTTTTCCCAACTGCCAGACAGCTGCTAGATCTGTTTATGATTGACGTTTTGTAGTATTGGCGTCTGGGCGGCACTTTTAGTTTTGCAATTAAAATGGTTTGTCTGGCGCTTTAATTTGCACATAAATAAATATTTAAGTCTACATTTAAAGTAAGAATAATAAGGAGAATAATATCCTTGTTTGCGAGGTTGTCAAATTTTTTAATCAAATCATTTTTGGCACAAATGCTTATTATAGCACTTCATCTGCATTTGCATAAGACAAATCCGCTCTATTCACAACCCTTCGTGGAGGCGAGGGCGGGCGCCGGGGACTGTTATCTTTATCGCACTGTTAAGTGTTGGCACACTTTAAAGTTTATTTTTCAAGAGTCTCGTGCTGCTTTTTGGATTCCCGACCGGGAGCCGTGGCACGTTCGGAGTGTCATAAAGCTGGCAATATGTTAAGTCAACTCGAAAGCACTTTTGCTTTATGTTGGTCGAATAAAACTTTAGTGCAGGCTGGGCGCAGTCACAAACATGATGACTTGGACAAGGACTAATTCTTCGCCTGCGCCTTGGACAACACATGAGTCACGCTCCTAGGCGAGTGTCTGCCAAGTGAAAGAGAGCCGGGCATATTCAATATATATGCACATATGTACATACTCATGTAGTTGGAGGAGCAGGAGCACCAGCTAGCTAGCTACACTTGACTTGAAACTAAAATCTAATAACACTTTTAGCACAAATACATGTTAATGTGACCCCAAGGAGTCACGCACACTCTGAATTTGTTGGGCCGACTTTCATAATTTCGTGTAGAAGCCCTGGCCGAAAACTTGGCCATAAAAGCCAACCACAAAGTTGTATGAGTGCTTCATGCAAAACGCACAAAACGCCAACCAGCAGCTGCCCAGCTGCCAGATACCCTGCACACGCAACAGCGAAACTTCACATGTTGTTGAGTCGCATCGACAAGTGTTGAGGTTGACGAGATGTCCGCAATGTTTTTATGGTTGCAGGGTATGCGAGAAAGCGCTGCCAACCTGTGGCAAAGTTTATGCGGCATTATTAGCCATAGTAAAAGTTGGAATTTAGGTACTGCCCGAAATGTTGTACCTGCTTTATTAGATTGCAGCTGAGGGATGAGGACTGGACTCCCGCTCGTAAACTTTTCTTGCCACTTTGTCTGCGCATTAAAGTAAATGCGGGGAGTCCTCGCAACAAAAACAGCAACAGTCGACCGTGCAACAACAACAATTACAGCTGCTACTTCTAGTAGCAACCATAACAACAACAACAGTCAAATTTATCCTGGCTTGCAGAAAAAACGAAACACACAACACTCAACTTTTAGACCCGAAATGCAAAAGTTGGCCGAAAAATGCAGAGCACTTCTTTTATTTCTATATAAATAAAGGCTTACACTTATATCTCTATGTACACATAGTTGCACAGTAGTGAGCGCGTATGTCTATATATATACATTTTATTTAATATGCGGTAACATTGAAAACTTTCCTTGTTGTTGTGTGCAAAGTTTTGCGCCAACCGACAAAACAAAGGCAGACACAAAAAAGAAAAAGAGAAGTAGCAAAAATAATGAACGAACGAAAAAAGTTGTAATTGTTGTTGAGGTAAGAAATTTGTTATGGGTATTTATAGACGAAAGCCCTTGTGGCCAGTTCTCACAGGTCCGATGGAGTGCTATCTGTCTCTAGAAATGTGCAAGAAAGTACAAACATGTATGATAAATGCCAAGGTCTCAAACAAATGAATTATGCCCAAGGCTCAGCGAGAAAACAATGCGTTATATCTATTTTTAAATATGCACAGTTGGTCAAGAAACACATCTTATTTATCTGTTCGTTTATATTAAAATCAAACTAATTTTGTGTATATTTTCATAGTTTCCTAAGTATAAATTAAATTATATTGCAATATTTTGTGCTTTTAAAAATCTATGAATAACTTCTGCACTTCTGTAATGTATAATGTTGTACCAAATTATGAATGTTGCCTCAATCAGCATTGTTAAATGAAGCTTAATAGCTGCCCTTTAACACTGCTGTTGTTGAGGTAAGAAATTTGTTATGGGTATTTATAGACGAAAGCCGTTGTGGCCAGTTCTCACAGGTCCGATGGAGTGCTATCTATCTCTAGAAATGTGTAAGAAAGTACAAATATGTATGATAAATGCCAAGGTCTCAAACAAATGAATTATGCCCAAGGCTCAGCGAGAAAACAATGCGTTATATCTATTTTTAAATATGGACAGTTGGTCAAGAAACACATCTCATTTATATCTGTTCGTTTATATTAAACAAAACTAATTTTTTATATATTTTCTTAAACATAAATTAAATAATTGGAATGCAATATTTTGTGCTGTTAAATGAAGCTTAATAGCTGCGCTTTAACACTACTGCAGCGCACTTTTAAATTGTGATATTGACGAATGTATCGATATCAATTTAAAGCTGGGAGCAAACATTTAATTGGCAATATGTAAATACATATTCAATGCTTCATTATCGCGAGTGGCGCCGCAACACTTCATTGAAGTATACGCCGACATTCCGGCCATACATCCTGGCAGTCAAAAGTTCCACTCAATGATGCCTGACGATGGTCATGATGTTAATGGTTGGTCGGCTGTTCGGCTGGCTGGCTGACTGGCTGGTTGACTGTACTTCTCGGCGAGCTATTGGCATATTTATGGTAATTAATTTTACCATTAAGTGCTGTCATAATTTAAGTGCGGTTGCCAGGACTCTAGAGTCGGACAGTTACAGTTCTTAAAGCCTTAACGAGACCACAAGGAAATACGTTTAATAGGTAATACGACACCGAAAGCAGCGAACCAACGACCCGTGGTCGACCCGTATCGCAATTTGGCGCCGTGGAACAAGAACAAACAGGAAAGGAAAAGTATCGTATTATGTTTGGATATCCAAGCACACAATATGTTATCAATATGTGTGCGCCGCCTAATGGGAGGCATGTATCCTTCGTGTTGCCACTCGATTTCGCCCTCGTGTTCGTCACCTGGCAACCGCGAGCCTAATGAGACATCAAAGCAACCAGCGATTTGATACGTCTCTGATTTCAGATTGAGGTGGTTCAACTAATGCGATTGACAGATGTGTGCTTCCGTTTCCCGCTCAAATGAGCCGTGAAGCCGAAAACTCCTCGACTTCCACCACACATGCCAAAGTGTAGCCTACATTTTCGCATATTATTGATTAGAATGGCGCTGGCGCATTTAAAGCGCACTCGAAACTTGCTGCAGCAGTGAGGCAGTGAGGCTGTGTATAAAGTGGCAGCTGTGGGGCTTCCCAGTGGTAACGAAATGCATTTATTTATTTTAATTCCGCCACAACACTTCCGTTGTGCAATCAATGCACAACAGGCAACGGCGACGCAATGGGGCATGTGCCACACCGCCACGTTCTGCGTGCGCTGCAAGGCAATCACTGATCACTCGTCGCACACAAATGCATAAAAACAATAAATGCAAATGATGTTGATCCTGGCCGCTGCTTCTGCCTCAACTTCAACGCCAACTTCAGCTTCTCCTGTCACCGTCGACAGATGACCAGACGCCGACGCGCCCCATCAGACGGCATTATTGCCTTTTGGGCCCCGCCTTTGTGGGCGGGCGAGTGAATGAACAACAGGCGGCCGCAGACATGCAACGCATTAAAAATGCACAATTTCCAGATTATTTTTAACGATTTTAAATACACATGCAACGTGCCTTGTGACCAGACTCAAATGGATCACAGCACCCCCTCAACGGAAGCTGTCCAACGGAAGTTGGCAGCACGAGAGGGGAGAGAGAAGAGCGGCGGTTAACAAATGACAATAATACAGCGAATGAATGCACAAAATCTGAAATCACAAATTTGAAACAAATGAAAATAATTAATTGTGACTTTTATGGCGGCAAATCAAATCGATTGTCTGCCCCGCGAAATTCCATTGATTTCGTAATTAAACTATAGTTATGCCAACCAACATGCAACAATGCCAAATTCAATACTCGCAACGTTTACTTCAGTGTAATATGTCACGATAAAACTCTGACGTGCTGAAATTAAATGCTCGTTAACGAATTTGCGATACATCCCATAAATCAAATGCAGATGCCATTCAATTCAATTATAATTTTAAACTAAATAAACCCAATATCTACCACTTTATCCGTATACTGGCGGCTGCAATTTCTTTCCAATATAGAGGCAATATTTCGTAGATAATTATCCATCTGAAGTCCCAATTAAGTAAGAATTAAGTGTTGCACGAGAAAGCACTTACACAATTAGCTGATCAATTGTTTCGAAAGCTTGGCTTTTGTAATTAAAAGTGCATTATTATTTTTTGCCAACCCATAAACATCATTATTTTTGTAGACTCAACAAAGTGCTCTAATATTTGCTTTTTATCACTGATAGGCAACTGTTTGATTTTATTTTATTAATGGATTTTCTTAAGTGCACAATTAATATGACAATTATTTCAAAGAGTTCTGTGCAAATTAACTATTTCTGTAGCACTATGGATTACAATTGAACACGTATACAAATACACAAACTCACATACACGCGACGACTAGCAGCAGCTCATTCTGTTAGTGCTTGCATTTCTGTTAGACCTTGGAGTGTATTTATGCTGCTTTAACAGAAGCTGTTACAACTCTTTTGGACTATAACAGCAGCAGTCACACTCTCTGTCACTTTGCAGATCACGTCTCTTTGATTTCCGTCTCCCACGTGTATACACTCACGAGCACATGCATTACTCACACATACTCGCGACTTTTTGGCACCACTCACCCACACACATTCAACGACAGTAGCAGTTCGTTCTGCTAGAGCTTGCACGCTATTTATGCTTCTCTAACAGAAGCTGTTACAACTAACTCTATTGTACTAGCAGCAGGCACATCTACACATACATTCATACCTGTGAAAGCCTGTCTCTCTGTGAAGCTCTCCGCGTCTCTTTTGCAGATCACGTCTCCTTGACTTTCGACTCCCACACATGCACATGCAAATTTTTGGCACCACTCACACACACATTCAACGACTATTAGCAGCTCGTTCTACTAGAGCCCGCACTTCTGTTACAGCTTGCACGCTATTTATGCTTCTCTAACAGAGGCTGTTACAATCCCATCAAACTATAATAGCAGCTGCTCACTTAGCACATCTGTTAACTCTGATTTTCAGATGCATAGAAACAATTTTGGTGAAGTGATTTGTAATTTTAAAACTTAGATTGAATAATTATTAAGCAAGCTTTAAAGCGAAAACATGCAGTTTAAACTTCAGATTAAGTAAATTTGAAAAAATGAAATTTATATAAAAATATAAGTTATAAAAAACAAGCTTTTTATGTGGCAACTTTCGATGCAGCTGTTGCACCGAACTAATTCGATTTTCGCTTGAAGTAAAGTAGAATAATTAAGGCGCTAGTTCATTAGCTTGGATAAGTTTGATTGCAAGCTGCAAATGTATTCAGTTATTCATTGATTAACTTGAATGCTTAATCAGTTGCCTACCCGGGAAAGCAGACAAAGAAAGCGCTAAGTTGCTGTGGCAAGAGCTTATTGCCACAAGTCTCGCTTCTAATTGCAACTCTCGAGCAGTTACAGCTGTTGTTATTGCTGTTGTGATTCTTGTTATTATGCGCTGCACTTTAATTATACACTTGCGGTCATTTAAAATTATTTGGCTCAAGTTGTTCGCAGCAGCTGCCACAAATCGGGCGCCGCGCCGCTGCTGCTTGCTACTGCTGCTTGCCCCCTTGTAAGCTCATCTATTGTTGTTATTGTATTATTCGCTGGCTCGTTGCGCTTTGGCGCTTATCTGCCAAATGAATGAAAGCAAAGAAATGAAAATGAAAATGGAAATGGCAAAGTTAACACTTGTTAAACTTTCAACGAGGGTCGTTGTTGCCATTGTTGCCGCCGTTGCCGCTGTTGCTTCTGTTTGCTGTTGCTGCTGTTTGCAAATTTTGTAATTTATACGAGCGCAGCACAAACAAAGTTGCCAAGAGTGCCTGGCGAATAATTAGCCCCGAAAATAACCGTGGGGCATAAGTTCAAGTGCAACAATGTGCAACAAAGTGGCGCAGCGCAGCGCAGACAAATCAAAAACTAGTTCACAATGTTGCCCCCAAACATCTCGCTACATCTCGCTCCCAAGTTCTCTCAAGCAGATGTAATGCAATACGACTACAAGTCCACCTCCTCCTCGATCTGCTCCTCGCTTGCCGTATGTCTTTGTCTAGCTGACAGTATTTACCGTCTTGTTGGGCAAGCCACAGTTTTGTGCCACTGCCACCACAACGCAATTGACAGCAAATGCAAAGGCGCTTGGCATGCGTTGCATGTCTGCCAACCCAGCGGGGAGGAGCAGAGCGCGAGGAGCCACAGAGTAAGAGAAGACATCCCAAACGCATAAATTGTTTATTGTTTTTCACAAGTACGCCAGCGAGCTCGGGGCGGGCGGGCGCCAGCGGGGTGTGGCAGCGCGAGCCTGAGCTGTTGGGCTGTTGGGCTGTCGGTGGCAGCAACATTTAAAACGTGATTTAGTTGACGTCTCCTGCGTTGGCGTTGAAGTTGCCGACACGTCGCTGCCGTTGACAAATGCCCCAACCACATGCGCTGTTAACTAAAAGTGTTGGACCTGACTTTAGAACGCGGCCATCCGACTATCTCGCCATCTACCCATCTACCCAACTAGCCACCTAACCGCATAGGAGTGTTCGTTTAACTTGCATCTGGTTATCTACCTACCACAAAGCCGTCCAATCAAAGCTAAATGCAATTCGATTTTGCGCCACAAGATGCGAAAAACTTCAACTTAATACTCTGCGATTTCACACAGCTCAGTGATTTTTTAAGCTTTAATGAAATTCATTCAATAATCCAATAACGAAAACATTTTATATGATGAAAATGCTATAAATATATGATAAACTATATTTGACTATAAAAATATTTTAAATAAAGAAAAGCTGCTCAAGCTCAATATTTATATTGCTAGCGAGTTTGTTTTAGTTGTGATTAGCAGTTTTTGGAGAGTAATTCAAGTTAGGGTATTTGAATGCCACTAAATAAAGTGTCAAATATTTGCTGTCTATTCTTAGCATTGCTTTGCTGATTTATTGAGCGTTTCGCATGAATATCTCAATGAGGCAAATCAATGATCCGCCTGCTGTCGGAATTGCGTGATTATGAATAACCACTTAGCATTTGATTAGCAAACGAAGACGAAGTGCGTGGAACTTGAGTCGATGGCACGTGCTTCACGTTCAACATGAGTTTGTTGTGGGCCGAATCAGGAAGTAATCTTAGTTAATAGCCTGGCTTAGTCGAAGAGTGGAAAACTATTGCACAATCCATTGATAGCGTAAATATAGAGAAAAGATTCAGGTATATACTATGGTGACAGTTAAATTCAGAAGGCAGGCCAGCTCTCTGGCTCTGATGCGCTGCATGAGCAACCATCAAATCATCGCATTATGGTTAACCGCAAAGAACCCACACAATGTAAACTGTCCATTGCAAAAGCTGCGAACTCTCTACAGCTGCTGCTACTGCGGGTGCCTCGAGGCGGGTACGTGTTGCACGTGGGGCACAGTCGCAAACGCGACTGTCAAAATTAAATTAATAAACACAACAATTGGCACGGACCTCAGTTCCGCAGAGCAGGCGAGGACCAGCGAGGCCAGACAACAACTGTCCACTCACACGGCGCTGACAGCGAGCGATGGCAATCGTAAATGCATTTTCCGGTTTATTTTTTTCATCAAATTGAGTTTGGGCCAAGTACTCAACTTTTGGTATGCCCTGGGCACGGGACCTGGAACGAGCATGGGGTGGCAAAAGGACTCTGGACTCTGGCGGGATGTGGCCGTAGCATTTTGTATTAATTACAGCACAGCCTTCGGCGAAACCGCTCAAAAAGTTGCAATATAAATGATTGTGGGCATTGTGGAATTATGGAATTGTGGCATTGCGGACTGCTGTGCTGACGAGTGCCACAAAGCGATGCGATTCAAGGATTGGACCTTCGCAATCCCATGTAGCGAATCTTCTTCTTGCAAATATTGCAAAATGAATTCAATTATTGGCCAGCTCAGCAGCGACTCACGTAACTTTCCCTCTTACAGGTTCAAACAATTATCGGCACACTCTTTGTATGCAAAAATCTATCTGTAATGATTCTGAAAATATATAGTCAAACTGCATAAAATATTTATGCAGTTCAATCAATCACAATGTAAAATATGATTTCAATATGAAAATGAATAAATCTGCAGCAGCTTATTAGTAGTATTTGAACTTAGTTTAGATCATTGTTGACAATGCTATAAATAACATTATGTTGTGCTCTGAATTAATATTAATTATTGTATACAAAAATGAGAATATATTTTGTTGTATTATAATATGCCAAATATTAAATTGTTTGATACCGAAATGTGATATTTATCTGGAGTGAATACAATTTGAATATTTATATTTGTATAATAAAATACAATTAATGCAAAAGTGAAATAGTTATGCGAAAATGAATTAGTTTATTTGAAATAAATGCTCATGGAGTTAGGCTTGAATTAAATGTAGAATTATGAATTCATCATAATGCTTTAATTCTTTAAAAAATTATTACAGCTGAAACAACGAAAAAGATTGCAATAATGCTGCTGCATGGCAAATGCATAAATTGAGTTTCGCTTTGAAATTGCACAATAACAATATATATATACACTGACCAATAATAAATTTATGTTAATATCAAATTATGAATAGAAACAAATTGCTAATTTAAAACATTTTTGGGGTTATCGATGCATTATTCTGCCTGTTGTGAACATTATGCTGAATTCTAACCACTGTGCAGAATTGTTGGCTAAAAGGTTTCGGCAAATGGTGTTGTTGGGCTACTTTCTTTCTTATTTCCCCGTTGGTGAACGAATCCTGATATCATTGTCCTGCGGCTGTGCGTCAGGTTGGTAGGTAGCTTCTTTCTGCATGCAAGTATTTGCAGATTGAGTTACGGTCGCTGTCCTCGCAACGCCGCGTTGTCCTTTCCCGTTGACGTTGTTGGCATCGTTGTCGAGGGAGTCGGATTTGTTGTGGAAAATCGAAAATATTGCATATTTTTATTTAATTACAAACGCAGCGACGGTTTATGAAGTCCCATGTGGACTTAAATTTAATTAAACTGCGCTGCGGGCCAATTGTATGTGCGCGTCTTTTCATTCCCTCGCATTGTATTGTGCCAGTCAGTTGTTTGACAGTCGAGTGCTGTATGAATCTAGGCAGCCTTGCTTTTCTGCTCTGGCACTGAAGAGAGCCGAGAAGTTGAATTTCGTTTGCTTTATTCACTAAAGGAATGCTGTGAAATTCACATCCAAATAATGGCAAAAGAACTGACCTTAAATCAACAACTCGCTCGAGTTCATACCTTGATGTCGACATTTAGCTTCTCAGGTGAGTTGCCGTGTTGCATGCGAAGATTTTGTTGCCAAACTATTTTCCAGTTATAGGATCGAATATCTGGAAGAATATAGATTTTGTGGGAGATCGAACTCGACCATTGTACAGAGTGAAGCCGGAGTTTGCGCACTTCAGGGAAGCGCCTCGGGAATGTCGTCACTTTAAGCTGTTGTTGGATCACGTGCGTCTCGATTCGAATTATGAATACTCCAATTGCAATTTGAGTGCGCTCTTGAATTGAATGTTCGATGCGAATTCCCTGAATAAAGAAACTTTAAAGCCAGCAGCTGCATTGCACGTTTAACTCGAGTCGACTTAACCACTAACTTGAAGCGTTTGCCTGCTTTTTGGGCAAAGGACGTGGATAACAATGGAGCCAAGGACATGCAATGGCAGCTCGCAATTTTAATGACATGTATTATAAACTATAGTATTTGCAATTGTATTCACGATGTGTGCGGTTGCCGTCTGCAAGGATACACGCTCCTAGGTACAGACTCCAAGGAATGTGGGGTCTGCGTAAAGAGCTTATGTATTTGGCTCACGATTTGAGTTCGTCCGTTGCAGAAAGACATTCGTTGCGGCGTAAAATTCAACAACGGGCTTCATGCGGAGCCTGTAAATTATGTTGCCCAAAGGATATGCGCCAGACACACACGCACACACACACACACACACACAGTCTGGGCACAATCAACAAGAAAGTCGACTAAAATGATGTACTTAATTTTGGTTTTCCTATTTAATAAACTGCATGCAGCGCAACTGCGTCCAATACGCAAACGAAAACGAATAAGAATCCCCACAAAGTACACGAGATGCAAATGCATAATCCTTGTCCAGGACGGGTTGGGCTGCCTGGCTGCTGGGCTGCTGAGCTGCTGGGCTGCCTGGCTGCACCGCAGGATGTCTAGACGTTGACGCTGCGTCCTCGACAGCGATAAGCATACGCCTGGCGCGGCATTATTATAATACGTGGCCATTATCCGAGCAACGCTGGCGATAAATCACACCAGGACATCTTTGTGTGTGTGCCACGGGCAGACATAGTCGTTGTCCCTCTCACTCTTTGCCACTGCATTTGCTCCAGTTTCTGCAGCAGCAGACGGTTCCCAGCCGTATCTGAGGCGCTGCATCGCGCGCACGCTCATAAAATGTTGCGCCCGGCGCCCCCAGACGACAAATTTGCTTAGAATTTGAAAAGCGCATGGCACAGACAATGGCAGTCCCCCAAAGCGCAGACAGACACTGGACACTGGGAATGGGTGCCGGGAAACTGGCGAAAAAGGAATTGTTGGAGCCGGTTGCAGTCAGCTCTGGCCAAAAGTGGAGCCAGTTTGAAGCGCATTATGCCACAAGAGCAACAACGCCAACAGTTGCAAGTTCAAGTTCAGAACGTGCATGAAATGGAAACCTTTTTGTAGCCTAGCCATTCTCAGACAGCTCAAGTTGTGACAGGAAGTAAATGTTACTCAGCTTCTGCTGTCAATCCTTAGACATGTTTCATCTATCTAACAGCTGCTTAAGCTGGCTGCTGCCTGATATAATATGATTTTCCCTGCAAATCAGTTACTTACAGGCAACAAAATGATTTGCACTTTCAAATCGACTGACCACATTTTTGCACTAAATTAAATATATTAAATTTCTAATTGCTTACAAAAAATGCATTTAAATTGAATTGCATTCAATAAAACGTAGTGAATTTAGACTTATTTTGCAGTTGTAGTAGTTGTACTTAAAATCTTAATAGCTGCTGAAACTATCGACCCTGTTCTAAGCGAGCAGTCGAAGCCACTTGTTTCATGCTGCTCTCGCTTTAAAGTTGGCATTGATACCTGAACGTGGACTTGAACCTGGACCCATGTGCAGTGTCGTTTTACGACATGCAGTGAGTGTCTGTTTGTCTGACTGTCTGTCTGTCTGTCTGCTGTCTGGCGAGCTGATGTTGGCCTTCAGACGCCCATAAACAAATGCGAGGCAAACGGCAGGAGCAGTGTTTGGGCAGGAGGATGAGAACGGTAGTTGGGCAGTGGGAAAATATCGTGTTGGGGCAGCGTCTAATGTGCCGGGCGTGGCTTTGCATTTATTCGTGTGTAAAATTTTAATTGAAATATATATTTAAGCCGGGCTGGGCTGCTGGCAGACAGCGCACAAACAGAGAGCGAGAGCAGAGAAATAGCATGCGAGAAGCGGGAAACAGAGAAATAGAGCACGACGAATGTCACTTGTATCTGTATTCGCACAGCTGTGCATCTGCATCTGTATCTGTATCTGCATCAGCAACTGTAGCTGTAGCTGTAGTTGTGGATGCGCGTGTGCCGCTAATGTTTTCATTTGCATGCGGACAGCATCACGCCGAGCTCCCCGTCTGCCCCCGCGCCCGCCGTACGCCGGAAGCATGTTTACATGCAAATGCGCCCTATGATTATCGAGGCTGTCCTCGTCTATCTCCGCCTCTGCTGGTCGTCTGTCCTGTCCGCTGGATTTTAACTATTTGTTTTTCGTGTGCGCTGATTTTGTTCATCCGTTTCCATCAGATATTTCTGCATTTCTGCATTATTACGCTTTCGCACGCTGTCGGCAAGTTCAGCCTGTATTTAAAGTTTCCGCACGAGCTTCAAATACTTTTCAGCATCAATTCAAATCAGCTGCAAACTATCTGTTTTTCAGGGTTTCAATTAATGTTAATATTTAAATGTATTCAGCACAATTCTACAGCTTTAAATAATGTAAGTTGCCATGTAGTAGTAGCAATCTCATTAATTATATTGTTTGACTAAAATTTAAATAGACTTTGAATAAATCGCATCAAAATTTGTTAAACTTGTTGCTCAATCAATAACTATACAAATTTGATTCATTAAGTATTTGCGCCAACTAATAGTTGAATAACATAATAACTAGAAAGTGCTGAGCAACTCTACTGTTGCATAGCAGCGGGATAGCATAGTTAGCCTTACAGTCTAATTTTCAGATTCGATGCTTAGACGAGTATTAAGCTAATATGGCGCATAAATTAAAGAAATACGTGCTCGTCACACTATGGCGTCGTAAATCCCAATAATATTATATCAATTTATGCTTTTGCTCATTAACAGCCTAGTTAGGGAGACACAAAAGAGGAACACGCTATCACTGACCCCTGCCCCGACCCGCCCCGGGCTGGCAATTGACATGCAACCCCCGGTGATAACCCCCGCTGTCAGCGCGGATTCACTTAACGCTTCGTGTGGCATAAAATTTCCTTACAATAATGTATTTTAAAATTAATGAAGAGCGGAGTGTGGGGATGTGCACTGCTGGCGTCGAGGTGTTAAGCAGTAGACGACGACGACGATGGGAAAATGTAAATACCTTTGGGGAGAGCCACTTGGCCACTTGGTCAGCTGAAGGTTAGCCGGCGGCATTCGCAATGAATGTCATTTGGATTTGCCTTGGATAAGTTTCTAATTTATTGCGCCCAGAACAGAACACCAGAAAATAATAAAAAAAAACATCACAAGGTGTGCGTCTAGTCTATGTAACATTGTAGAGCAGAGTGTGGAGCATACTTAAGTATGCTTTGCTTGCTTATCGCCACTCCACCATCTTCCATTGGCCAGCGGCGCTTTTGTGGCCACGTGCCGCTTTCTCACGCGCCGCTTGAGCTTAGCTGAGCGTCAGCTGGCCGAGCTGGGTGCCAGCGTGGAGCACGAGCAGCTCGGGGGTCATGGGCGCATTCAGCGTCACCCACGACTTCGGAAGACCAGCGTCATCGCGCGCCGACTGCAGCGCCTGCTGCAGCGCAAAGGCAACAGAGATGGACAGACAAATTGCTGGTTCGCCCGTGGCTGCAAATGAGAGGAGAGTGTGTTAAGTAAATGCTTTTCAGCGAGCACACTTGACTACGCACCTTTGGAGCGCATGAAGCCCGCCTTGTTGGGACTCTTGGGCAGCAGCTCGATGCGCAGATCAATGGGAATGTCCTTGGCGCCCGGCGGCTTGTAGTTCCAGGTGCGATTCGTGAGGCATTCACCGGTCTGCGGGTCGACCACGATCTGCTCGGACGTCCAGTAGCCCAGGCCCATCATGAAGGCGCCCTCGATCTGGCCAATGTCCACGTTGGGATTCAGACTCTCGCCGGTGTCCTCCAGAATGTCGGCGCGCGTCACCAGGTAGTTGCCCGTCAACACGTCCAGCTCCACTTCGGTGAGGCAGAGACCGCACACGGAATAGGGCTCCATGTCGCCCTGTTTGCACTGATCGCTGGCTATCAGGTTGATCTTGCGCTCGTACGCCGCGTTGATCAGCTGCTGCCAGTCGGCGGGCTTCACCTCCTCCCTGACCGGCTCCAGGCGCGAGTTGAGCGTCTCGCAGGCCTTGCGCACTGCGAAGCAAAGCGTCTCGCTGCCCACAGCACCGCCGGTGACCATGGAGTTGGCTCCATTGATTGTGTCGCTGGCCTCGATGCGCACCTGCTCCAGCGCAATGCCCAGCGTGTGGGCCACCACCTGGGCGATCTTGGTGTTCATGCCTGGGTGGAGAAGCAGAAAAAGAAGCAGAGAATGACGCATTAATTGATCGAGCTATTGAAGAGAGAATATTTTGTAGAGTAAAAGATTCCAGTTGTGACAGATACCTAAAATTGTAACCTAATAAATTGAATGCAAGGATTTTTAACTGCAGACAAAAAGGAGCACAACAAAATATACATTTGCTTGCAGTTACAGATTACTACTAGAAAATGTTATAAGGGATTTGAATTATCTAAGTTCATGTGATAGTTATATTCATAGTTATGTTAAGAACCGTTTGCATAAATATTTGTTGAGTAAAGTTCAAAGTTTGGCTAAGCTAAGACTACCAATCTAAATCGAATATATCTTCATCTGAAGCTTGCACATATTCTTGAATTGGTGTAAGTAAGAGAAATCAGTGAATTGAATAATTCAAGTTCATGTGATAGATTAAGCTGTTAAGGACCGTTTGCATAGATAGTTATTGAGTAAAGTTCAAAGTTTGGCTAAGCTTAGACTATCAATCTAAATGGAATATATCTTCATCTGAAGCTTGGACATATTCTTGAATTGATGTGAGTAATAGAAATAGTTTTTTTTTTAGAAGACTGCGCCCGAACTCACCTTGACCCATCTCGATGCCGCCGTGGGAGACGACGACGGTGCCGTCGCTGTGGTAGATGGCCACCGTGGCCGGGTACTGGCCGAAGTAGCCAATCTGGTACTCCATGATGCAGAGGCCCAGGCCGCGCTTGCGCCAGCGATGCTCCTTGTTGTGGGCCACGATGTCGGCGCGCCGCTCGCGGTACAGCGTGCTCTTGAGGAAGCGCGGCAGCATGTCGCCCATCTTGTGGGCGGGCAGAATGTTGGCGAAGCGCACATCCGCGGGGTCCACGCCCGTTTCGAAGGCAATGTGCTCGATGATATTCTCGATCATGGCGATGCCCTCGACGGAGCCCGGGGCACGCGCAGGGGTGTTCGTGGGCGCATCGGTGAGCACCATGAAGCCGTCGAGCTTGTAGTTGTCGCTGAACTCGTAGCAGTTCTTCGACAGCAGCACCGTGTGGCCCAGCGGCGACTCGTTCTGCAGATAGCCGGCGTCCTCGTAGAAGCGACTGTTGATACCCACGATCTTGCCGCTGCGCTGCACAAAGAAGTCGTAGTCGCAGTGGAAGGCCCAGCGCTTGCCCGTCGTCGTCATGATCGACTCCAGCGACTGCACGAAGCGCACGGGACGGTTGAGCTTGTGGGCCGCCAGCGCAGCGGCGACAGCGACCAGGTTGCAGCGCGACGCCTTGCCACCGTAGCCGCCGCCAATGCGGCGCGTCTTCACCTGCACCTCGTTGCTCTTCAGCTGCAGCACGCTGGCGACGATGTCCTGTGTGAGGTCCATCCACTGCGTGGCCGCGTACACCTGCAGGCCGCCCTCGAACGGCAGCACAACGGTCGTGTGCGGCTCCATGAAGTAGTGGTACTGCAGGCCCATGTCCAGTTGTCCGCTGGCCTGCAGCTCGAAGGGTTCCTGCAGCTCCAGTGTGTCGATCAGCGACTTCACCGGGTGCTTGATGCGATCACCCGCGGCGGACGCCGCTAGTACGTGCTTCAGGCTGGGCAGCACCTGCTCAGCGCCACCTTCGTAGCTCAGCTGCACCAGCTCGACGGCGCGCTGCACCAGCGCATTGGATGTGGCCAGCAGCAGGCCGACGGGCTGCTGGTAGTAGCGGATGGGACCCGTGGCGAACAGCTGCTCCACCTCCTTGAAGAAGTAGTCGTCCTTGGTGTGGGGGGCCAGGTTGTTGGGGCCGGGTATGTCCTGGGCGTCCAAGTACGCCACCACACCCGGCAGCGCCAAGGCGGGCGCCGTGTCCACCTTGCTGACGCGGGCGCCGACGCGCTTCGCCGTCACAAAGGCCGCCCACAGCTGGTTGTGCTGCGTGGGCAGATCGTTGGCGTAGGTGGCCTCGCCCGAGCACTGGATGAGACCCTCGTGTTTCTCGGTGGGCTTCGTGACCGGGTAGTGCTGTTCGAAGGTCTCGAAACTCTGTTGTCCCTTGGACACGGGGCGCTGCAGCAAGCTGCCGCCGCTTGCGTGGCGACTGCCCAAAGTGAGTTTTCGCTGCGCGGCCGCCTTCAGCAGGAACTTGTAGAGCAGGCCGCAGGCCAGCTTGAGGCGGTAGGCAGGCGAGGCATCGGGCAGCACCTCGTCCGGCTGCAGCAGCGTGGACAACTTGCTGAACACCTGCCCCAGCAGTGCGTTCTCGAAGGGATTGCGTCCCATCAGCAGCTCCTCGATTTCCTTGGCGTGCACAAAGTCCGGCCGAATGCCGCCGAAGCATATGCGCGCATTCTTCACCTGCGACTTCGCGTCGAGCTCCAGCAGAAAGGCGGCGTTCACATAGGCATGGGCGTTCTGCGCGCGCGGCATGATCTGCAGGAGAGGAAAATATTTCAGCGTTAACGGGTAGCTTTTTTATGCGTATAGTCCTAATTAATGAATGACATGGCATTAGAATTAAGCTATGAAGTTCGATACGTGAGTTTTTGCCTTTGCAGCAACATAGCTTCTAATAGATTTGATTCAGTAACCTGCTTTGCAGACAGGCCTGCAGAAGTATTAGGCATAACAGTGCACGCTGCTGTTAACCTGCTGTTAACCTGCTGTTAATCTGATAGTCGATTCGTTAGCATGTGCGTGTGAGTTGTGCATGTATATATCAGCGTGAAATGCATGTATGTGTTCGTGTCTACATATGTAAGAGAGCAAGAAATTAAGGTGGGCGGACCTGCTAAGTGGGCGGTGACCGGCAACTTGACAAAGACTGCAGGTGTGTTGATTTGTGTTGTTGTGATCAACTGCTGATGTAACAATGAATAGAATTAAAGCTTGCCGTGCGAAAAACAAATGTAATTTTGCTGCTATTTTTAAAGCTCATTAGACTTTTATTGCATTCAAATGCTAAATGTAGCTTTTAAGCACTATTATTGCATCGAATGCAGTGAAATCAATTGCGCGACTGTGGAACAAAAATGCACTTAGATAAGAAATCAAAGTCACAAGCTATCAATAACAGCAGAACAAAATGACAAGCCGAAATATCTCTAACGATTTGCTCGTAAACTCGTGAATAAAGTTTTCATATACATATATATACATATACAAATAAATAACTAATCCTAAAGTATACATGAAATAAAGTTTTAAACTGGACTCGTCAAAGTTGCAAACAATTCATACCAAATATTTTTACAAAATATAACTTCTCAATAGCGTAAATAATTGATAAAACTGCACTAATTCACTTGGAGTTAAGCTAGTTGGGACTGTGATAGAAAGGTCCTCTGCACTCACCTTGTAGGAGTCGAAGAGCACTTGCTCCTTTGACAGGGAAGGCAGCACGAATCCGCGAACGATCTTGCCCTGCATGGGAGTCTTTAGATAGTCGGCCAGGCTGACGGTCTGCTGCTTGTCCGCCGACTCCTGGATGATCACCTGGGCGTCGAGGGCCTCCAGCACAATGAAGACATCCGAGGGGAACTCGGGGTGGGCGTGCTTGATGGACAGATTACCTGCCAAGGTGCCGGCCTAAATGAGTGTCAAGTAAAGAGCATTAGATCGTTGTGTGTTGTACAATACCACTCGTTCGATTCAAAAAAGAAAATACTTAAGATTAGATAGAAGCGCACTTTGCATTATCATTAAGTAGATAAGCAATTGCGTTTCGACAACTAACGACTCAACTCACGTTGCGCACAGGCACATTGGCAATCCAATCGAGGTGCAGCCACACCTGCGACAGATATTCGAAGCCGGAACTCTGCTCCAGCTTGCGGCAGACGTCCATGGCATCGCTCAGGCTAAGATTGCCGCCAAGGAACAATCCCTTGGCAGACAGGCTGTGCTCCCTCAGCGCAGCCACGCCGCGCACATCGATGAACGCCTTGATCTCCACATCGCGTCGATAGATGCCGTGCGCCGTGTTGCCCGCCACAAGCATGTAGGGCAGCTGCGCCTTGGCTGTCTCCTGCAGCGCCTGGAAGAGATCGGGCAGCGTCTGTGGCCAGTACCAGCGACTGCCATCAGCATACAGCTGCACATTTCGCGGGCTGGCTTTCTTGCAGCTGCCGGCGCAGAGTTCGCCCGTCTTGGGGCACTGCTTGGTGCTCAGATCCTCGATGTCTGCACACTCCGCGGGCACCTCAATGTTGCTGTCCACGGCAAAGGACTTCATGGCGTCCAGAATGGGACGGTAGCCGGTGCAGCGACAGATGTTGCCGCCAAAGGAGTTCTCCACTTCGGCCATGGTCACCTTGCCACCCTGGCGCTTGAGCAGCGCGTACATGTTCATGACGAAACCCGGCGAGCAGTAGCCGCACTGGGTGCCATTCATCTTGGCCAGTCGCTGCTGGATGGCGTGGTAGCCCTTGCGCTTGTTGCCAAGTCCCTCGCTGGTGGTTACCTCGAGGCCCAGGCAAGTGTTCAACAGCGTCAGGCACGAGTTAACTGCCCACGTGCTGAGCTCGCCCGTCGCCGGGTTAATGCCGCTCAAGGCGCACACACAAACGCCGCAGCCGCCCTCCTGGCACATGAACTTGGTGCCCGTGAGGCCGGCATGCTCGCGGATGAACGTGTTCAGACTGATGTCCGCGGGCAGGTTGCCGAAGTTGACTGCGAAAAGTAGTGATGAATATTAAACAATCATCCAATTGATGTATTCTTAACAGAGCTTAATGAGATAGACTTGAAATCATGGCATTAACTAGTTTAGATAATATTTCGCTTTTTATTTTGGGAATTGCAAGTCATAACTATTTAAAACGAATTTCATGATAAACTTTTGATGGCTTTGTTTACTTTAGTTTTATGTGGAATACAGCGTATCCAGAAGTCGTGTTTGTCCAACTGTTCACGTTTCTCTCCCCACAGAGTACATACAGTAAAACTTGAAGCCAGCGATATTTATATAATTTCCACAGAGGTTTATAGTATACCCAGTCAATTAGTTGCCTTTTCTACGTCCATAGGCGAAAACTATCATATAATTAAAGTCAATTAATGACAGGTAGCCTACGCCGCGGCGTATAGAATTTTCGTAGTACACGAACATACGTGTTTAGTTATGATTGCTTGTTGCAATGTGTGGACTTATGTATGTACATACCTTCATAGCTATCGCCGTTGATCGTGATACTCTCCGACATTATCTATGTTTTCGTGTGGTTATATAATCGGAAGAAATACTGCTGAAGCCGCCGGTTAGAATATTGTTCTGGAATGTATTTCACAATGCGCAGAAACAACTCAACACACTCTTGCTATACAGTATGGTATATATAGCAACAATCTGCGATCCTAATGTACGCCCAACGCTGGTTTCAACTTTACTGTAACCTGCGGCCTATGGGCAGCTGCTTTTATTGAATACTTCCACTCAAAATATTTCTAATTTTTTCGTCAAGTTCATGTGCCAGAGAGACTCAATGTTCTCTCACTAGGTTTCATAATTGCCGGTTTTTTCGCTCTCCATTAAGTTCTATTCTATTCACATTTAATCACTCACTGCTATATTCGCTCTCGCTTATGCTCCCGCTTTAGTGTTTACTCTACCTCTCTACTCTCTCTCTCTCTTTCTCTCTCACAGTCTCTCATTTGATTAGCATTCACACGGTATCTCCAGAGCTGACGCCGGCTTATCGCGACATGTACAAGTTGTTGTTTTCTTTTCATGTTTACACAATTTTTGTTTTGGTTTCGCTTCTAAACAAATCGCCTAAAAGCTCTCTCCCGTCTCTCGTACCATTGGCAAACTGGAAACATTGGATCATCCAGAGTCAACGGGTTTCGAATTTTTGATGAGTATTTTTCCATAAGCTGTAATTGCCGTGGTGTGAGCTCTTTTGAAAACACAATGAAATAGTACTGGGTGGTGTTTTGAATATTGTTGTTAGTATTCAATAAAATTATTGAAGACTATTAGAAACTGCATAACCACATAGTCGAATACTTACTAATAAAAGGAATACAAAAATTTAGGAATTGATGCAAATTTATATAGTTAGATTTGATTATTTTTCAAGATTTATTCTATTACTAATAAATATATAACAGAATGAGAATGCTAGTTTGGTGTTAATGTATATTTTTCAAAAATGCCCAAATCTATGAAAGTGAGAACTTATGCACTTCGCTTCCTGCTGATAACACAACTGTTTCTGGTGTGGTGGGTGCTCCGAGACGAACCCATTCTCTGGGCAGCCCTGCATCTTCCCTGGCTGATTGTATAGCATGTTGCAATGCAAAGAGAACTCCGACAGCCAAGCAGAAAGGCGGTTCCCCAATAGCCTTTGACCTGAGAAAGCCAACCGGATTTGGACTCTTCTGCAGCAATTCAATACGAAAATCAATGGGGATATCTTTGGCACCTGGCGGATGATAGTTCCAGGTTCGGTTCGTGAGCAGACGACCTGTCTGGCGGTCATAGCGCAGAAGTTCAGTGAGATAGTAGCCTAATCCCATGACGAAGGCTCCTTCCACCTGACCAACGTCAATGCTGGGATTGAGACTCTCGCCTGCATCTTCTAGAATGTCCACGCGTCGTATCAAATGATTGCCAGTCAAAATATCCAATTCCAATTCACTGAGACTCAGACCAAATATACTATAGTTGGGTTGATCGCCCTTTACGTACGACTCGGTTGCAATCATGCTAATGGATTGCATGAATGCAGACTCGATCACCTCCTCCCACTTCGCTTGGGCACCCAACTTTTGCTTCACGGGCTCCAGACGCTTGTTCAGCGTTTCGCAGGCTTTGCGAACAGCTCGACCGACAACATCGCTGGTCATTGAATTGGCAGTCACAAAGGAATTGGCACCTAGGACTGTGTCGCTGGCCGCGATACGAACTCGATCTAATGGTACTCCGAGCACAAAGGCAGCTACTTGGGCTACTTTTGTGTTGAGGCCCTGGCCGACTTCAATGCCGCCATGCGAAATTATCACAGATCCGTCCGCATGGTAAATGGCAACCGTCGCCGGATAGCACCAGGCAAAGGTGACATTCAGAGGGAACTCCATCAGTGCTAGTCCCAATCCTCGCTTGCGCCATCGGTTCTGGGCATTGAACAAGTTGATTTCGGTGCGTCGCTTCCTATACTCGGTGGATGCTAAGAATCGGGGAAGCAGCTGTATCATTTTGTTGCCTGGGCGCAGATTCACCAGCCGAACATCTGCTGGATCCAATTTGCAGGCAAAGGCAATGTGCTCTATTGCAGTCTCAGTCATTGCAATGGCTGTGTAGAAAAGTGGTTTAGGAAAACGGAAGATCTCACTGAATAAGCTTACCTTCTGCTGTCCCTGGGGCACGAAACCAGGAATTACTGGGAGCATCCGTCTTTATAGCAGTTCCATTAGCACTGAAGTTGGAATCAGTCAAATTATAGACATTCCTGATAGCGGCTTGCGTCAAATAAAATACAACATTTTCATTGAGCGTACAACCCGCATCCTCGTAGTAGTTATTGACTAATCGACGAATGGATCCATTTTCTCGAGCCAGAAACTCATAATCGGATCTGCACGCCCATCGCTTTCCATTCGATTCCATCATGGATTCAATTGTTTGCACGAACCGCGCTGGACGATTCAGTTTGAAAGCCACAAGAGCACAGGCACAAGCCACCTGATTGGCCCGAGTTTGCTTAGCTCCAAAGCTGCCACCGATCCTTTTGACTTCCAGCTGCACCATGTTCGCGTGCAGCTTAAGCATACGCGAAATGCTCGCCTGCGTTACGTCCATCCAATGCGTGGCACAATACACCCGTAGGCCTTCCTCCTCAGGTATCACTACAGTGGTTTGTGGTTCGATTGTAAAATAGTACTGAGAGTCCAGCTGCAAAATTCCTCTGCCTGTAATGTCACCTGCTGCTGGTACAAGTTTGGGGATTTTCTCAGATTTCTCCATATTTTGAAATTTACGGTCATCTTTATTCTCTGCGAGCACCGCATTTATGCTCATGTAGATCTTCGCCTGATCGTTGGCATAAGTTACTTGCACCAAGGAAGCCGCATAAACTGCGATATCCTGACTGTTTGCAGCTATAACACCGAGTGGCTGATCGTAGTACTTTACACGCCCGGCGCAAAATATTTCCTCTGGCTCCACGGTGAAGACCGTTGTGTTATTAAAGTTGTTCTCTCCAGGCACGTCCTTCAGTGAGTAAAAAGCCACCACGCCCTTGCACTGAAAAGCTGCCTTTGTATCGATCCCTTCAATTGTGGCTCCTACTCTCTTGGCAGTGACGAAGGCGCAGTAGACAGCATTCGAGGTGGTCAGTAGATCATTCATGTACTTGGCTTCCCCGGAACACTGAACGAGACCTTAAAGGGAGATTGATTAATATACATCTGTAAGTGTTAGTTACAAACTTACCCTCCAGCTTCTGAACTGCCTGACTAACTGGATATTTCTTGGGTATCGTCTCAAACGATTGCTTACCCGAGGAGAGTGGACGTTCAAGCAGTTGTCCGCCACTTCGCAGTCGCTCCCGAACCATTTCTCTGGGTGCTGAGCCCAAGAGGAACTTATAGAAGAGGGAGCAGGCCAGTTTCTGGCGGTATTCGGGAGATGCTTCCGGTGGCATTTCCACTGGCTGCAAACTCGACTGCAGCTGTTCAAAAACCTGCACCACAGTGGCATCGTCAAAGAGATCTCGACCCACCAGGAACTGTTCTACAGTTTGGGCGTGCACAAAACCCGGGTGGATATTTCCGAAGCAAATACGCGCAGATCCGACAATTCGACGCTGAGAATTTTGCCACTCAATAAGAAACCCAGCATTGACATAGGCATGCACATTCTGAGCTCGTGGCAAAATCTAGAGATAAGGAGGGGTTTTGAGGTTTGCTTTAGTATAGACCGAACTAACCTTGTAGGAGTTGAAGAGGAACTTCTCTTTGGGATAGGACCTCAGTAAAAATGCACCGATCACCAATTTGGGAGTGCGATCATGCAGATATTCCAACAGAGTCATCACTCTCTGGGTGTGCGCGTTGTCATGCACGAGGACTTGGGCATTGAGAGACTCGAAGGTGATGAAAACATCCGAAGGGAACTCGGGATGTTGCTTCTTTATCGAAATGTTGCCAGCCAGGGTTCCATTCTGGGAGGAAATATAAAATAGAGTTAAATTTAATAGTGACTTCAGGTTTGCTTTCTAGTTGCAAGTCACTTTCTCATTGCAATCTTGTTCACTCAACAGCGAGGAAACAGGTTTGGAACTGGATCAGCTGGATTTATGGCCAGCACTTACATTTCGGACTGGCACGTTCGCGATCAGGTTGAAGTGCTGCCATAACTGTGCACAATACTCGAAACCGGCGCGACTTGTGGCCTGTTGGAAGAGCTGCATCGCATCTGTCAGCGACATGTTGGCGCCTAGCTGCAGATGGTCAGCCTCGATGCTGTGATGCTTCAGCTCCGCTACCGAGTTGATGTCTATGTAATGCTGAATACTCTTCGATCGCCTGTAGACGCCATGCGCAGTGTTGCCACCCACCAGAATGTACTCCTCTCCCCCCGCAACCTGGTCTAGGGCTGCAAACAACTCCACCAACGTCTTGGGCCAATACCAGTGACAATTGTCTTGGCATGGAAGCGTCTTGCGGGAACAGTTGCTAGTTGAGCATTGACCGGTTCGTGGGCAGATCAGCTCGAAGGAGTCCTCGATGTCCACGCAGTCCGCTGGCACCTCAATGTTGCTGTCCACGGCAAAGGACTTCATGGCGTCCAAGATGGGGCGGTAGCCGGTGCAGCGACAGATGTTGCCTCCAAAGGCGTCCTCCACTTCGGACATACTCACCACGCCGCCCTTGCCCTCGAGCAGTCCGTACATGTTCATGACGAATCCAGGGGAACAGAAGCCACACTGGGTGCCATTGAGTCGGGCCAGACGCTTCTGGAGGGGATGGTAGCCACTGCTCTTGTTGCCCAGTCCCTCGTCGGTGATGATGTCCACATCGTTGCAAGTGTTCAAGAGCATCAAGCACTGCAAAGTGGTTGTTTGAAATACAATGCGTTTCACTCGGGACTTGCTCGGGACTTACTGAGTTGACGGCGTGGGTTTGGAGTTCAGCAGTGACGGGATGACGACGTTGCACCACACAGACACAGGAGCCACAGCCGCCCTCGAGGCACATGTACTTGGTGGCCGTCAGGTGGAGATGCTCGCGAAGGAAGGTGTTGAGCGTGATGTCCACGGCGTAGTCCGCCGGCTGCACTTCGTAGGGGGATCCATTCACTTTGAATTTTACGCTCATTGCACGAACGTTGGCAACCAATTGTCAAATGCGACGGTTTTGGGCTGGCACCTCTATTTAAAGCCCCGACTGAAACCTGATCGGTGGTAATTAGCCAAAAGCTAAACGAGTTCGCAGCGCTAGATAATAAACATATGGTGCACTGTTAAAAGCTCCACAAATGTTGATGTCAATAAACTTGATATTATTTTCTCGTAATACTAAAAAATAATTATTTGTAGGACACCGTTAGCCAACATTGACTCATAGAAATATTGAAACGTTAAGTCGTATTGTAGGATACAATTTTATATTACATATCATAAATATTTGAAGATATCGTTTATCCCCGATTTACCCCCTAGAAAAATAAACGAATGCAAAGTATGAAGGGTATCTAAGTGTACTTTTGAGGTATACATTAAAACCATTTGATGCACAATAATTAAATATAGGATCATTTAGTGGGGTTTATCTTTATCTGTCTCTGAGATCTGGGTATGAATGCAAATGGACTGAAAGGAAGACGGGCATATAAATAATATAATAAATGGTATACATCAGTTCTAGCAGACCTCAAAATGTGGAGCTATTTTTCAACGCAAATTATATCATATTTCGTATATGTAATTATAGGTCGACTGTTGTGAAAATTTAAGAGTAAAAATAAACATCTCATTTAAATATTATTTAAAGTAAGAATTATTAATGAATTGCTTGCTGGACAATGATCTGCTGTTCTTCAAAGGCAGTATACAAGTTTCTTCAAAGTTTAAGCCGACAACAAAACCCAATTAATTGCTAAAAAATATTGTGGTATTCTCAATGATAAAGTTGTATAGGCACTCCACTTAACGATTTCGCTACTTTAAAGCGAATTGATGCACTTCGCTTCCAGCTGATAACACAACTGTCTCTGGTGTGGTGGGTGCTCCGAGACGAACCCATTCTCTGGGCAGCCCTGCATCTTCCCTGGCTGATTGTATGGCATATTGCATGGCAAAGAGAACTCCGACGGCCAAACAGAAGGCTGGCTCCCCAGTTGCTTTCGAGCGTAGAAATCCAACGGGATTCGGATTTTTCTGCAGTAGTTCAATTCGGAAATCGATGGGTATATCTTTCGCACCCGGTGGGTGATAGTTCCAGCTACGATTTGTGAGTATTCGTCCCGTCTGCCGATCGTAGAGCAGAAGTTCGGTGAGATAGTAGCCTAATCCCATGACGAAGGCTCCTTCCACCTGTCCAACGTCAATGCTAGGACTTAGACTTTCGCCTGCATCTTCTAGAATGTCCACGCGTCGTATCAAATGATTGCCAGTCAAAATATCCAATTCCAATTCACTGAGACTCAGACCGAATATGCTGTAATTTTGTTGATCTCCAGTTTTGAAGGCGTCCGTTGCAATTAGGCTGATGGATTGCATGAATGCAGACTCAATCACCTCCTCCCATTTGGCATTGGCGCCCAATCTTTGCTTCACTGGTTCCAGACGCTCATTTAGCGTAGTGCAAGCTTTGCGCACAGATATCCCAACCAGTTCACTGGCCATTGAATTGGCGGTCAGAAAAGAGTTCGCTCCTGTTATTGTATTGCTTGTCTCAATCCGCACTCGCTCCAAAGGAATACCAAGCACGAAAGCGGCGACCTGGGCTACCTTTGTGTTCAATCCCTGGCCGATCTCAATGCCGCCATGCGTGATGACCACAGATCCATCCGCATGATAAATAGCGACTGTTGCCGGATAAGCCAAGGCAATGCTCACATTCAGTGGGAACTCCATCAGTGCTAGTCCCAATCCTCGCTTGCGCCATCGGTTCTGGGCATTGAACAAGTTGATTTCGGTGCGTCGCTTCCTATACTCGGTGGATGCTAAGAATCGGGGAAGCAGCTGTATCATTTTGTTGCCTGGCCGAAGATTCACCAGCCGAGCATCAGCCGGATCCACTCTGCAGGTAAAGGCAATGTGTTCCAGCGCAATCTCTGTCATTGCAATACCTATGTTTACCAAATGGAAATATAATATTTAATATATATAGAATCCGGCGTGCAGCTGAGAACTTACCCTCTGCTGATCCTGGCGCACGACACCATGTGGAGCTCGCAGCATCTGTTCGGATAGCTGTGCCAGTCGCCCTGAAGTTCGAGCTTGTCAAATTGTAGACATTGGGCAGCGCTGGTTGTGTTAGGAAGTCGACAACGTTCTCATTAAGCGTGCAACCCGCATCCTCGTAGAAGTTGTTGGTTAACATTCGAATGGATGCATTGGGACGAACCTGAAACTCATAGTCCGATCGGCACGCCCATCGCTTGCCAATGGTCTCCATCATAGACTCGATGGTTTGCACGAACCGCGCTGGTCGGTTCAGCTTGAAAGCAACGAGGGAACAAGCGCAGGCTGCCTGGTTGCATCGAGTCACCTTGGCACCGTAAGCTCCGCCAACACGGCGCACATGCAGCTGCACCGCATTCGCCTCTAGTTTGAGCATTCGCGAAATGCTAGCCTGCGTTACGTCCATCCACTGGGTGGCACACCACACCTGCAGCGTCTCTTCGACGGGCACCACAATGGTGGTTTGTGGCTCAATCGTGAAGTGATACTGTGATTCCAACTCTATGATTCCCCGACCAATTATGTCCCCCGCCTCGGGCATTGGTTTCGGGATTTGCTCTGGATTTTTTGTCATTGTAACCAATCGATCATTTTGCTTGGATGCGAGCACGGCATTCATGCTCGTGTAGATCTTCACCTGATCGTTGGCATAAGTTACTTGCACCAAGGAAGCCGCATAAACTGCGATATCATGACTGTTGGCAGCTATAACACCGAGCGGCTGATCGTAATACTTCACACGACCGGAGCAAAAAAGTTCCTCCGGCTCAACAGCCAGTAAATTGGAATTGTAAAAGTTATTGTCCCCGGGAATATCCTTAACTGTTAAAAATGCCACAACACCCTTGCACTGAAAGGCTGCCTTTGTATCGATCCCTTCAATTGTGGCTCCTACTCTCTTGGCAGTGACGAAAGCGCAGTAGACAGCATTTGAGGTGGTCAGTAGATCATTCATGTACTTCGCTTCCCCGGAACACTGAACAAGACCTTAAAGAGAGATTGATTAATATACATCTGTAGTATGTTAACGTAAGGTTTAAACTTACCCTCCAGCTTCTGAACTGCCTGACTAACTGGATATTTCTTGGGTATCGTCTCAAACGATTGCTTACCCGAGGAGAGTGGACGTTCAAGCAGTTGTCCGCCACTTCGCAGTCGCTCCCGAACCATTTCTCTGGGTGCTGAGCCCAAGAGGAACTTATAGAAGAGGGAGCAGGCCAGTTTCTGGCGGTATTCGGGAGATGCTTCCGGTGGCATTTCCACTGGCTGCAAACTCGACTGCAGCTGTTCAAAAACCTGCACCACAGTGGCATCGTCAAAGAGATCTCGACCCACCAGGAACTGTTCTACAGTTTGGGCGTGCACAAAACCCGGGTGGATATTTCCGAAGCAAATACGCGCAGATCCGACAATTCGACGCTGAGAATTTTGCCACTCAATAAGAAACCCAGCATTGACATAGGCATGCACATTCTGAGCTCGTGGCAAAATCTAGAGATAAGGAGGGGTTTTGAGGTTTGCTTTAGTATAGACCGAACTAACCTTGTAGGAGTTGAAGAGGAACTTCTCTTTGGGATAGGACCTCAGTATAAATGCACCGATCACCAATTTGGGAGTGCGATCATGCAAATATTCCAACAGAGTCATCACTCTCTGGGTGTGCGCGTTGTCATGCACGAGGACTTGGGCATTGAGAGACTCGAAGGTGATGAAAACATCCGAAGGGAACTCGGGATGTTGCTTCTTTATCGAAATGTTGCCAGCCAGGGTTCCATTCTGGGAGGAAATATAAAATAGAGTTAAATTTAATAGTGACTTCAGGTTTGCTTTCTAGTTGCAAGTCACTTTCTCATTGCAATCTTGTTCACTCAACAGCGAGGAAACAGGTTTGGAACTGGATCAGCTGGATTTATGGCCAGCACTTACATTTCGGACTGGCACGTTCGCGATCAGGTTGAAGTGCTGCCATAACTGTGCACAATACTCGAAACCGGCGCGACTTGTGGCCTGTTGGAAGAGCTGCATCGCATCTGTCAGCGACATGTTGGCGCCTAGCTGCAGATGGTCAGCCTCGATGCTGTGATGCTTCAGCTCCGCTACCGAGTTGATGTCTATGTAATGCTGAATACTCTTCGATCGCCTGTAGACGCCATGCGCAGTGTTGCCACCCACCAGAATGTACTCCTCTCCCCCCGCAACCTGGTCTAGGGCTGCAAACAACTCCACCAACGTCTTGGGCCAATACCAGTGACAATTGTCTTGGCATGGAAGCGTCTTGCGGGAACAGTTGCTAGTTGAGCATTGACCGGTTCGTGGGCAGATCAGCTCGAAGGAGTCCTCGATGTCCACGCAGTCCGCTGGCACCTCAATGTTGCTGTCCACGGCAAAGGACTTCATGGCGTCCAAGATGGGGCGGTAGCCGGTGCAGCGACAGATGTTGCCTCCAAAGGCGTCCTCCACTTCGGACATACTCACCACGCCGCCCTTGCCCTCGAGCAGTCCGTACATGTTCATGACGAATCCAGGGGAACAGAAGCCACACTGGGTGCCATTGAGTCGGGCCAGACGCTTCTGGAGGGGATGGTAGCCACTGCTCTTGTTGCCCAGTCCCTCGTCGGTGATGATGTCCACATCGTTGCAAGTGTTCAAGAGCATCAAGCACTGCAAAGTGGTTGTTTGAAATACAATGCGTTTCACTCGGGACTTGCTCGGGACTTACTGAGTTGACGGCGTGGGTTTGGAGTTCAGCAGTGACGGGATGACGACGTTGCACCACACAGACACAGGAGCCACAGCCGCCCTCGAGGCACATGTACTTGGTGGCCGTCAGGTGGAGATGTTCGCGAAGGAAAGTGTTGAGCGTGATGTCCACGGCGTAGTCCGCCGGCTGCACTTCGTAGGGGAATCCATTGACGTTGAATCTGAAACTCATTCCTGCTTAGTTGGCGGCCAATTGCCAAGTGCGAAGCTCTTGGCCAGGCGCCTCTATTTAAAGCCCCGACTGAAACCTGATTAGCAGTAATTAGTTAAAAGCCAAACGGGTTCGCTGTGATAGCTGAAAGCCATATAAGCAAGCAAACAATAAGCAAAAAAAGTGCATAAACTCACAAAGCAATAAAAACTTGCTTAGTCTTTGAAGTTTTAAGAATCTTTCCTATCGGAAACCACTCGCAGAAGTGTTTCGAATTCAATTATAAGCTTATCATTTAAATGCTCTTTTTGTGGTATATTTATTTACCATTCGACTTACTTTAGCTTATAGTAACCTATATATAATATTTAAAAGAAAAATGGTAGTATTGACTGCGAAATAGCCAATACCTAAAAGTTTAAATACTCTGCAAATTACTTGTGTTCAGAGACTAATGAATTTCCAAGTATATTAAGGGAATTCTCAATTATAATTTGAAAAATTATTATTGAATTACATACATAACGTAAAACTAGCCATGGTTATGTATATATGAATATAGTATCATTGTCTTCGTTTGCGTTAATCAAGTCTCAATTATACTCTTCTACGCCGTTAATAGCAGGTATAACAATCACTTTACGAAGTTGCGCACAACCAAATTAATTAAATAACTCAAGAGCAGAATATGTTGAACGAGAAATTTATATATATTATACTTTTTATTATATGCAACATTTGAAATATCTAGAGTTTATATTATATAAAAATATATATAATATATCAGTTTTAATTGTTTTCTTTTTGAGAATTTCTTTACGTGCGATTTTATCTATACGAAAATATTCAGATCCAATTTGGTTTTAAACACTTTACATATTTCACTACGAAGGTTTAATGACTTTATCAAAATTGATCAACCAAAAAGATCAAAGCTTGCATAAAACTGCCATGCGACGACGCCACAGTTTTTTGCCGTTTTAATAAAATGCTGATTTGCATAGTAAATATTCTTTACTATGTTCTTAGTACTACAGTTCTGTATAAAATCCATTCATAAATTTATTCTGCTTGGTCGCATAGCCCGCAATATTTCAATGGGTTTTTATTTTCACAATTACTTGAAAAAATATGCTAAATAGAATGCTATAAGACTTCAAATTAAACATATCAAACTTATATCAATAACTGTTTTATTAAATTTTGAAATTGTAACGCAAATAAATAAATACATGGTGAGTGCTTAAACTGAAGTTTGATAGGGAGAACATTTTTATTTAAATTAATCTTGGTTTTAACATGATCTAGGTCCAGGTCTAAAGAAAGGTTTAATTCTGTTGTTTTGAATTGCAATTGGAACAAAGCTTTTCAAATATAACATCAAGTATTATGTAGTGTCTAAATAATAATTGCGATTAATAATAAAGAATAGGTTACGACTTTATTGTATTGGGATAACGTTAGATTTTAATTGTATTTATTTCATATTCTCAATGTTATGGATTATATTGAAGAAAACAAGGGATATCAAAATACTTCACATGTCGAATGGAAGCTGATTTAGTAAAACAAAATTATAAGATAAAGCACGCCGAGAAAATGAAAACCAAAAGTTAGTTAATTAAGTATAAAGAACATTATTCATTAATTAACAATAGGTCGACTTTAGAAAATATATACAAAACTGACATTTGCGGCTTCTAAGAGCCTTTGCAATTCCGAAAATCAACTTTATTTGGATTAATACAAATATTTTTAAGTCTACCCGCAACCGTTTAGATGTACACATCGTGTTACTTAAGTCGAAATGATTTGACATCGTGCCCAGCATTTAGTAGCAGTGTCTCAGGCGTCGTGGGCGCCCCCAAGCGCACCCACTCCCGCGGCAGGCCGGCGTCCTTTCTGGCCGACTGCAGGGCCTGCTGCAGGGCGAACAGGACGCTGACGGCGAGGCAACATGGCGGCTCGCCGGTGGTCTTGGAGCGCATAAAGCCGGTGCTATCCTTTTGTGGGTTTTGCACCAGTTCAACTCGGAAATCAATGGGGATGTCTTTGGCACCCGGCGGCTTGTAGTGCCAGGTGTTGTTGGTGATCAGGCGGCCCGTTTGGCGATCGTAGACCAACTGCTCGCTGAGCCAGTAGCCGAGAAGCATGACGAAGCCGCCCTCGATCTGGCCGACGTCAATGTAGGGACTGAGACTCTCGCCGGCATCCTCGAGCAGATCGACGCGCCGGATCTGGCTGTTGCCCGTAAGTACGTCCAGCTCGATCTCGGTGAGCGTGAGGCCGTAGACATGGTAGGTTTGCATGTCACCCACCTTGTACTGATCGGAGGCAATCAGGTTGATTGCCTGCGCGTGGGCTTCCTTCACCGTCTCCTCCCAACTCGCCTTGGGCTTCTTCACGGGCTGCAGACGTGAGTTGAGTGTACCGCATGCCTTGCGCACCGCAAAGCAGACGGACTCGCTGCCAATAGCGCCGCCGGTGACGAATGAGTTGGCACCGTTAATCGTGTCCGAGGCCTCCAATTTGATGTAGCTCAGGTCGATGCCCAGCGTGTAAGCGGCCACCTGCGCAACCTTTGTGTTCATACCTGAGCGAGAGGGAAAAGGAGTAAACTATGAAAATTGACGTGAGCAACTGGTCGACCCACCTTGGCCCATCTCGATGCCACCGTGGCTGATGACGACGGTGCCGTCGACGTGGTAAATGGTCACCGTGGCAGGAAACTGGCCGAAGTACTCCACCGGATAGTCCATGATGGACAGCCCCAGGCCGCGTTTCGTCCAGCGATTGGCCGTATTGTAGGTCTCGATCTTTGCGCGCCGTGACTCGTAGTCGCGTGTCTTCAGAAACTTCGGCAGCAGCTCGCCCAGCTTGTGGCCCTTGACGATGTTGAGTAGCCGCACCTCGGCCGGATCGCGCTCCACCTCGAAGGCAGCGTGCTCGATGATGTTCTCGATCATGGCGATGCCCTCGACGGAGCCGGGCGCGCGGCACCACGTCGAGCTGGGCGCGTCAGTGAGCACGACGTGGCCGTTGATCTTGTAGTTGCTGTCGGCGAACTCGTAGCAGTTGGTCGCCATCAACGTGGATTGGCCCTCGACTGGACTCTCGTTGCCATTCCAGCCGGCGTCCTCGTAGAAATTGTTCTGAAGCCCGACCAGCTTGCCGCTGGCCAGCACATGGAACTCGTAGTCGCAGCGACAGGCCCAGCGCTTGCCGTTCACGTCCATCATGGACTCAATGGACTGCAGGAAGCGCACCGGGCGATTAAGCTTGTGGGCGGCCAGGGCGGTGGCACAAGCCACCTGGTTGCCGCGCGTTATCTTGGCACCGTAGCCGCCGCCCAGACGTCGCACCTGCAACTGCACATCCTTGGCTTTCAGTTGCAGCATCTGGGAGATGACCGACTGCGTGTGGTCCATCCACTGCGTGGTCGAGTAGATCTTCAGTCCGTCCTCGAAGGGCACCGCCACGGTGGTTTGCGGCTCCAGCGTGTAGTGGTACTGCAGCCCCATCTGGAACACGCCGCGCACGCTCTTGTCCGGCGTGGCCGAGTACTCCAGACTGCCGGGCGTTTCGTTCACCATTCGCAGAATGCGGCATTCGTCGCGCGGCGAGGCGTCGAGCACGTCGCTCAAGGTCACCCTAATGCTCAGCTCGGGATCGGGCTGGCTGTAGGTGATCTCGACGTAGCTTATAGCGTAACCCACATAATTGCAACTTAGGCCGACCAAAATGCCCACAGGCTGACGCCAGTAGCGCACGCGGCCGGAGCAGAAGATTTCCTCGGCCTCGTAGCCGAAGTTCGGGTCGCTGAACGTGTTCGACCCGGGCACGTCCTTGGCACTAAAGAAGGCCACCACTCCAGGCTGGCGCAGCGCCTCGCTGGCGTCGATCTGCTCGATGTTGGCGCCCACGTTGGTGGCACCCACGAAGACGCAGTAGAGCGTGTTGGCCGTGGTCAGCACGTCGTTCATGTAGGTTGCCTCCCCGGAGCACTGCAGCATACCGTCTAACTTTTGCACTGGCTGCGTGACCGGATAGTTTTTCTTCTGCGTCTGGTACACCTGCACGCCCGAGGAGAGTGGCCGCTGCAGTAGCTGGCCGCCACTACGGAACGCATGGCTAACCTCCGCCTGGGGCGCGTACTTCAACAGGAACTTGTAGAGTAAACCGCAGGCCAGACTCACGCGGTAGGCGGGTGAGGCGTCCGGCAGCACCTCGTCCGGTTGCAGCAGGCTGGGCAGCTGCGCGAATAACTGCTCTAGCAGGGCGTTATCGAAGGGATTGCGCCCGATGAGTAACTCCTCGATTTCCTTGGCGTGCACAAAGTCCGGGCGAATGCCACCGAAGCATATGCGCGCACACTTCACCACCGAGTTGGTGTCGAGTTCCAGCAGAAAGGCGGCGTTCACATAGGCATGTGCGTTCTGCGCACGCGGCATGATCTGGAGCGCAGAAAAAGTAGAGTATTACACGGAGAAGAGAGAAAAATTATTGGCATACCTTATAGCAGTCGTAGGTGAATGTGTCCTTGGGATAGGACGGCAGCAGGAACGCCTTGAGCACCAGCTTCTTGTTGCTGCTCTTGAAGTAGTCCGCCAGCGACATTTGCTGCTCCTTTTTGGCATCCTTGCCGACCAGGACGCACACGTTGAGCGCCTCGAAGCAGACGCAGACATCGGATACGAACTCCGGGTTACGCTTCTTCAGGGCAACATTGCCAGCCAGCGTGCCAGTCTGTGGCACGTCAAATGGGAATTAAATGGGAATTAGGAGGCAGGATTCGCATAGCTTACATTGCGCACGGCCACATTGGCGATCAGATCGAAGAGTTGCCACAGCCGCTCCAGATACTCGAAGCCCGCCTGCTCCCAGCTCTGTTTGAAGATATCCATCGCCTGGCTGAGACTCAAATTGGCGCCCAGCCGCAGCCGATTCGCATCGAGGCTGTGCTGCTGCAACTCCGCCACGCCACGCACGTCGATGAAGTGCTTGATGTCCTGCGAACGCCTGTAGACGCCGGTCGCAGTGTTGCCGCCCACTATCATGTAGCCCACGCCACTCTCATCCTGCTCGATCGCCTCGAACAGCTCCGCCAGCGTTGTGGGCCAGTACCAATGGCCATTGTTCAGGCAAGCCAGCGTCTTGGGCGAGCAGTTTCCGGCTGCGCAAGAGCCGCCGGAACGCATGCAGAGTAGCTCGTAGGAATCCTCGATGTCCACGCAGTCCGCTGGCACCTCAATGTTGCTGTCCACGGCGAAGGACTTCATGGCGTCCAGGATGGGGCGGTAGCCAGTGCAGCGACAGATATTGCCGCCAAAGGAGTTCTCCACCTCGGCCATGCTCACCTGGCCGCCGTTCGCCTCGAGCAGTCCGTACATGTTCATCACGATGCCAGGCGAGCAGAAGCCGCACTGGCTGCCGTTCAGCTTGGCCAGACGCTTCTGGATGGGATGGTAGCCGCTGATCTTGTTGCCCAGTCCCTCGGCCGTGAGGATTTCCAACTGGGTGCAGCTATTCAGCAGCGTCAGGCACTGCAATTGAGTTGTCAGTCGTCGCGGTTGCTACTGAGTGTGTGACTGGGTTACCGCTTACCGAGTTGACGGCTATGGTGCGCGTCCCGTCACGCAGCACGCACATGCAGACACCGCAGCCGCCCTCCTTGCACATGAACTTGGTGGCCGTGAGTTGTGCATGCTCGCGGATGAAGATTTCAAGCGTGATGTCCGGCGGCAGAGTGCTCAGATTGACTGCGGGAGCGAGTAGGAGACAGTTGTGGAGGCTTCCAGTTGAACGGGCATTGCAAACTTACCCGTGTAGGGTTGGCCGTTGATGCTGAAGGTTGTCGTCATCTCGCTTCAGCTGTGAACAGTCGAATAGGCAGCTGAGAACAGTCGAATAGGCAAGTGTAAGCAGCAACTGGGAACAGTCAAACACTCGAAGGCCAGCTGGGAACAGTGCAAGAGGTAAATGTCAACCGCATATGCAAGTTGTCTTCTTCGCTAAAAATAACTCCGTTATGTATGCTGTCTGCACTAGTGCCGTTAGCTTGCTTTGCTTCTCTTCACATCGGTCGTCTGCACTCGACTGATCTCCGTTTTCTGCACTCTCGTTGAGCCAGCTCGAACTCTGCAATTTTCTGCTCAGCTGGGAAAATTGATTGTATTTTTATTCAGTCGCCTGCACATACAAGTATGTATGTATGCATGGTTTGTGTTGCTTAAATTAACGAGTTGTTCATTCAAATTCTAACGTTTGACGCTGTTGTTGCTCAACCTTAATGAATTGTGTTGCTGTTGTTGTTGTCATGCTGCCTGTAATTTTCTACAGTCGGCAGGCTGCCCGAGACTCAAGAAAGTGGCAGCCACACAAACTAGTTTTAATTTAACGATGTTGCCGTGGCACGACACACGAACATACTACAATAGGCACTTTCAAATTACTTGGAGAGGCACCTGCAACAAATAATCACATCAATTATTTATTACCCTACATTCATATAAACACACACAAGCACATTTATTTGTTTGCTTTGTGTGTAAACAATGAAACTAGAGAATAGATTTTGCTTTCAACCTCATGTGCTTATTACTAGCTGATTTGCAAATGCTTCTTTTTTGAGTTGCGCCTAGAGTTGCAATTTCATTTAAACACACACACACACATGTATGTGAAATATATTTCATAAGCAACAATAAAATATACTGATTAGAGCGCTTTTACAGTGGCTCACAACTAGCTGCTCTGGCTCACTCATCTGGAACAATTGTCTGTGCAAGCTATATACTATAAATTCGGAATAGCATGTGTAATAATCATTCTAGTCATTTAGTTGCTCAAGAGCATTATTACATTGCAAATTAATGTTTTTTCTTTGCAAGCAATTACTTAAAATACTATTTACGAAATTAAAAAAGAGATAAATAAATGAACGACTGTTATTTTGCAGTCTCATTTTCATGTTAGCATCAGCAGTTGGCGTTTTTTTAGCAGGCACTGTGGCTGCTTTGCTGGTGAATCATTCAGACTCTCCGAGTTTGTTTTGAACGAAAGCCGGCGTAATTTAATTCGATGCTATAAATATACAAACATAAAAACACAAATATATCCACGTGTATAAAGAACGAAGTGCAATTCAACCGGTCGGTGGAAATTTGCATACTGTGAATTAGATTTATTTATGAAACAACACGCGAAGCTATTAGGAATTGAATTGCTGTGCAATAAAATGGTGCAATTGACGCGTAGTCGAAACACTAAAGTAGTTTTTGCAATTGCATTAGTTGCCGCGATAAATACCGTCATCAGAATTGAGTTTGATTTTATATTTTCCTTTTGGAACTCTGTGCCAGAGATTGCAGCTGTGTTGGTGCATTATTCAGCAGCAAATTAATCGCTGTGGTTTTTGGTATTCTGATATGCTTATCGTTGGATCTTGTTGCCTTGACGCGTTTTAATTAATTAAATACATGAGTCAAATATTTACACGCTCCTTTTTTATGAACTCTGAGGAAGGCAGGAATGAAAAGTGTCCACTCATTTAGAAATCATTTGTCAAAATATAAATCGATGCGTTCGCGCTGCCGTTGAGGAGATGGAGAGGAAATGTTACATAATCATGCATGCGGCCTACAGAAAGAACACAAGCTGAAGGAGAACAAACAATAACAAAGGCACCGTTCCGCCTCGCACCTTATCGATATTCCAAAATCGTATTCGAGCGCTAAACAAGTCAAATTCAAATATGAAAAACGCAATCTTTTTTCACATGGCTAAGCATGCGGCGTGGTGCGGTGTGGTGCGGCGTGGTGCGGAGCGAAGCCCCCCAAAAAGGTATCCAGGGGCCGGCAACCCGCTGTCAAACAGGTACCCAGGCCCATATCCATAACCAGAGGCCCCGATTGCCTGCTCTTCTGTTCAGTTCTGTTCTGTTCTCGGCGTATCGACTTCGTGACGGGGCAGTGGGAGTGTCCGGTGTTGGTTTTTGTTGTTTTGTTGTTCGTGGAGCTGTCATGCATAATAAAATTCGAATGTATTCGGGTGCACGCCTTCGCCTTGTCTTCTGGCTTCATTCTCTGTGCTCTGTGCGGATCCTTATCAAATACAAAAAGTGACGTGTCCAACTACCAAAGATGATGATGCACATAGTTCCAGCTCCAGGTTCACAGTCAGCCTGCCTGCCCCCCCGCAACGTTGCGCGACACTGACCCACAAAAGCGTCGGGCGCGCCAAGCCCAACAAACAAAAGTTGCCAGTCCCTTGTCTCAATCTCGTGCCATAAATATTTGTTGGTACCGATTGGGTCCGCTGTCCTCTGTCCGTCTGTCTGTCTCCTTGCCATTTTGTTAGGGGCTAAGCTATTATTCATGAGAGAACTCGAAAGTGAGAAATTAAACGCAACGATTACAAAATCAATCATGTACATCAAACTCAATTATTTATACTTTTTCAATTCTATAAATGTCAACTGCAAGATGTACTATAATTTCTGTGAACAAGCCCCATCAATATTTAATATTGAACCCAGCTAAAAGAAAAACAACATTCTTGCATTTAAGGAATGAACAACTACTCGATGTTGACACTGTTAACCCTTTGTCACGTCCATTGACAGTTCAATAATGCGTCATTTGGCCCGATGTCAGCAGAGGGAACGTGTTCCCCCGACCAGCGACAGGTAGCAAAAAAAAAGGTGTATACTCAAGCTGATAGCAATCAAGAGTTTGTCGCCAGCTGAAGGGCAGACGGAGTAAAGGGTGTACGTGATTCGGTGTCTTGTGCACTGCTATCGCTGCAGCTTTCATTGGCTTTTTGGCTCAGCTCTCTTGTCGCCTGTCGGACGTCAAATTAGCTTCGCATTATTTGCTTCAAATAATTTCTCGTTTATCTTGCGCCGAACCGCGTCTTGGGCTGATGCATGTGCATTGATAAGGCCTGCGATGACTCCGCTTGCAAGGGTGTAATGTCCGCGTGAAAAGCTGATACATTTTAGCATATATCCCCACTTATTCGTTTGAGAATTCGCTGATAAATATTTGAGAAATGATTTTAGCTTAAAGTGGCATTCAATTTATTCCGCTTGGAGTCCACCAAGATGGGGAGTTCCACTCTGCCCTTTAGAACAAGGCGGGGCAGCTGCACCTGTCACGCCCCCGCCCGCAGATGTGTAGTGAAGCAAACTGTCATTAAACTCATTTGCGGCACACAGACAGACAGACTGCTGAATTGGAACATAACATTTCTATTTTTACGAGTTCAACGAATAGACCATAAATACAAGAGAAAAGCGGCACGCAACTCCTGAACCCTCAACTCATGCTCACCCACAGTCTGACTGGCTGTGCATTGACATTTTATTTGCGACAAATAAACAAATGATAGTAACAGCTTTTCGTTGAACTGCAATCGACTGGCAACGAGAAAAGAGTGAGTGGCGGGAAAAGCGAACGGAAATCTAATTGAAAGTAGCCACGCAAATTGAGTTAACCAAGCGGAAAACCAGACTATTAAAATTAGATCGCTTTAGGGGGTGTCTACTGTCTGACTGTCTGTCTGTCTGTCTGGCTGGCTGGTCTATCGACTGCTGCTGTATATCGACTCGTCGATTTATGGTGTTTCGCAATTGTGAGGCAATTTAATAGCAATTTGTCCCTTCGCAACGGAAACCCCCAAAAACTGACGAAATTTTGATCGAATGCAATTGGAAACAGTCACGGCCAGTGCATGGGACAACTCACTCAATAACCAACTGACTGACTAACTGACTGCACATTGTAACAATGGCAACAACTACAGCAACCATAATAATTCGGAGCAACGTTGACAAACTATTCGACTGTTGCAACTGAGTTCATTTCCGAAGGTTGCTAGTAGGGGCAATTGATATCGAAGCCTTGCGTCTTGTCTGTCGATATTTTGGGAGGAAAGTCAGCAAGGATGTTTGCGAAGACATCGTCAGTCGGTTGTCGGTTCAGTTAATCAAAGTGTTGGCTGCCTATGCAGATAGGTTTGGGCGTGAAACAGCTAAATTCGAAGATAACATTGATAAGACTGCGTGAGGGAAGCGAACACACAAAAAGTGGGCGCGATAAATTATAAGAAGTTGCCACACAGCTTCACAACTTCACTGCCGCAGCTGTGTGGCGAGTGGCGAGTGGCAGTGTCGCCTTATCCTTATCTCCAGATGACAAGCGTTATTGCGGCCCGCTAAAGTTGTTGTCACCCGGTCGGTTAACTGTGGGAGCCAACAACTTAATTTGTAATTTATTTTTTTGTTGTCCTCCAAGTGGCAAGATTTATGCGGCATGCGGCATGTGGCATACGGCATGCGGCATGCAAGTTGCTTAATTTATAAAAACGCGCAAAAGGAAAGAGGAAAAAAATTAACTGACGCTGATAATAAATCAATTTCCTGCCTACACATTAAATTATACAGTTAATAATAAGCTGGCTGGTTACCAACTCCAGCTCCAGCTCCAGCTCGAGCTCGAGCTCGAGGACAGCCCACGTCGCAGTCTTTGGTTTGAGCCCAGACAGAGACGTAGACGGCGACTGAGCCACTCTTAGCCTGGCTTAGTCTTGCGGTCTGCGTCTCACCTGGCGCCTTATCGCGCCAATCCATTTGCATCTCATCAACTTTCAGCTCAGCGCACATTTTGGTTGAGAAAACTGGTCGAGCCTGGACGCCTGGCGATTCCAATTGCGTGTCTTCCACAATTTGTTGGCAGATTAAACAAATTTCCTGCCAACAGCCACGCAATTTATTCACGTGCACTCGTTTGTGCGATCATTGCACACTCGCGGTCCAAACATTTGACTGATTGTTTCCACTTCTCCCATTACCTAAATAAGCCCATTCTGCAGGTTTACTGCACTTAGAAAAGTTATTTATCTATACACATATATAGAAAGTTGTTTGTTTCCACTAGTGCATTGATTATGCCTCAAAAGTTGCAAGTTGTGCGTCTTATGATAGTCTGAATGAGTTGGGCCTGATCAACATTGTTTGAAGTTATTAAGAAGACGAATAACTGTCGCTTCACAAGTCTCATCTTCGAACTTGTATATATCATTAGTCAATTTAAAACTAAATCTTTAAGCATCTCTAACTAATTTATCAAGCTAAAACTTAAGAGCATTTAGTTCCTTTAGAGTTTGCGGGCTATTTATGCTTTTCTAACAGCAGCTGTTACAATTCTATTAGATTATAAGAGCGGTAAGCACACCTACACACACATGCATATGTATAAGTGAGAAAGTTATGCACTCTTTGTGACGCTCTCCTGGCTAACCACGACTACATAAACGCAAATTCTTTACATCACTCACACACCCACAAGTATTGACTACCAGCAGCTCTTTCTGCTAGAGCCTGCACTTCTGTTAGAGCTAGCAGGCTATTTATGCTCTTTTAACAGAAGCTGGCTTATAACAGAAGCAGTCACACCTACACACAAACACATACTCATATCTGATTCACTCTCTGTGAAGCTCTCCCGGCTGACCACGTCCACTTTCCACATCAGTTCTCTTTGATTTTCGGGTCCCACGTGTAGACGCACACAAGCACATGCATTTCTCACACATACACGCAAATTTTTGGCACAACTCACTTACACACACACAACGACTAGCAGCAGCTCGTTCTGCTACAGAATGCAGTTCTGTAGAGCTTGCAGGCTTTTTAACAGAAGCTGTAACAACTCCATTCGACTGTAACAGCACCAGTCACAACTGCATACACATGCATATGCAAACTGAGAAAGTTATGCACTCTTCGGGAAGCTCTCCTGGCTGACGCGTCCATTTTGCAGATCACGTCTCTTTGATTTTCGGGTTCCATGTGTAGACACACATATGTACAAGCATTACTCTCTTTCTGTAAGTGCTTTTTTAACAGAAGCTATTGTAACTCAATAGCTAATTTAAAGCAGATTGCTCGGCAATACTAAATAACAGGTCACGAATATTGTTCAATTTGAGAAATAAATCAAATTATAAGAATACAAAATTATAAGAATAAATTACACACCTAATTAAAAAGAAAACATTGTATTCATTCAGTTATATTTTTGCAATCTTCGCCCGTCCACCTAAATCGGGCAACTTCACATGGCCGCAGCTAAATATTTGGCATATTCTACCAGGCTATCAGAAGTGAGCAGAACGTGGCCATATATGTACTTAAACCGAGATCCTCTCTTGGGATGTGCGTTCTCTGAGAGAACAATTGTTTCTTTTTAGAGAGTATTATTATTTCCCGTTCTCAGCATCCACAAAGATTAACTGTTGTTTTCAGAGAATTACTGTTTTATTCCAGAAAGTTATCTCCCGCTCTCAGAATTCACACAGAGTAACTGTTGTTTCCAGAGAGTATTCTCTTACGCTCTCAGAATCCACACAGAATAACTGTTGTTTCCAGAGAGTATTGTCCGCCGCTCTAAGAATAAATATAGTTTATTTTGGTGAGATCCACCTACTACTTTGTTATGTTCGCCTGGTACTTCAGAAGCTCTACTTGTCATTTTTAAAGGAATTGCTTCGAGATTTCATGATCATAATCGTTAAAAGTAACTCTACTCTGGTTTCGTGCAGCTTCACATGGCCCCAGCTGAATATTTGGCATATTCTACCAGGCTATCAGAAATGAGCAGAACGTGGCCATTTACTTAAACAGAGATCCTCTCTTAGCATGTGCGTTCTCTGAGAGAGCAATTGTTTCTTTCGAGAGAGTATTATTATCTCCCGCTCTTAAAATCCACACAGAATAACAGTTGTTTCAAGAGAATAACTGTTTTATTCCAGAAAATTATCTCCCGCTCTCAGAATCCACATAGAGTAACTGTTGTTTCCAGAGAGTATTGTCTGCCGCTCAGAGAATTAATGTAGATTAATTTGGTGAGATCCACCTGCTACTTTGTTATGTTCGCCTGGTACTTCAGAAGCTCTACTTGTCATTTTTAATGGAATTGCTTCGACATTTCATGAGTTGTCGCATTCGGTTAAATGAGAATTAAATAAAATAATAATCAAATGCAGCTCAACTTTGGTTTCGTGCAACTTTACATGGCCAGAGCTCAATATTTGGCATATTCTACCAGGCTATCAGAAGTGAGCAGAAGGTGGCCGTATACTTAAACTGAGATCCTCTCATAGAATTTGCGTATCTCCCGCTCTTAGAATCCACATAGAATCCACATAGTATTGTCCGCCGCTCAGTGAATCAGTATAGATTAGTTTGGTGAAATCCACCTACTACTTTGTTATGTTCGCCTGGTACTTCTGATGTTCCACTTTTCATTTTTCAAGAAGGAATTGCTTCTACATTTCATGAGTTGTCGCATTCGGCTAAATGAGAATTAAATGAAATAATTGACAAAAGTATCTTCACTTTGGTTTCGTGCAAATTCGCATGTCCAGAGCTGAATATTTGGCATATTCTACCAGGCTATCAGAAGTGAGCAGAAGGTGGCCATTTACTTAAACCGAGATCCTCTCTTAAAATGTGCGTTCTCTGAGAGAGACATTGTTTCTTTCCAGAGAGTACTATTATCTTCCGCTCTCAGAATCCACACAGATTAACTGTTGTTTCCAGAGAATAACTGTTTTATTCCAGAAAGTTATCTCCCGCTCTTAGAATCCACACAGAATAACTGTTGTTTCCAGAGAATCAATTTATATTAATTTGGTGAGATCCACCTGCTACTATGTTATGTTCGCCTGGTACTTCAGAAGCTTCCCTTGTCATTTTTCAACGAATTGCTTCGAGATTTCTTTCATGCGTTGACGCAGTCGGTTAAATGAGCCAAATAAAAAACAACTCTACTCTGGTTTCGTTGCCAATCTGCAGACTTTATTGAAAAGTTAAAATTTTTTATTTTAAATAAATTTATTCAATGCTATCATAGTATAAGTTTCAGAAAATTAAATTAAAATTAAGTGAATAATACATTTAATTAAAATTAATTGCACAGGTGATGCTGCGTATCAAATTCGATATTTTACATAATAATAAATTTCATTAGTTCTTAAATAAAATCAATTAATTTAATAAACAATTTCTAGTCATTAAAAACTAGTTGACAACAAACAAATTTATATTCATTTTATGTAGCATCATCCTCTTTGGATTTGGAGTTAAGTTTTAAGCGTTTGATTCCTTGAAGTATTGTTATTTATCGTTGGCTTTAAAGCTGAGCTCTCCTTAGTGCTTTACCTCGTCGTAGCTGTTTAATGCACACTCGCGTCCTTTTTTAATTAAAAACTTGCAGACTGCTTAATTTTGTTTGCCCAAATCCCAAGACTACAATGAAACTTTCGCAGTGCCTAGCGGCAGGGTCTCCAAACTCTTTATAAATATCTGAAAGAAAAAAACAAAGTGAAAAGAAATGAATAGAGGCAGAGGCGGGAAATAAAGAAAATACAATGCTGGACAGCGTCAAGTGCGCTTTTCAATTTGAGTAAGGTAAGACGATGGGAATTTTTACACTTCGAAACGTTACTTCGTTTCCGAAACTACTTACGATGGCTTGAACTTCATTTCCTTGCTGCCTGCCAACCTGCCTCGACTGCTTGACTGTCAGAGATCCTTGGCCCTTTTGCTTTGGCCTGCCCTTTGGCCATAAATCATTGCGCCGAAAAAGGTAAATTTTATATGGGGACTCGACTGGGCTGAGCTCGTTTTCGACTCAACTCAACTTAACTGAAGTCGAAGGTGTAGCGCAGTGTGTGGCAAGTGGCAAGTGGCAAGTGGAAAGCGGCAAGTGAAGCAACAAGTTTGTTTTCATCTTTGTGTGCAAATAATACGTAAGCCTTTGGCTGCTTTATTATTAACCTGAGGTAAATAGCAAAAAGGGCCAAACCGAAAAACAAAACAAAAAATAAAGGAAAAGGTTTGCATACTTTTTGGGGACGAAACAGGACGAAACAAACAAGTTTCGAGTGTCTTCTTCACAGATATTAATGAGTTTTGGCGTTCAAATTAATTGCATTTTTGCCAACAAACTTGAAGGACTTATTTAGGTATTCATTCCTCTCGAGCAGCAGCTGGAGTCGGCGTTGGAGTCGGAGTCGGAGTTGGAGTTCGTGTCTGAGGTTGGGGTTGTCAAAATTAAGCAACGCCGGGCAATAGTTTTGTCAGCACAGCGCTTGGCATCATTAAAAGGGACGGACGGACGGACAGACAGTCAGACCGATAGACAACTGTCAACTCATTTTTGGGCTGACGCAGCGGGTGGCGGGTGAAAATCTGAAAATTGGAATGCGACAACTGCTCGGATGCTCATCGAGTTCCTCGGCATTTGTGGCAACTGAAACCCTTTTGCGGTTATATATTTGTTTGTGTGTGTGTGTGTTGGCTAATGAGCTGCTCGGTAAATAACTGGATTTGCGTGTGGGCGTGGCAGAATGCTTAACGGTAAACAACAAACGCCCGCAGCGCTCTAAGCTGGCGAGCTTACGGCAAGCGCACTAAGTGGAATTCTCGGAACCGGAATAGAAACGCTTTCAGAGCTAAACAGATATGATCAGAAATGCTCACCGAAATAGTTAGGTTTTTTGGAGGGATGCGACTACTCCAACCAACTGCTGGACGAACAACAAATTCATAATAACAACATTTAGCTACCCTTAGCTACCTCTTTATGTCAGGGGCTCCCTTTTTGGGAATGTAATGAAAACGGGCAACGTGTTAAGTGCTTTTGGTGTCTGCTCTCAATGACCAGCATTACGTGTAATGAAAAGCCCAAGCCTATCCGGACGAAACATAAAATCCCCCACCTGTCCACACAGTGGAGAGCTGCTGAATGTATCCATGGTCATCAGCATAATTTAAGAGGTTTTTAATTTGGCAGCAAAAATGCAACAACAGCGACAATGGGGCCTTTGGTCAGCAGCATAGACAATATAGACAATGGCCGGCCCTGGTTATAATTTTAAACAGCAACATGACAAACACTTGCCCTTTCCGCCCCGCTGCAAAGTGCTTGCGGACTGGGGCCGAGGGGGTATTAAGTGGACTTTTGATGACGTCGCGTTTCTCATTACAAAAGCTGAATCAATATTAAATTTATTTTAACATGGGATCAGGGGGGGTCTACTGGGGAGGAGGGGCGAAAACTGTTTGTTGTGGTTGCCTGTGTTGTTTCATAATTTTCTGGATGCTGCCTCACTCTACACATCCATATTATTAGTCAAAGTGAAATCCGTGTGCGGAAATGCCCAAGCAGCAGAGCAGGTGATTGCAGGTAGGCAGGCAGCGTCTTCCAACCCCCAACTGTCTGACATCCCCTGAGTTCGCCGCTCTCAGCCCTCGGCGCTCGACTGCCCTTGCTAATGCTTGCATATAAATTGGCTCACGTTTCCTTAGCTTTGAGGATTATTACACTTAAATTAGCAACTTGGGAGCCGCGCGTGCAATTCGAGCTGGCCAGCGGGTAGCAGGGGGAAGATCCGTTTCCAGCGGGGTGTGTGGCTCGCTGTCGACCATTGTGCTATTTACGTGTCCAACACAACAAGCTCCCGCTCCAGCTGCGTCAGCCGCCAGTACATGTCTGGCTGAAAATCTGACAAAATCAAATTGTTGCCATTTTTACGCATTTCATTTAATTTGAAGGGCGTCGGACTTGGGACTTGGGGCTTGGGCTGGGACTGGGAGCAGGGGCTGGGGAACACACCTGTGGGACCCTCGTTCGTGTCTACTGAAATGGACCACTTTAAGTGCCACATTTGACTTTTATGGGCCCGGAGAGTGTTCCCCGCGCAACATGAAATGTGTGCGCATGTAATGAGAATTTTTGTTACTCTCGACCTTTGTTTAGCTTTGATTAGACCCAAATAGATGCAGTACTGGGTATGAGACGTATGTTTCATTACAGATAAGAAGTTGCTGAGCAGTAAAAAGCAACATCTTTGCAGCATTGTTGAATGCTCAAAAATTCGTGGTGCTGCGAAGCCAACGCTGCGTATGTGTAATGTTGATTCAGTCTCGCACATTTCCAGTTGACTTTTCTCATAACACTTACAACACATGTAACTGACATTTCGGAAAGCAAGCTAACAAAACAAAGCTAGCTTTAAACTTGAGCAAAGAGAGCGAGCAAGCAGGAATGGAGGTGGAGATGGAGTGGAAGTGGAAGTCAAGCAGAGTCAAGTCTTTGCGGGTCTCAGTGTCTAGGACACTCGAGCGACAGCCAAAGGAGCTTCAAATCCAGAGGATACTTCGTGCATGCCATGCTTGACATCCCCCATGCGTATGCCTAACGAAATGTCAAGAATTCAAATGAATTCGTTGGGCAAAGCAAAGTTGTCAAAGCTTTTGGGGGTTCCCTTTTCGCCATTACTTAATTGAATGGAGTGCAAATACTTTGCTTTGTTTTTCCCTTTTTTTTCTCTCCTCCCTTGTTTCGTTTTGTTGTTTTTTTTTTCTGCGCTCGAGCTTTAGTCGATGATTACAAAGCGCAACCAAAGGAATTTCTCATTATTGACCACAAAACTCAGCGCCATCGTCGCCATCGTCGCCGCTCGCTGGGACAAAACGTTAACAGCGTTGCATTTCGCTCGGTCGACACCGAGACATCGAGACACCGAGATAGACAATCAAGTGTGGCGAGAGAAGGAGAAATGAAATTAAAAATCGTTTGATGAAGGCGTCTATCAGTAAATTGAAGCACTGCCCCCTGCTACCCTTGCTCTGCACTTCCCCTTAGGGCACTTGAAGCGTTTCGCGAGATTAATGTGTAAATGCAGTACAAATCAGCATTGACTGGATAGCTACAGCGAGTGTGAGAGGAGTAGTTTTCGAAATTAATTAAAAACCCGAGTCGAAAGCCAAAAAGGAATGGATCGAAAAGTGTTCTTAGCAAATGATTTCTTTGTTCGTTCCCAACGATTCTTTCGCCCTTTGGCCACATTGACGTCAAATCATTTCGCTCTTAACTAAATACAATCTCAATTAGAGTACGCAAATGAACCTTGATCCAAATGCTCTCTGTGTTAACTGCAAATCGCATCAATCTGTCAATGAATGATTGCTCTGATTGCATTCCACATCGAGTTGAGATTTTGTAAGCTTGCTATCAATTAAGGTGAAAGCGTATTATAACTGTAGTATAAGAAGTAATGTAACAAGGATTAAGTTTAATTTGGAAGCTAGAATACGCTAGAAAAACTACGATTTGTACAAAATAAATGCAATATCTAAATTTAATCTGTTGAGACTATAATACGGTTCGATCCTGGAAAAAAATAAGTGAGAAAGCTACAGTCTAGTGAGCTCAACTTTGTTATATTCGCTATCGATTTGGAATAAAATCTCCCAACATAAAAACGGATGTAACGCCCGCCTAACATTGAACAAGAATCCCATTCAATTTCAGTGACTAATCAAAATATAAAACCACAAATGTTTGGTTGAAATTCAGCTAATTTTGGCTTTTCGATGAACTCGCTAAAAACGAACGTGAAAAACACTTTATTTATACAGAAGTTCAAACACTTTACCTCTGAAATGCGTTGACAGATTATCTTACATATAGAAACGTAGAACTCATTGAGGTATAATATTGAAATCTAGTCAATTTCGATGGCTGCTGATTAGGCTTAATAGGATCAGCGCGAGCTTAGAATTGTTCTGTGTACTTTGTTGGCGTCTCCTAATTGAGCAGACAATTAAGTCATTAAAAGCTGTAGATGTAGATATATTTGACAGCGTTTATCTAAGGATTCAATTTGTATTTTGTGCGGCTTAAATCGATAGCGAGGGAGCGGGCGAAAAAGTCAGCGAACAAAGTGAGGAACTTGTTCGTCAGCTGGTGAATTTCAATGGCTGCGACAAAAACTTTTAATCAAATTAAGTCAAAAGCAAGCCTGAAATGTCACAGGCATAAGGTGACATGTGGCCAGAGTGGGGGAAACCGTGGAGGCAACAACAAGAAGATGCGGCTGGAGTGTGAGCAAAGTTTGGCTTGTCAGCCAGCGAGGCGTCCACGACAATTGTTGGCGACAACTTACGCTGTGGGCAGTCGCCCCTTTGAATGTACACAGCACGCCTCCCGCTCGTCGAGGCCGCACAAATGCTCAATTAATCGAATTTCGCAGCGTTAATGAAACGAGAATCTTGTCGGATCATGCGGTCTTGCCGCGAGCAGGATTGCCAGGCATCTACACCAGTTGCTGTGGCTGCTTACTGCTGGCTGCTGGCTGCCGGCTAATTGAATCAAAGCAAATGTCCTGGCCATGTCCTGGTCGATGGCGTGGGGAACGCAGCGCCTAATTGCACGTTAAGTTAACAGACTCTTGCCCGACTGCAGCACTTGTCAAAGACATTCAATATCGCTTTGACCAGTTTCCCCGTTCCCCGCCGCACGCGATTGCACTTCCCCGGCAGAGCAGCCTTTGACGCTAGCCCAAAAAGGCGCAACGGTAAAAACAATTAATATTACAACCTGCAGGCACATTAAATACTCCAACGCCCCCCTTGTGCCACAGCCTGGCAGAGTCGCCTTATCGTCTGCCATTGACAACACTCGACACAGCCCCCGACCAGAGCCGCATTCAACCCCATGTAGCAGCCGCCTTGGAGAGGGGGGCGGTTCAACCCTTTTGCCACGTTTTGCAGCTGAAATCTGGGCTTTGGCTTTTTAAATGCTTTGACTTAAAACAAAAGTAAATGGCGCAAAGAGATAAAGAATAAAGACGGGGGCACTTGGGGTATTCCTGGCAGCCTCTTTGGGAAGCGCTGCCCCTGTTACAGGCATCCCAATGCCTGAGGCTTGGCGCTGATTAGTTGCCACTAAGAAGCTCTGTGCATTAGTAAGCCAATTGCTTTAAAGAATGTACAATTTTAATGAAAAATTCAACTACAAAGTCAACACAGGGTACTCTAACAATGCAGCTTTGTGGCTAACTGGTTTTTATGCAACTGCATATTTATGCGATATGGCAACACTTTGCGTAGAAGGCGGACACTTGACAGTCGCCGCAAAGACTTTGCTTGCCGCTTGCGGAGGCCACTCCAAAGTAATCAACTTATTCGACATTTTGATGGGCTAGTGAGCAACTCAAGCTACTTCAGCAGGCTGCAGGCTGCAGGCAGGCAAATAATTGGCGTGCTTGGCGTTGTGGCGAGTTGAATGTGCAACTTTCGGGGGGGAGGCCACTTTACAAGTTGCCACAAGGAGCCGACAATTGGGCGTTGGCCATATGATATCAATTAAAAATTTGTCTAATTAAATTTGGTAAGTTGAAACAATGCCGCTGGGTGTTTGGTCGCTTGCACTCTGAACCTGGCAACCGAGCTGTTGGCTCTGGCTGCAGAACAAAAGAAGCACCCACTCAAAACTAATGAAAGTTGCATAAAGAGCGGCGCGCAAACTGAGCTCAAGTCAGACTCGAGTGGCAAGTGGCAGCTGTTGCCGTTGCAGTTGCCGTTGCCGTTGCGGACTCTTGCCAATTTGTAGTAAATTCTCAGACGGCCACGCCCATAAGATGTCAATAAATGCTGAGGTTGGTTGTACAAATATGCTCTGCACATTTGACTACCCATCGAGAACCCGAGTACCTTGAGATTATGGAGGGGAGGGTGGAAAGAATAAACCCAACCCCAGACTGCACTTTAGGAGCCTTTTGCTCATGCCAATTAGGCAAACACGCTGCACTCTGGACCCTTGTTCGACACACACTCGAGAACAAAGGGAAGGGCGCAAAGGCGGGAGGTCGAGTCTCACTGAATCGTTTGATGGTCAAGTCGAGTGCTCTTAATAAAGTTATCAGCAGACCAGACTGCGAGCTGGGGCCACTTTGAATACTCACTTATTTTGGGGATGCACTCGCATCTAAGCATGCATGCTTGTGATGCCATCGCAGCAAGTCTCATGTTTTATGAATCAGTGGCGGGCGAAACAATGAATGCAATGCAGTCTCCAACGAGGGAGTGACGAGCTTCGAGGCCGAAGGGAGTGTAGTGTACACAATGCGTGGCAATGGCAACAACTGACTAAGTTGTCTCACGGGGCAGCCACACTGACGAGCTGCAGCGAACTTTGGCTCTGATTTTGATGTTGTGCGAAAACTAGCAAAAGGCCGACTGCCCACCAAGCTCGCCAATAGCCAATGGTTCAATGGTTCAATGGTGGGCAAAGACAGCTCCCAGGAGAAGCCAAGTCACGGAAACAAAAACACAACTTGGCCGGCAAAAATATGCAAATACAGTGGAGGTCTGCTCACTGCTGGCTGTACCACTTCCACTTCGGCCGCAACTGTCTGGTAAACTAACAACCATATTTGGCCACTCCGCTTGACAGACAACAAAAGCAGCTTCGCCAGTCCCCAAAATGGACCACCTTGCTGAGCGTCCAGACAACAAGTCCCTTGCTTCTTTGACTCTTTGGCCAACTAGCTGTCAACGTCGACAGGATAAACAGAACTTTCGAATGAGCGAGGTTGCCACTCAAGGATGCGAAGTCATTTGCATGCTACATGCCCGGCGACACCAACAACAACAACCAAAATGTGTGTGGCAAACTTTACAGCGAATCAGGCATGTAGCAATATTTGCCGTGGCGTACATTTTGGCAGAGTATCTGTGCGTCGGTCTGCACAACTGATGGTCATCAGTTTTTTCACTCGATTCTTGGGCGAATTCTCTGCGGCATGCAATTTTCGCTTATGCATGCAACAAACAATTTATGTATGTGTGTGTGTGCTGCGAGTGCCTAACTTGATTTACTACTCAAAACCCACAACTCCATTTAGTCTGTCAATATGTCGATTTGGTCCGCCTCGTTTCCCCGCCTTTCTTTTGGCCAGCTTTTTTCTCCTGCCAATCGCATGGAAAATGCGCGCTTTGGTTTCAACACAGCCAAAACAACAACACACAGCCACGGCAACCGCAATAAGAACAAGTGGCAACACAATAGTCGAGTGTTCTCAACAGTGCAACACTTTGCATGCTCATTTTATAAGGAAGCAATAGAATTCACGACAAGTTGGGAACAAATGTAATGGAATGATTGAGAATTCTTGTAGGCATTCCACAAAGATAAACAGTTGAGTATGTTGAGTACTATTAGTTTAAATTATTACAGTTAGAATGGAAGTTAAAAGGATTAAGTATATTTGGAGTTGCAAAAAGTAATGAAATATTTGCAAAGTAATTGCACAACATAAAACGTTGTGAAGTTAAAAACAAAATATCAAAGCAATAAGCTGCCCATTGAAATGGTTTAATAAATGCTTTCGTATTGCACAGACTTGTATACATAGTTAAATAATATAAGTATCTTAGTATGCTCTTTAAGCCTTTTGGCTAACGAGTGGCAAAAATCTAGTAACAACTTTTGCTTTTGGGTTGTGGGTTTGCTGCCTGGTCTCAGTGGCTGACGTCTGGTGGGCTACCAGTGCTCATCTGAGAGCAAGCCGGCAAACAAGCGACCAACCATTGCTGTCCGACTTTGTCCATGATGTCCGTGTTCCTAGACCCGGCCATAATTGACTGCCTGTAAAATTCCTGTCATTTTTTGCCGTTTGGGTGGCTTGTTTTGTTTCGTTTTGTTTCTTTCGGGTTTCGTTTCGTTTCGTTTGGATTCGATTCGATTCGTGTTGCTGGTGTTCTTGGCCCGCAATGTGCTGGGCGTGATTTGTGGGCGTAACACTTTTTGCCATGTCTCTCACTGGCAGCAGTGACAGCGGCGGCAGCAGCAGCAGAAGAAGCTGTCCTTTTGTTGTCTGGCGGAGAAACATTTTGGCCAGGCTAATGGCTTGCGTTTGGCCCTTCAAAACAATGTGAACTATTTGTCTAAGAGCTGGAAGAGCGAGCAGTCTGTACGCTGATTGACAATTTGCATGGACTGCGTAAAAAGCGGATTGATGTTGCCCTGGCATAGAGAATGTATAATAAGGCTGAACACCTCAATGTGCACAATGCATTGCTTGGACTGCCAAGAGAGCTTGTCCCACGGTGTCCATTTGACGTAACTGTTGATCGCTTCATTGCGAATTGCCAAGCTCCCAGTTCAGCAAACATTAACTGACATCAACATCAGCATCATTATGATGGCAAGCGAGGGCGGCAACTTGACTTTTATGAAGCGTTTCTGAAGTTGTTTGCCATGTCACCCCATTCGGAGGAGGAAGGCAACATTCAGCAACATGTCGAGCTGCAAGTTGTTGTCCATTGTTCTGCTGGCTGTTAGTTTAACGCTCATGGGACATGCCAAAAATTTGAATAATAATTTTATTTGCCTCAATTTGCATACGAGTCGGAGATGGAGTTGGAGTCGGAGCACTCGGATGTCCCTCAGTTGGGTTTCTTTATTTTGCCCCTTTGTGTCAGTGGTTGTCAGTGGTTGACTGTCTGCTGTTTTGTGGTGTGCTGTGTTTGCTCACAATGTGCTGGGCATTTAAGCCATTTGACTTTTGGCCATCAAGTTGTTAACATGTGTTGACTGTGACTAAGAGCGCCACAGCTGGAACTGGAAGTGGACTTGGACTTGGAGTTGGACTTGCAGTTGGCGTTGTGGACAAGTGCCTTCAGTTTATTTATTCATGCACTTAGTGAGGCATTCACCGCATGTCGAGCTGACTTCTCTGCATCAGCTTGTGTCCATTGAGTCAGTCCACTGCCCATTGCCCATTGCCCATCTGCTAATTGCCCCGCCCTGTCTTCGGGCCAATCATAGCACTCGTAATCGTCTCTCTCGCATTATTTACAACAGTCCCCTCGCTTCAGTCTTCAAATCAGTGCGTGCCATTGTTGTTTGCACTTCAAGAGTCGTCGTCGTCGTCTCCACATTTATCCAAATTGAGCGTGCCACTCACTGACGTGGCGTCTACGAGTATTTTCAATGCCAGTAGCTTATCGAATCGTCTGTGCCTTGCAAATGAGTTGACTGCACTGCGAACATTTATTGAAAATGCAAGTGCTAATATTTGAAGAAGAAAAACCGTAACTTAATTGCAAAAACATGTTGGCAGCTAGACAACTTGCTTGCCTTCTTGAGGTATGCATAAACAATTTACCAACGACAACGCAAACACAATGATGTTCGTCCTGCTCATGATGATGATGATGATGTTGTATTTAGCTGGACAGTGATTAGTTGTGAATCGAATCGATGCTGTCCGACTCATTTATACCTGCAGCTTGCAGTCTGTTCAAGTACATTTCAGTTATGAATCGACAATTTTATTTCAGTCAACTGAAATAACGCAAATTAAGCATACGCCAGGTGAGCACGAAGCTGCTAATGGAAAATATCATGTGGCGCTGTAGTCGGGGAGCATTGTGTCTGAAAGCATTTCGCAAGTGACATGCAACCAAATTGCAGCTTAAAAGCGCAAAGACAACGCAACAGAGCAGAGACGCCACGCCACGCCACGTTGAGGGTGTGCCCAATGCACAGACTACAATTACTCTACTATCTCACTGGCTGTCCATCTGTCTAGCTGTCTGACTGTCTGTCCTCGAGTTACTCTCGTCTATTGCGGGTATTCTTGTGCTGCGATAGTCCATGCGTTTAAATATTTGTGTAAGGGTATTTAAGCTGTGGCCCTAAAGCATTTAGATACTCTCTTCGGGTTTACATAATTTAGCAAGCGCCAGTCTAGCATTCGACGTCGCATTCTGCAGGGAGAAAGCGGGCAGCGCGTCTACTTTTTTAATGCAATTAGTGAGAGCTGCAAAACATTAGGCGATAGACAAACACATACACACACACACACTCGCACGCACGCATATACATGTGAGAGTTCTATATGCTGCCAGGGGGAGGTATGAAGAGTATCTCTTTTTTGTCGCTCAACTCGTAATTGACGCTGAAAGGCAGCGCAAATGAAGTCAACGCCAAAATGTTGTACAATTTTGGGCAAATGCAATTACTTAATCAGCATTCAAGAGCTGCAAAAATGGTCGAGGGTTAAGTTCGAGATAAACAAGCGGAAAGCCAACGAAACAGAGAGGAGCAGAGAGGGGGGAGATTGCGAGACGGATGTTGTTGCGAATGCAACTTAAAATCTATTTATCTCAAGTGGTTTGCACAAGTCTTTCGGCCATGTCTGCAGTTGATGACGACGATGAGCTTGATTCGCATTCATATTCACATCCTTTGCTGTGCAGAGCATCCTGTGTCCTTGTCGATGTGCGCTTGATAAAATGTGTTTGACTAATTGAAAATTTGCATAAAATCAATTTTAATTGAAAATCTTGTTGGCAAGTATACAAAAAGAGGTTAAGTGAACATTCACTCGAACACTCGTTCATTCGTTCGTTCGTTCATTCACTCATTCATCCCCAACACACTCAGCTGCTCAGGCCAGACAAATATTGGCATTTGCTTCCTTACTACTGTGCAACAAGATGACGGAGTCAAGATTTCAATTCCCATCTCGCCCCAAAGTGCGTCTGCATCTAGCGCTCTCTGTGTGTGTTTTGCTGGTCAAAACTTAAACATTAAAAATTAAATTAAAGCCGAAAGTTGAAGCTGTACTGTAATTTGGACATTTGGCAATTAGTAAATTTCATTACAATAAATTATTTATGTATGAGGCCAAAGTGTTGCTCGGCGCAAACAGTCTACGAATTCTGCCATCACTTGCAACAATTTTAATTAGTTGTTTAATGGCTGCAATTTGCCAACAATTCGTGTAATGACCTCTTCTACACTCCTCGAGGCATTCACATAAATAAGACAATTATCACTAATTTTCTTTTTGAAAATAGTTTTAGGAGTCTAGTAGCAAAATAGTGCTTGTTGAATATCAACATGAAGTCTGATCAGAAGTAATTGAAATTATTTTCGGATTTGCTTTACTATTTCTCTCCAGATTTTTTCCCAACAACTCATCATTGTTATTACATTTAAATCAAACTGAATTTTCATCCCAATTTTCTTATTATTATTGTGAATTGTATACTTATTTTTATCAAGTATACCACCAGTGTACCGTATTTATTGTACTAACTTGTTTGCTAATTATATCAAATACATTACTAGTATATTATGAATGTTATACCAATTTGTTAACTTATTTTTATTGAGTATACCACCCGTATTTTGTCACACTGCTTGTATACTCTATTTCATAAGTATGCCTACTGAATGGTACATTTGTTTTAATTTCTATACTGAATTGTATACATGTTTTTATCAAGAACACCACCAGAGTTAATTTCATATATATCTTCGATTCCCATTTGTCGCCAAGCGTTGCAAAAAAAATGTTAATATATGGATAATTTTGTTTAAATTAAGTCATATGAATTATTCAATTAAAAATTGATTTGGAATGAATAATAATTCGAATAAGCAAAGTTTGTAGACTACCGCTACATTTATCATTTGTAGTATGGTCTCATTTTCGTTTCACTTCGCATTTTGACTGAAATTTTGCGAGTTTGGTGAAAATAATCCATTAGCCTAGTTTCGACCATTTTTTGGGGGACAGACTGTGGAAATTTTTGGCTTGCGTCGGAGGCGTGTGCGCTGTGTGTGTGTGTGGACCACGCCCCTTCATTGTATGGGTTACATTTTCACGCCAAATAGAATAGGCTTCAGTGACACGAATTGATATTGTTAGGGGATTGGGAAGCGGCTTAGTTGGGTCGTTCGCTATGGAAATTAGGCAACTATGTGCGAGAGTGTGAGGCGATTTCTAGGGGATTATGGGAAAATCTTTCTGACAGCACTCATTGATATCTACACAAACAACATACATATGTACGAGTATATATATGTTTGGCAACCGTGGCAAAAAACTTGTACATTCATTGCAAAGCTTTCAAAGCATTAAAAGGCAATTTTGTAGCTTAGATCTTTTGAAATGTTAGCTAGCAGGTGATTCGATTGGCACAATTGGGCTTAGTTTCTACTGAGCATGCTTCGAAATTGATATGTGCGAGAATGTTTCAGAATTCACTCGAAAAAGCCAACAAACCGGCTTAAAATTTTAGTGTGAAAGAGGGAAGAAATTGCAGCAGCTTAAAAATTGGAAGTTATTGAAATGAAGTTCACAGTTGACTGCAAGTTGTGATGGGAATTGACAGAATTCTACCCAAGAAGTTTGTAGTTGATATCACTTGGGTATGCGTTAGATCATAATAGTTGAATTGTTCACTATTTTTGCATCTTAAACTTTTCGAGGCTGTATTTAATTCACATGGCAATGCCGAAAGCTGAGTAAGTTCAGCATTCTTCTGCATTTTATTGACTGCAGCAGTATCTGGAGGGTTTGCAGAGATCTGTGCTGCCTTCTGCAATGTCAATTGGATCAACAGGGACAGGTGTAAATTACATAAGCTTAGCAAAAGCCACTACAAAGCTTCACAGCATGAAGACACAGCAGAGAAAGGCAAATCGGGGGGAATGAGTGCAGTTGCTTTGGCTCGTTTTTGATTGCTGTTGTTGTTCTTGATGCTGCTGCTATTGTAGTTGTTGTTATTGTTGTTGTTATTGTCGTCGTGGTGTGCGTTTAATTAATTTGACAACACACTCACACACACACGACACACCAGAAATGTCCTCGTGCTTTGCTTGTATGTGAGGTCGAAGCTCTTTGGCAACGTCACTTAATTAATTTGCTGCTGCTTTTGCTGCTGCTGCTGATGCTGCTGCTGATGCCGTTGCTGTGTGCACTTAATGCCGGAAGTTGAAGAAATACGGCCGCATTTTGGCTTTATGGTATGGTAAATTACGGGAGCACATCAGATGAGCCTCTGCCCGTAGAGGAAGTCACTCAGCTCTGCACTTGATCCATCTCATGGTGCTACACGTGTGTGTCTGCGAGTTTATTTGTGTGTGTGTATGTACGCTTGTGAGTAAATCAATCAAAATGCTTCCGCCAAGGCTCGACTGTTCCGCCCAGCGACCTCGCCCACACACGCACACAAACACATAGAATTTATGGCAAATCTGATGCAAATATCTAAGAAGCTTACGACGCCCAAAATCGTTTACGCATTTTTAACCCATTACATTCTACTATAGTGTTTGTGCATGTGTGTGTGTGTGTGTTTTGTGTGTATCCTCGACTAGGGAGCTCAAGGTCCGGCGTTTCGGCTTAAGCTGCTTTCTAGGCGCCGGCCAAGCGGCTCAACTGACGGATGCCGACAAACTCATTAGTAGCTAAAGGCAAGTCATAAATTTTGCCAGGCTACCAGACCAGCAATAACATTCCCTTGCACTCCCGCCCTCTCAGTCTTTCATTCGCTCTCTCTCTAACTGCGCCAGTCTGCCAAGATCCTTCACCGCGGTTTGGAACCCGTGTGAAATGCTGAAATGCTGAAGCTTCACTTCCTTCAAAGGTAACCTTGACTCAGCGTCGATTTACATTCTTTGTATCTAAATTTTTATTTTGGTTACGATTTATAAGAGGATTTACTATAAATTTATGCACATTTCAGACAAACTCGTAATATACATTTTCAAACTTAAGTTGTCTCTTTTAGTCATTAATTTCATTACCTAATTGTTGAATCTATCGTTGCAGAAATAGAAAGCTCCGCCAATACCTAGCTTCATTTACCAAGGCTATCACAAGTTGTGCAGTAGTCTCAGCAACAAAGAGTTGCAACTTGCAACTGCCCTATGTGGTGTGGCGTTACTCAAGCAGTTGGCCTTATTAATGGCCTGTCCATTATGACGGAACGAGCTGCGCATTTCGAAATGGATGATAGCCCACGCATCCTGCCTACGTTTAGCGGGCATAGCTTTACTTTCCGTCTTGCCATCCATGCATAGCTCAGCACAGAGTCAAGTCTCAGTCGACACATCCCTTTCCCTTTCCCGTTCGCTTTTCCTCGGCCATTTCCATTCACATCATCAACATCAAGAGCGACGTTGCATCATCATGATGAGGAGGCGGCGTTGAGAAATCACTTCAATGCACTAAAATCCTATTAAATCTGTGCATTCAAAGCAACAACTGCAGCAGCAGCAGTCACAACAACAACAGCAACAGACAGACGGAACATTATTCAAACATTCTTTGCCGTTTTTCGTACACGAAAAATACAATAAGGTCAGAACATTGCCTCCACAAAGTGAGTGAAAGCGAACGAAGTTGTAGAGCAGTCTATATATAGAGAGTGAGAAAGTGCGTAACAGAGACGATAACAGCAGAGAATTGCATAAACATAATTAATGCAATTCGTTGCAGCGTCGAGTGCTTTGATGGCTTTAAGAAGTACCTGGTGATTTTCCTTCAGGGCAACTGTGTACCAATAAGCCTCTGTATTTGTTGTGACAGCTCCGACTCCGACTCCGACTCCGACTCCTACTTGGAGTTCGAGTTCGGCTCCGACTACGCATAATTTAGACACGACACATGCGATTGCAGTGGCGAAAAGCTTTTCGCAAATTTGCAATTCAGTTGTTCATGTCGGTGAATAGCTGTCAAAGCGTCAGTTCCTTGCGCTCTAAAGAATTGATCAGAAGTGCCAAAAGCTCAGGTGGAAACTGCGTGTTCTCACATCAAAAATAGATAAGCTGACATTCGGAGTGCACTGTTAATGCCGATGTAGCTTTTCTTGTTTTTCAAATGCTTCTAATAATGATGCCGAGTGTTGACTGTAAAAACGTTGTGCAACACAATAGCAGCAACAAATTGGAAATACGCCACGAGCGCTAGATGGCGCTGCAATTGTTTTTCTTCTTCAATAAAATGTAGAATGAAGAGAATATCTTCAATTGTAATTGTTTGCATTAAACAACTATATATAATTTGTAAACTGATTTACATATTTGTAAAACTATTGTTCTTCTTTATTGCAAAATTGTATTTTGTATTCTTCACGTTCCACTTAATGAAATTAAAGCGTTATACAAGTCAACAAAATGCTGTTGAACTTTTTCATTAAATTTGTTAATTAATTTGGAATTTTGAAATGTAATGAGCCTGATAGCTGCCATAGGTTCGTTGTGCTTACCGCAATTAGTCTTAAACATGATTCCAACGCTGATCATTTAGATAAACGCCTTAAATTCATTTAGTATTTAGCTCACAATTTTCTGTTGGCCAACACGTCCGCACGGCCACAGCAAATAGCACAGCACATGAGTGGTAGATAGAACCAAGGCCCTAAGCTGTCCCAATTAGCCAGGCTCGAAGGCTGCATTGCATGCCTGTGCACTGCCAGTCGACTGCCAGATTACTCGCATAACACCAGAACATGCTGGACAACATACTCCATACTTCGTACTCCGTGCTGCTCCATACTTCATGCCACACACTGCGCCCTACTTGCAACAACTGTTGGCATTTCTGCGGAATCTTCGTGTTGTTTCCCATTCGGGTCAAGTGCTTTTGCTACTGCTGCCCACTGTTCCAACTGATCCCACAACGCGCCGTTTGCCCAGAGCAAAAATTACATTAAAAATATTCTATTTAATTCTCACATTTAAGCCACGCCCACAGGCATTGCGCATTACGCTCTCCTCGTGTTACACTTTTCATATTTAATTCAATTTTTTGCAGTGCTTATTGTTGCAGCATCTCCATGTCGGCAGCCATCTAGTGTTTTGCTCCTAACTGGCCATGTGTGTTGGCCAAGTTGTTGTTGTTGTTAGTGTTACTGTTGAAGCTCACTTTGCGGCTTTTATGCTGCAGCTCTTCTCATTTACGCTGCGGGCATTACATTAGCTGCAATTAATTAAGTTATACTCGGGGAATTACTTAAGCTTGGCCTGGCTTACAATAAACAGCTCATACGGAAGTATGTCCCACATGTGCTCATAAATACGCTCTCTTTCGCTCTAACTCTCCATCTCTCACTCTCTCTACTCTCTGGGACATTCTTTCGTGTGCTCGCAGCAAAATGTTAGACCATTAGTTACCTTTAAATTATCAAAATAAAGTTGTTTTTCTTATTTCAAGTTTGTTGCAATTTATATATTATACCAATCACATTTAACATAATTAAGTGAGGCTGAGATTTCCTAATCTACTGCGAGAATTTATCGTAATTTCTTCACTGAATGCACCTTTAAATTACACGCTCTAAAAATTTATTGTTTGAAATGAATTAGTCATCCGCTGACAATTTATTTTTGTGGATGAAATTTACAAATTATGTTTTAATTATTTAATATATTTTAACCAGTAAAACATATCAGGTATCTGGGTTTACGTTTGTTCAGAGTTCCATGTTTGGCAACAGGAAGAAACAAAATGCCTGTCCAATTACAAATGAATAAGCCAAAGCCTCAGTTGCAGTTGCAGTCGCCCAAGTCCCTGCAGCTAAATCCGTATTGTCTTCCTCATTCCCGGTCGCAGTCGCAGTCGCAGTCGCAGTCGCATTCTCATGCTCAAGCAAATCCGCCATTGTCACATGGCAGGGCAAATGTCAATTGTGTGCGGCGTGCCTTGCGGTTGCAGTGCCGAACACGGGCGAGGATCAGGACGAACAGCAGGATGAGGACATCTGAATACGCTCAAACAAATTGTATGTCAACAGCTTGTGCTCGGCTATTATTTACCGTTGAGGAGCCCAACTCGGGGCCAAATCCATTCAAAATGCGGGATTACACTTGACACACAAAAAAAAAAAAAGAGAAAGAAAAACACAGCACTGGAATAGAAAAACTAGGTAGAAATAATCAAGAAATGTTTGCTATTTGAATTTGGTTGTGGGCCAGTTGAGAATAAACAGTTCAGTAGTAGGGCTAAGCAGCAAATTTGTTTGGCATTCGCATTGCGAATCAATCGAGCTTGTAATTCCAAGGGCTCAGCTCACCCACGCTGCGGCCAGCTGCGCCCCGAGTGGGAATCGTGGTGGGACTGATCGGGACGGCGAGTGGGACTTGAGGTATGCATTGTAGTAGTTATTATTGCCATGATTATTTTATGGCACTCGGCATTCGTTATTCGGCACTTCAAATGGTTTTACGAGCTGTCCAAAAGCGGCATTGTCAACAAGGCGCATTCATAAATTAGTTCGAATCGTCGGACAGTTGTGGCGTTCCAAACTAATTGTTATCTCGTTGGGTGTTTATCGCCAGGTCAGCTCGGACTAGTCTTCCTCTTCACTTAGCTCTTGAAACTAATTAAGTTTCCACAGTCCATCAAGAAGAGGCGGTGGAAGAAGCAGAAAGGAAAACCAGTCACTGGCTTTACGTTTTTACTCGGACAATTTTATGACTTTATTTACGACTTTCGCTTTGAGCGCATTGTGTGAATTTTGTTGAGTTTCTTTTAATGCTTCTTAATTCTAATTACCACACGGTCGGTCGACTGTTCATCTTTGTCTGCTGTCTGCTGACTGCCCACTACCCGTCTATACCCTGCTTCCACACCGTCTGCCCAGAAGGGCATCAACTCTTTATCATTGGCAGTTGCTGTTTGAAAATAGTTGACTTTCTGTGTCGCGTTTGCCGTGGCGTGCAGGGTATCTCTTTGTCTGCGACAACCGCACTTCGTTATCGAGTGTTTTATTTGTAAATTCTCCAAACAAATTTTTAGTTTACGAGTTTCTTCTGTTTCCATTTTAATGGCACTGGCGATCCGTTAGCAAAGGCCAAAAAAATGCGGTTAAAATTCTCATCATCACCCATCCAGTGGGAAATGCAATTTGAGCATCATTAAATATAAAAATAAAGTTAGCTGCACTAATTTCATCCGTTAATATCATTTGAAACACCTGAAAAGAAACCCGATCTAACGAGCATCTCATGGCTACGCGTGCTCTAATAGTTCTCAGATGTTTTTTGTTCTACAGCAATTCATGATGCGTTGTTTTCTTATTATTACACGCTTTATTTCCAGGTCTTCAAATGAACGATGTGTGAATGGAAATATACTATTTAGTTGACCATACAAAAGACGATTTAATTGTGCTTGGATTGGTGCTAACAAGTGTGACACACATCATTAGCAATCAATTCGACTCACAAAAAGCACAGTAAAGTTCTCACAAAGACAAAATTCTATTAGTGGCCCAACTCCTACATTAGGATTAAGAGACTTGTATTCCATGTAGTAAACATATATTTATGTATATCTATCCTGTTGCATCTGGTGCCTGTTGTTGCCTCGTGTCTCTGGGGACACATAACATGATGCACAAATTTTGAGTGCAAGCAATTTGCAGATGGGCATGAAGTTAACGTTGTTTCCGATCATCATTAGCAGTGTGCAAGATTAAAAGCTAAACAGCGCCAGTTGACGGCATTTTTGGAGCCAGCGTCAAGCCACAATGCCGCAGTGCGGGGAATATTTTGTGAGTGGCGCCCTCAGGCGTCTGTGCAGTTTTAGATAAAAAAGTTAATCACATTAAGCGCTCAGTTGTGTGAAGTGTCATAAATCAGTTCAAGTGTTGGAAAATGTGCGCACGAAAGTGTTGACTAATGCGATGTCACCAGAATTAGCCACGAGCACAAGAGCCACAAGGACAGCGCTTGAAAAGCAGCATTCGCTGGCAGGAGGATGGAAGTTGGATGCGAGCTGAGCAACGTTCGAGTCACATGCAGTTCCATAAATAATTGTCTGAAGCTCTCAGATTACTCGCACGCAGTTGTCATGCCAAACTTTTGGGGCAACTAATTGCCAGTAATATGGGTTTTTGGGTTAATAACACTTGCGGCAGTTCTAGCTTAAAATACGATTTCACAATTTGCAGTCCAGTTTGCAGCTTAGCTAGACTATTAAAGTGAACTACTAGTCACTAATTGTGTTCAAAATGGAGATATGAATCGCAAATTAAAGTTAAACCGTTCACAATAACATGTATCATAATTGTTACATTACTATTTTCGACGGTTTTATCTGCCATCTTAAGTATAAACCATTAATATGCTTAACTACTTCAACCGAATTTCGCAAGTTTACATTAGCGAATTTTAAAATTCATTTGTTTTCATATAATAATAGCTGAATTAAATATATTTTAAGAATTAGCGTTCAGAATTTGAGGTGCTCGAGCTTCCTTTCAAATCCTTTTTATCTAGTTGTCCTGCCACTGCTTTTAGATGTGGATCTTTGGATCGTTAGGCTGCTGGCTGCTGCAGCTGAGATATCGCGAGTGCCGCCCAAAATGAAACTTGACTGAGGTCAACTCATCGATTGCGAATGCCAATCCGCTGAATCTCAGCGCACACATGTCCTGCGCTATCGAGATTGCTGATGCCTTGTGTTGCCTTGAAGTATGCATTAAAAATGCGCCTGCCACTGATGTGTTTGCAATCGCACACGCTCATTCACAGACGCGTTTCGTTGCGAGGAGCAAATAAACAAACACATATCCTGTCGTTGCACGCACTTATCCTGCAGCTGACACTTAACACTTGAGCGAACGCCCTACCGAGAGAGCAACCAATGGGGAAACGAAAAGAGAGAGGGAGGGGGAGAGTGAGTGCAGTATGCTTATCGCTTCAGCAACAACAATTATGGTTTATTATTGCTTGGGAAATGATTTTCCCTTCAGCACAATTTGCGGCTACACAAGTTTTTCCGATAGTTCACCCTCGGCAGCATTTGTGATTTGTGATTTCAGATTGTGAATCTGATTTTGTGCATTCGATTTCATTTGAGTGGACAATCGAATTATTACGCCTGACATTTCGTAGTTTCGTACGATTTGGGTTCCCCCCTCCAATGCGGAGATCCTTATTCTTTATGAGCCGTCGCTGCTCATTTGTTGCGGACACGTTTTCCGCGCGCCGTGAGAGAAAACTCGTGCAAAGTCTTTCAAGTGTAAATTAAAGTGCGATTCCTAATGCACGCTCACATAAAAACTCAACAAAAAACTGTATATGATTATCGCAGCAGCACCGACTACTACATACCCTAAGTTGGCTGACATTACTTCCAAAACATTACCAATAGCCTAACTTCTTGGTATGACTGTTGTCAAAAGCACATAAAGTGCGCTCGCAAAGGGTATGCGAAGGACTTTGAGTCACAAAGAATCATTGAATTATTTCTGCCTGTGACGTTGCAGAGTTGAGTGGCAACTTCCTCCGCGCCGTATGTTTTTGTGGCACATCGTTGTCGACTTCGGTCTCAGTCTGTGTCTCTGCCCCATCACATGATATCATCTTTATCATTCTCCTCGCTGTTGTCCTCGACGCGTGTGCGCGATGTTTATGATTTTGATATTTCCTGAGATACTTCTATGCCCATTTCCACAAGCCCAACACTCTATCTGTTGGCAAAGTATCTTGCAGCAGTAAATGAAAAGAGTTTGAGAGTGTGAGAGTTGTATGCCATAAGCTGAATTTAATAGAGTCACAAAAATTAACAGCCCCAATTCGAAGTTCAAGCATTGTTCTGTGAATGCGGTCAAATATACACTAGCTCTAGCAAATTATTCTGAATCAAAAACAATTATGATAATAAAATTTGAAATTGTTAAATTGAACGTTGACTGTTTTTAGAATGGATGGCTTGTATATTTTAAACAGATTTATAAATAATGTTAAATAATTACAATATTCACTACACAACCTAACTTACGATTTTCCGAATTTAAATAGATTGCTTCCCTGTTATTTCTTTTGAATCTTGTTATTTTCAAATGAGCTGAAATCAGAATTTCCTGTTGCACTTCCTGGGCATGTTGTGCTATAGTTAATGCTAATTTTTTGGACAATCCTCAGTATTCGACGTCACCAGGCTTAGTGCTGATTACACAATGACTTGACAAATCAACTGTGTCGCTCTGTTGCTGCATCCAGCGTGTTTTGTGTAGGTGAGTGCCGATCGAGTGTGTTTTCGAGTGCCGTCCTCAGAATTCAAATTCTACGTACGAGTTTTATTTGCTCAGAGTCGTGCGTCGCTTGCTTTATGTCTACACATTTCTCTTTAGATTTCTGTTTTCGAAAAAGGTGCAAGGGATTTGTGAATTTCGAGTTTGTACGAGTATTTTTGGTTTTTTTTTTTCATTTTCGTTTTTGGGTTTTGTTTGTTTGCTAGCTGCAGGTCATGCGGCACATGCGGCGCAGAGAAGTTCCCATTTACAATCTTCAACTGGCAGCAGCATCCACGCTGAGGACTGAGAAACTGAGAACTGAAGATAGGAATTGGGATTGTGGCTGTCGAGTGCGGCTTTTGTTTGTGAACAGTTCCTGGCGGAGTTCTTATATGTTTGCTGTAACCAAACAACAGATGATCATAAAAAAGTCGTCGTCGTCGTCGTCGTTGTTGTTATTGTTTTTATTTTAATGCCTTAAGCACGCTGCACTTCAAAGACAAAGCGCCGATCCTTGGAGCTCGTTAGTTTGCTTTTGGTTTTTGATTCGATTCGATTTGTTTTGCTTTGTTCTGTTTTGTTTAGCTTGTTGCATTTGCTGGTTAGCGCGTTGCCGTTTATTGCATTTAATGAGCTAACAAACAGGTTCCAGGGGGTTGGCTCTTGCCATACTCTCCATAATAAATCAATAATTAAATATGGGAAACCAACGGTGCTGCGCCTCTCGCCAGCTCGCAGGAACGTGTGAAAATCCTTTGGCAATGTCAATAAACCAGACGCATTTTCCACTATTTTCCCATTGTTCGGTAATCGATGGCACCAGGGCACAAACAATAACAAACAGGGCCATCTGCAACCCCTCGGCCCACTCAAGGGAACAGAGCTGGCTGCGGCCTCAACCAAGTTGCGTGCATTGTTGTTGTCCTTTGGCTTAATGTCCTCATTAATGCACAAGGCTCCGTCAAATGATGATTGCATTTTCACTCGCCCACACTCGCCCTGGTCCCCACTTCATTTTCCATTTATCATCGCTCGTTTCGCAATTCGCATTTCTCATTTGCCGATTCGGAAATTTGTGATTTTGAATTTTGATTAGAGATTAAATTGTCTCTGGCGATTAGCATCAGCAATGAGCCCGACCGAGAGCAGCAACGACAGCGGCAACGGCAGCAGGAGCTGAAGCTGAAGCATTGTGCAAACAAGCGTATGTTTGCATTAGCTTCGAAAGTGCAACAACCATGCAATGCCACTTCCACCCCGCCACCCCGCTGCCGGCTCAGCGTATATGTGTGAGGATGGGGAGGGGGAGGCCACACTGCACTCGACCCACCACCAAGTGCGACTGATGACTTGAGCAGCCAACGGCGCACTTTGTGCATCGTTTCATTTGGTTGGTCCTCATTAATTTTGCGGTTTTATTTTCACTCCACTCTGCGCTACGATCAGCTCGGCATTTCGATTTAGCCATCTATTTAGTCTACGACGACATCACTATATTTTTAACTATTCAATAATAGAAAATCGCAAGCATATAGACATTTTCACCTAGCTCTTTAATAATTTATCTAAACAGATGGTTTATTTGTGCTCTATATAGTATCTTGAAAGCATGGAAGCTAACTAAAATCTATTTGTATATAATATTCAGATCAATGATTTGAAATTTAACTCATGTTTAATTTGCTTAAACTGTTATGCTTTCTAACTCCTTTTTTTTTATCAATTCTCAATGAAATAAAATATGTATACTAATTATTGTTAGTCACATCGCAGTGTCGTTTTGCTCTAAAGCAGCTCATTAAAAATGTCGGCCTAGCACGTCCTTTCATTACCTTCCCCTCTCCGGTCACTACCCGCATCGCATTATCCTATGACAAACCTATGCATCGGTTAATCCAGCGCTGCCTGAAGCTGCAGATAAACGTTGGTGCTGGACTTATGAATATAATCCTCAAATTATTGCAATAACAACAACTACTTTTTTTCCAACAATTACGTGTGCTGCGTGTGTGCGAACAAAGCGAGCGTGCTGTGCGTCGCAACCCTAGCAGCAGACGCGGTCAACTCCCACTTTGCGGTGTGGTGGCAACCTTTTCTCGCGTGCAACAACTGAAATTATGAGGTGTAATTATGTGAGATCTCTCTCTCACTCTTTGTCTTTGCTGGGATGATTAGCTTTTTGGATGCGACATGGGAATGGCTGGCATTGTGCGTTATCCTCGAGCAGGACCGTCAATGGAAGTACGTGTAGTGTAATTGATGTGGTGCCGCCTACTCACCGCCCCTTCACCACCCAAAAGAGGGGAGAAAATGCAATGTTGTCGCCGCTTTTATGCGAGGTTTTTCGGTGCAATTAAGCGGCAATTAAATGAGCTTTGCGCAAAATGTTTTTCAACCTCAATTATAGAAAAATTATGCAAATTTTCCCACAGCTATGGGAAACGTTCAAACGAGGCCAAATCCATGGGACAGGGCCAATTGTCAATCATTGTGGAGAGAAAGTGATGGGCAGACGAGGAGTCTTGCTCCGTGGCTGTCAATCAGCATTAAAAATCAATAGAAGACTGCAAAATTGTGCAAATGTTCGGCGAATGCGGAAAACAAAGTGGAATTTGTTGTTTCAGCCCGAAGGACATTTGTGTGACAAAATTGTGCAAGCAAATGTCAGCAGCATGAACAGTGACATCGCCAGCCAGTCAGTCCTGGGGCAAGGATTATGAGCGTAAATTAACCCTTATTGCCAAAAATATGCGACAGCTGATTGACAGACAAATGACAGGCACATAAAATACACGCACACAAGCGTACAATTTCCCTGCCTCGCCTCACACACTGGCACTTGGTGCGATGAGGGACGATCCGCCCGGGCTTGATTTGATTTGATTGAATTTGATGTACATGTGTTCAACATGACACTTAGTAAGGGCTTAAATGTGTTGAGACTTTACACTGCCGTCGAATGAAGAGACAAGCGTCGCATCTGCATTACGCAATTTCTATATCAAAATCACAATTGACACAAAAGTGTCAATAATGCCAGCTGCAAAGTACAAAAAGATTCAAATTATGGACTTACTTCAAAAAATGTTGCAATAACAAGTTTCAATTGTATTCTTTTCTTTTCTTTAAAAGGAAAACTCTGAAATATTATTATTACTCATCAAAAGTTCATGTATTCATGAAGCCATTAAAATAGACCTCAGTTTAAACTAGATTTGTTGTGACCTAGATTTAAAGACTTGCTATAGATCTTGCCTATGTTGGAATATTTTATGCATCTGAGATCTTTAAATAACATCAACTTGTTTTCAACAGCAAGCAAATGTCGCGTGATATCAGTCTCCTAATCAGGAAAGTTTCGTGAATTGTAAAGTTTATTCATTTGTTGATCATTGCAACTTTCACGCTTTGGGGTCAAAAGAAATAAACCACAAAAGCAGCAAAGCGCATTAACACGAACCTAATGAAGTGTTTTAATTTCTGCATAATATTATTAAAATCAGCTGAAAATGTAAATACAAATTTGTGATAACTTCATTTGGTCACCAGAAAGAGTTGCTCCACAGTCCAGACTGCGTTGCAGACAATGAAATTTGTTAGGCAGCAAACGAGAAACTTAAATAAAACACCCGACGATGGTGATGAAGACATTATTGGAGCCGGTCACAGTTAGCGATGGCGATAAAGTTAGATAGATTGGGAAAAGAGCCAACAACAATAGTGTCACATTTGTTGCCCACAGATGCGACACAATTGATGAAGCTGTTCGTCGCCCAGAGAATCGAGTTGGACCTGGATTAGTTTAAAGAATGAAATGGATTCGAGTGGGGTGGGGGTCAAGAGAAGAATTTACATAACATTCTCATTGATTGCTGGTGCTTGGCAGCCGAAACTTATCAGCAGCTAATCAGCAGCAGGCGGCCAATGTCAATTTGAGATCTCAGCACCTCGTTTCGGGTAGCTGCTCGTTTCTCGTTTCTCGCTGCTCGCTGCCCGCTGCATGTGGCGAGATAAATTCGAAGAGCCTTTGTTTGGTTTCCCCCTAACAGGTGAAAAGCCAGCAATCGGACATCATACTGTGCGCAGCATTGGCTGTGTGTGAGATGAAAAGCAGCTTTTAATTAAGCGCACCCCACTGCAGCGCACTGAAATTGTAATATGCAGGTGTCTAAGAGTCCAGGTTGCCAGTTGTCTGGCTTTGTCTGGCCGTCGTATTAGTCGTGTCGTGATTTGGGCCAACACCTACGGTTCACAGCTCGTTTGGAGCCCATCGTTACATCATTTCGGATTGCTCTTTCTCCTTCATTTTATAAATAGCTCAATTATGCAGCTAATAATATCGATAATTCCCAGACATTCATTCCCAGGCGCATTGCTGGCCGCACGCCTACATTGAGATCAACAGACTAGATTCTCGTTCTGGGTTCTGAGCCTAAGCTGATTTCGGTTGCATTCGGCGAAGCTGCTTAAAATGCAAATGAAGTGCCTGATTGGTTTTGGTCTCTGACTTAAGATCGCCTCCAGCATCGGCATCGACATCGGCTTAGGCACGGCCTCTACACAATTATGGGCTCAAGTGGGCTCTGTGCTGCACATGCTGAGCCACTAATTAGAGCAAAATACTTGCCATCTTTCCACCCATGTACTCGACAGGTACCTAATGTCATAATCCTCTTCACTGCGCTTGCAAAATGATGTTGCTTTTAAATTTTCCAAGATGATTTGCGATGCTGTTTATTAGATTTGTCGGCTCTCGGTTACTTTCCCTGCATCTCCCTGGCACTCTCTTGGAATTAACAATGAGTTGGCAAATTTTCATACCGTTTGCTTTGCTTCCGGCGCGACTTGGCTGCAGGTACTTCAATTGAATTGAAGTGAATTGAATAGACTATATAAAACCGAATTATTTGCGATGATACTGTTGAAAAATTGAGTTTGAATTGTGTCTGCATCGAACGTTCTATGACAAGCACGAGCTGGGAAATGCGCATAGTTCCATCGCTAACAGCAGCAATAAGGATATTTTCCATTTATATTTCATAGATTTTCCGCGACATAATTAAACGTGAATGGAAGGAAGCAGCAACGCTTCGTGCGTAAATTGATATTCCTGTCATTGGCATAATGATTCCATCTACAGCTTCGGCTTCGGCTTCAGCTTCCGTGCGCTGTGCTGTGCTGTGCATCCTGTCTGCGGTTTGCCATTTGCGCCGTATTCACAGGATATTAAATTAAGGAATGCGCACATTTTTACAGAGATTACACAGCCAGGAGTCAGCTCATTGATGGGAGCTGCCATTTAATTGAGTTATTAGACGCTCCCGATGAACAAAGAGCGAAGAGAACATAAATTGCAAACTATAAAGAAAGGACCAGCCGATGAGTTGTCGATGATGATGGTGATGAAGATGCTTTGCAGCGACCCGGCCAACATTTGTGAAACACATGTTATGAGGAGGAAAACATGCAGTCGAGTTGCCGTTAAGCAGGAAGACTGAGGCCAGGGACAAGCAGGCAAACAAGAAGCGCAAAACAACAAAGGACCCGAGGCCAGCAGGCAGCTGAGATAGAGGAAGGGAGAAGAGACGGAGGCTGATACAGTCAGCGCGGTCTGTCAACAGGATATGCATGAACGCTTTGAGCATTTCACACCTACAATGCACAACAAAAGAGGCATCCCGGGGATGCCCAGAGCTCGAGCCGAGTATCAGCTGCTGAAATTGAGATACCGATGTTGCAGGCGAGTCCTTTTTTGTTTGCGGCCGCCTCGAGAACCAAAAGCCAAAAATGAAAAGCAAGACGCAACCACAAAGACCACAAAAAGATGCTGGGAGCAGAAAGTAGGAGTTGACACACAAATGGAAATGAAATGATTGATGGCCGTGATTGGGCAGAAGCCAAGAAGTCAACGATGCAGTTTCACTTTAAAAAAGGATTCAAAACTCGAAATCTGGTAGTCAATTGCTGGTTATGATTGATAAGCAGCCACTCGGGGGAGGTGCAAACAGCAGCCGACAATATGCTGCAACGCCTCTGGCAAGGATGAAGGATAAAGGATGAACATTCATTCGCCTGGTACGTGATTCGACCGACAGCAGCCGCTGTGCACTTTCCTGGAACACACAATTGGAGCGAAAGGAAACTAATTAAATTGATAGAATTAGACTTTGGCTCAGAAAGGCATTGCCTTTTGGGTATTAGTTATTACTTATCATTTGCCAAAGGGACTCGACATCAAGTGCTGCACACACAGCATGTTACTCTCTCTCTCTCCCTCTATATCTACATATATGATGGATGCGATAGGTCCTGAGGGGGCCTTCAGCTGGACAGAGATGTATTGCTATGCTGACAGCTTGCAAATGAGATCCGCAATCTGTTGTATTTGCATGCAGTTGCCAAGCGCGATCAGTGAGCGAATGTGCCGCAAATGGTTGAGCTTAGGCATAGGGCATGTTTATAAACGATGCACATACTTATATATTAAATTAATTACAATACGAATTGGGAATGGATAATGAAAGGCTGCCGTGGTCATTATCAGACATGCCGAGCATGTACGAAATGAGCCACAAATGTGGCCAATGTAATGAAACAATGAAACAAAGTAGCCAGCGAGGCATATGATGAACAATGCCGTAGTTTCGCATCCTCGCAGCAGCAGCAGCAGCAGCTGGACGGGCGAAAGGAAGAGCATTGGCAGCGCATAAATCAATGGAGCATGTAGCGGCCGAAACTGGACAGGAAGGATACTCCGGTGACCAACAGATGTGAGCATGTGAGCTGAATTAAAAATGAGTGGCCAAAAGGAATCACAGGATACCTCGGGAGTCCCCATCTCCCAGCACTCCACTGACTCCAACTAGTCTTCACTCGGGCGGAAAGACAAAAGGGACGACGGCCAACCCTCCCAGCGAATATATGGAAAAGGTAACCTTGCCGGATTTACTTTCCGCCTTTGTCGCTGCAGGACATCTTAAGGACTTAACTTGCTTTAGTTTGGAGCGCTCGAAAAAAGAAAACCGAAACCGAAATAGAAATAGAAAGAAAGCAAGCGGACAGAGCGAAGCAATAGATTTTTTATGTTTGGGATTTGGGTGTGTGTCCCACAAGTCTTATGAGCGTGTGTCTAGTGCAGTTGACATTTAATATGGCATTATCCTTGCACCGCTGAGTTATAAATAATGTTACTCTCTCTCGCTCTCCCATTAAAAACATAAAAAGTGAGTCAAACTCCTGCTTTGCCCCCGCTAAGACACAGTGCTGTAGCCCAGCCAAAAATCCCGCCATGAGGGGTTCCAAATTTGCCTCGAAGCATTTTCTTGTTCCCCTTCGAGTATTATCGATGCTGGTCAGTCGGCCAGGAAACGGAGAAAACCAATTTTGTTTCGAAATAATACAAATATCAATGTCATGCTATAGAGCAACTCATATTTTAAAAGCAACCATATTTTGAATGCCTGCTTTGGGTAGCTGAATGAAATGGGGGTAAATGCTGCTTGGGACAACCAATAAAGATTAGTCCCATATTTGTCGAACGACCCCAGGCATACAAGCATGTATTATTTATGCTTGATAGCCTCTAAGTAACTTATGTTCTTAAGATCAATCTGGAAATGATGAGCTTGTACAAACTGAAGTAGATTGCAGGAACATTACTTATTCCACAATTTTATGCAGTTTAAAGAGATAGGAATAAAATGAAGAATAAATTTATTGGAGTTTTATTAAACACATCTTTAAAATATTGAGATTGTGAAGCGAACAAACCATATATGACCATTCGAATTAAATGCACTGCACGATTTTGTATTTCTACTTTATTACTTCACTGTTCTGAGAACATAAATTTCTAAAAACTGAATCTTTATAGCTCGAAACCCGACTTGAGCAGCACTTTTGGTGTGCTGCTAATGAATGTTTTATGTTCCTGGAGTGTTAACAGATCAACACCCTAGAGGAGAAATCCGACACTAGAGCAGTTGACTATTGGTGCCAGTGTTGTGTAACGCTACACCCTTAATGCGTCGTTTACACGCCGCCACTGTAAAAATCCATTTCATATGCTTTGATTTATATTTATGCGCTTGTTTGCTAGCGCTCTTTAAAGTCACTGGCCTGGCAAACGATTTATGAGTGTCCGGCCTGGAGAGGAATACGAAAGTGCGAGTTTCAATCCTGAGTGGCTTAGGGACTGCTCCAAACTAGTTACAATTACCAAACTGTGTGTGTGTGTGCGTGTGTTTGTGTGCATAATGTGCATGGTAATAAGCGTGTGATGGGCCACGAGAGCTGCCCACGCCGGGCTGCTAATGAGCTGAGCCCCTGCTTCTAGTGCTTGACAGGATGCGTCCTATCCAATTGCCAGTTGTGCTGACATTTAAAATATAAACACGAGTCGCTGGGCATCCAATTTCCAGCTGCCAGGCAGGCAGACAGCCCGACAGCCCGACAGACAGTTGTCTATCCAGGCACGGCCTTCGCCTGAAGCATCAGACTGCGGACTGCAGACAGCGACTGCCGACAGCCGACAGCAGACAAGTCTGTCCACTGCGTGGCGACCTTGTCTGAGTCGACACTGTGAGTCGGAAACCTCGCGACGCAGTTGACACTTTGACGCGCATAAAATTATACGGCCTGGGAAATCAAGTGGCTGGCGACAGGACGCCACGACAACAGGATACACAACACATGCAGTTTCTTCTTTTCTGGGTGTAACGTTGCACTCTCATTAGGAAGTGACGAGAGCCACAATAGAGGCATGATTAGCATCATGTCCTGTGGGGAGTCTTTCGAAGCGGCGACAATAGCACAACAGCACAACAGCTGTCCATGTCCAAGGCAGATTAGGTTGTAACCCCAACTCCAACGGCAGCGGTCAGGCCATAATCCAAAATCAAAGTAGTGTAACTAAAGCTTGCACGGCAACGGCAAGGATGTGCCAAGGATGTCCGACTCACAGGCGCAGCTACCTGAATGCCTGGCACAGACACAATGGCTTTGTGCTAGGCAGCCTACTCCTCCTTTGCCATGGCGAATTGTGAATCGAATCAATGCCAGGATGCGAGACATATGGGTGCCTCTTCCTGCCTGCCCGCAGCTGAAAGACCTTTACATTGCTCATCTTTAAGAGCCGAACGCTTACAGGAGATTTTGTATGTTGCGCAGAGTTTCAATTATTTTAAAGCACAATATTTATGCGGCCGTTATTGAAATGACTGCATATGAAGATGCACGTATTTATTTTTTATGGCTGCACGTTTTAAGCCTCTTCGTGGCGGACTGCTAAATAAAACCAACAGACGTGGCCAGGTCGCCTTGGGGGCCAGCACAGTAGCCGAAGACCACTGACAACTTCATCATAAAGCGAACGCCCCGCCAGCCAAACTCGATCTCGGCTCGCTGTGGAGGATGTTGCAAGCTGAACGTTGCATGGTTGCATGGCTGTAAGACGGCTTGGCTGGGCTTAATTGCAGCGCTTGCGCTAAAGCCAATCTCGTAATCAAAAGCCAATGTTGTGCTCTCGTTATTTGTCTTTGCATTTAACTGGTCCAGGGTCGCAATGCAGACAGTCAGCTCCTGTTTCTGTTTTCAGTGTTCAGTGTTCAGTTTTCTGTTTTCAGCTTGCCCGCGAGCCAATTTCGTGGTAAAATTCATTTGTTAACAATTTCAATATGAAGGGCGCGCTCTCTCCGTCTGTCTGGCCGTCGAGTTTGCTCTTTGCCGCGGCGCCTAATTACAGGGTGCCTCTCGGCATGTGTGTGTGCTCGTGTGTGCGTGTCCTGCTGCTGCATGTAAAACTCTTCAAATGAAGACATCAATTTTAATGAGCACAACACAACAACTAACACAATAATTGCGCGACCCGACTCCAGGCTGCTTTGCAGGGGGCGTGGCCAGCTGGGCAGTTGGTCATTCGCTGCTTTGCTTTTTCCTTTTCCTTCTCTCCTTCCTTTGCCCAATTTTAATTCGTGGCATTCTTCTGGCGATAAGTTCCGGCAGGTGCGATCGCCACTCGCTCCTACTTCGTTTGCTCTCTAATTTTTCGACAGTCCCGAAAAGACCGGAGCAGACCCAACCAGGCCAGGCTCTCGGCCAGCTGCTGGCTGGGCTGCCCAAAAAAGTAGCGCACCAACGCCTTTTGCATGCGCTGCCATCTAATTAAGTTAATTGAGCATTTTACATATGTAAGTTCGAGGAGTGGCCACTGCTCCCCTCTCTTTCCTTCAGCTTTCTTCCTTATTGAGTTTTATGCTGCGACCAGTTTTGATGTTCTTTTAATCGAAAACAATAAAAAAGAAATGCTGCATAAGTTATTGAATTCATATGCCACATAATTGGTTAACGCTTCGGTTAACCCAATTAGTTTTGGTGGCAACCGGTTAGACTTCTCAACACACCTGCCTGATCCTTGTATTTGAAATGAATTCGACAGTCAATTGGAGAGTCTTTCACCCCTTTTGACTTGGATTACTTGGCTCATTAATCAGTTGCTTATTCTTATTCCCTGCACACTCGATGGCATGAAGAATACTTTCAACTGCTGTTTCCACATCGATTACATCGATTTGCCAGCGGAGTCGATAATCAACCCGTTCCCTCCGGGCTGCTTGTGAAAACATTCAAAATCCAATTGCAAATTATGCATTTATTATTAACAATTGTTGTCTGATTGCACGGGCTCTTCGCCCAGACATTCACGGCAGCCCCAAAGGCCACAAACCTCTGTCCATCGCGTGGGTCATTTGTGTGCATTTGTTTTGGGACCCCTGGAATGTCACTGGCTTCTGCTTTGGCTTCGGCTTTAGCTCTCTATCCCTCTCTCTCTCTCTCTGTCGTCCTGGCCCCTGAGGGCTGCGAGGCAGCCCATGCATATGGCAAACTGTTTTGAATATTGAAAACCAACAGCGATAGCCCACACACATGGTGCGTTAAGGGAGGATGGGAGTGGAGTCGCAGTCGGAATGGAAATTGCAATCGCAATCGCAGAAAAGTGCCATGCATTTATGCAATTTTCGCATTCAGAGCTGTTGGTTGACGCTGCTTGGCACTCAAAGCCACTCAAATGCCATGGCAAGGCACTCAATCAAGTGCACTCACACTCACACTCGCTCTCGCACTCGCAGTCATACACCCGCATTTCAGGGAGCACCTCTTTTGCCATCATAATCAAATTGTATTGAACATTTGCAGTTAGTTGAATTTGTGGCTGGTATTATTCAAGTGATTGAATCGACAAAGACCCGCAATGCATTCACTCAGTCAGTCAGTCAGTCATTCAGTCAGTCAGTGAGTCAGTGAGTTTGCCATTCAGCTTGCCAGTGATTCAGTTATTCACTTCTTTGTATTCATCTCCCCAGCTGCCGCCTTGCGTGGCGTTGTCAAAGTCAAAGGCAAAGCCAAAAGCTAAAGCCAAAGCCAATGCCAGAAAGGTGTCCTGCTTTTGCCCCACACGTGCCTCCCATAACTTTTTATCATTCTGCGCAATGGCAAGCCCAAAACGAATAAGAAAACTATATCAGCCTCCTCTATATATGGTATACTGTGCTGTACACGATGTGCTCAGGTTGCTTTATTGAATATTATATAAATAGAACGTATTTCAATTTTCATGGAAGCGAAATGAAAAATATGTTTTAGAGCTTCCAATAAAATAGTTAATCCGATCACGTCTACTACGCAATCTACCACCCAACTCAATTCCAAGGATAATTCAAAGGCGTATGCAAAGCAGTTGCAGCCAAGGATATTGAGTATGTGTAATGGGTTTCCATGGGCAAGGGAAGATGATATTAATCAGATTGAAGGTGTGTATGCTTAGATGGAGTTGCAATATCGAGAGTGTTCCCATATAAACCCCTTCTTATAATCCCGCTTCGCAACACTGGCAGCTGTCAAAATCGCATGAAATTATTGCCAAGAGGCGCCTTCAATTAAGTTGTGTTGTGTTGTGGTTTCTTTTTATTTCGTTTGAAACACATATGACACAAGTCGAGAAGAACGGAATACCCAATCCTCGGCCCGTTCTCGCGCTTTTCCGCCTGACAGTGGCTTCCATTAGCGTCATTCTGCTGCCGGTGTTGGGCTTCCACTTTGGTTTTACCTCGGCGCCTGCTCAATGTCGGTGCAGCATTTTGGCAAACAATTTGCTAAGAAACATTTTTTAAAAGCAGTCCCAACGCGGCAGGGCAGGGATAGAGGAGCATTTGACAACTGAGTGGCGGGACGACACACGGAGGGGACGCAGAGTGTTGTCTTGCAGAGTTGTGCTGCTGCATTTAGCTGTCAGAGGCAAAGGCAAAGCAACTAAAAAAGCGGCCAGACTTAAAAACCACGCACACACTCATCTCGTATTGCACCCACACACCGCACACCACACACAAGCCAGAAGGCACCGCACAATTCACCACGTAGCACCACCCCAACAGAAAGCAGTCGAAAACTGGCAACTCTTGACTGACAGCTCAAGTGAAATAAAAACAAGGAGCTGCTCACTCCGTGTGCCAAAATACTCCCGGGATGTGGCCTCAAAATGCATGAAAATTCATGCGGCACAAAAAATAGTGTATACACATATATTCGAGTAAGTATTATGGGAAACAATCGTTTGTCTGAACAACTCAAGATAAAGACACTGAGAAATGTGTGCTCGTTGTTCCGAGTGGGCACACGTCTAAATGCCACCGCAACGAGTTGGGGGGGAAGCGTCCACATTGCTTAATGTCGAGTCGAGTTGAGTTGAGTTGAGTTGAGTTGCGTTGAGTTGCGTTCTTGCTGCAATTCAGTTGTCACTTTGACAGCTCACGCAAAGGTTGACGCGGGTGCTGCACAACTAATCATCAGTCCTGAAACTGATGAACTTAACTTTGTTACGTGTATTGGCAGGCACGAAATGAAACCAATTGCATTGAGGGCCAACAAATGTGGAATAGATGAATGGCAGACCAATCTCCGAGACATATTCATTTGCGAAATTATATTAAGTGATGCGTGTGCGGCCTCAAGATGATATCAGTTTATGATATTGGGGAGAAAAATCCATCAGCCACCCCCAATTCTGCTGAAACTTCGACAATAAATGGCGAACCTCATGTAAACCCTAATGAAAAGTCCACTAAGCCGAATTTGTATTGATTTCACGGCGCACGAAAATATTTTATTAACTTTATGCATTCAATGCCATTGAATGCGGCTCAATTCTATTGCCATTCAAACCGTACAAAATAAATAGAAACGCTATTCGAAAATCACAGTCAAAAAACTTTGCCATGTTCAAAATGCAAATCCGGGCGGAGTATCGCATAAATTCAATTATTCAATTATTATGGGCGGCAGCTGCCACGCCCCCCCCCCCTCGTCACTATTGCGAGCTCCACGAAATATTTACCTACACATGCATATGTCTCAAAATATATATGTGTGCACAGGCATATATTTTAGTGACTATAGTATAACAGATTCATGTTCAACATTGCCAAATAAACAGCGCAGCGAGTCGCTTTTCAAATATTGTTTGATGTCTTTGTTTACGGTGCAAACAAAATTTTATTTTTGAATTTATTAGGATTCTCCCTGTCGCCGCCCCTCCGCTATATCCTGTTGTTCTGACTCGCTTTAATGCAGCTTCCACTTCCGCATGGCTTTTATGCAACATAACGGCGCTTTTCAAGTACACGCCAACATAATAAACAACAACAAACCGAAAGTAAAAAGCAAACATGGTCCAAGAGTGCATCCTATCTGTGGCATGAAGTGCCCTCCTCTTTACTCTATCTATGCATAACATATCTGAAAGATCATCTATCTATATCTATATCTATATCTATATCTATATCTATATCTATATCTATATCTATATCTATATCTATATCTATATCTATATCTATATCTATATCTATATCTATATCTATATCTATATCTATATCTATATCTATATCTATATCTATATCTATATCTATATCTATATCTATATCTATATCTATATCTATATCTATATCTATATCTATATCTATATCTATATCTATATCTATATCTATATCTATATCTATATCTATATCTATATCTATATCTATATCTATATCTATATCTATATCTATATCTATATCTATATCTATATCTATATCTATATCTATATCTATATCTATATCTATATCTATATCTATATCTATATCTATATCTATATCTATCACTATATACATCACTATGCAGGGTATTTTAAGTGCTGCATGACATGTCTCAGTTTATATTGCATTTCCTTTAGTTTTCCCTTTTTGGGGCTATAAATAAAATCTTGCATGTGAAGTTGAGAGCGGCGTCTGTTGCAGTCGTGAATTAAGATTAATTAAACTAACGGTAACTGTAACTGTAACTGAAAACTAAATAACATAGAAACAGCGAAAAAATGGGAGAGTGGGCAGGAGATGTGGACTGCAAGAGAGGGAGTCAGCAAGAGGAGGGTTTTAGTACTATATTTTTGCGGTAGTTGACATGTGTGGGAAATAGTACACAAAATAAATGTTTATTTATATGGCGCGGCAAGCGGAAATTGCACTGCGAGTTGCATGTTGCGAGTTGCCGTTGCCGTTGCCGCTGCCATTGCTCTCACTGTAGCTGTAACTGTAACTGTAGCTGTAGCTGTTACTGTTGCGACTGCAAAATGGCGGCCACAACGGTGCATTCATCACAACAGAGGAAAAAAAGTATTCACCTAGCGATGCAAATGGTTGAGTTCATTCGCAGTTTGTTTCGCCGTTTGTTACAAATTGCTAAGTGAATGGGATTTTAGATGGACTGTTATATGATACATTAGTGAGCAGCTTGGCCCCGCTTGCCTCCCCCACCATCCACCATCCCCATAATGCCGGCAGCTCCCTCGTGGTTTAGAGTTACTAACTATTTCTATTATTACTATTTTTTTGTGTGAATACATATATTTTTTGCAGCATGTTGTTCTGCTGCCGGATATAGAAACGTGCAGCGGAAATGCAGAAATCGTGAGCGAAGAAAAGATGAATATGTTTGTCAACATTGAATAATATTTAATATAGTTCAGTTTCAGTTGCTCTTGTTGTGGCTAAAGCACGCTTTAAGCACTCCCACGTTGTGCTGTGAAAATCTGGAGATGAAGAGGAAAACAAAGAGCACAGAAAACAATCCAAGTGCTGTTATTCATAGTGTACACACTCAAGCAGGGCTATAAAAAATGGCTTAAAGGTAATAGTAACGGTTACGGTAACGGTAGCGGTAGCGGTGGCCAAACAAGTTAACAAACCCAACACATGTGGTCCACACACGCGCACACTTTGATATATATGTATGGTATACATTTGCGCACTCAACTCGCGAGTCAGGACCACGTTCACGTCCTTGACAATCAATTCCCCGCGCACTCAATTAAAAAATATGCACAGTGCTTGCATACGACACACACATCAGCACACACACACACACACACATACACTTAAAACACAAATACACACGAGTCAACTGCTGCAGGCCCCGCAGGTTAACTAGCAGCGAGGGAGCGAGACAGCGAGAGCTCGTTGTTGGCTAGAGGGAACTGCGGGTCGGGAGCAGCTCGAGGCTGCAACTGCTGCTGTTGTCTGCATATGAATGAATATTCGAACATTCACAGTTTTTTTCTACTTCATTTTTGTCTTTTTTTTCGCTACCATCATAAAACTTCATCAGCAGGAATATTGGCGAGAAAAACTGAAAGTCCCCCCATGCGAAGCCATTGAAGGGCATACCAAATAACCTATCGAGCTTGTTAGTCAATCATGACTAGCGAGCATTAGCTCAGCATTGCGATCGGCAATTAGCTGCATTATTAGCTGCAATTGAGCTAATTACAAGTCGCAAACGAAGGAAGCGAGTTGCCTTCAATGAAAATCTAAAGAACTACAAAGAAATGTGGCTTAAATTGGCTGAGGTATTTGTTGATTTATAGTTTACGAGCCTGATTTGTTAGCTACGAAAGAGCTGTAGTAAAAACTTGGGTGTGAACCGAACACGACCAAATTTGTAGAATACATTTTATTAATATGAATCTACATTGACAACCAATTGATTTAAAATACTTCTTATTATCTTTTTCATCAAAATCAATGTAATTATTCGTTAACTTCTGCTTAAAGGGAATTTACGTTTAAAACGAATAAATTGTAAATACTTCTTAAAGTTAAGTGAAAACCTTCTTGTCTAGTTGTTTAACTCATTTGTCAATAGTTTTAAATTTCGAAGAGTATTTGCGATTCTTCAGCATTTGAATTGCTTTTTCATTTGTTTCTGTTTGCATTTTTTGTTGTTGCAATATTTTTGCAATATTCCGCCAAGCACGTAACCGTATTTGTATTTGTATCTGCTTGTGAGTGAGTGTGTGTGCTTTGTGTGTGCGTGTGTGTATTTGGATTTGAGCATCCTTGGGGTAATAGTTTTCCACGGTTTATAATTCCGCGCTTTTCACTGTTGCTGCTGCTCCCCATTCGCCCCAGCTCCCCTCCCGCACAGTCTCTTGTGCCATTCTCTGCTGCGCTTCTTGTTGTTGTGGCGCACAGAAATTTATTATTTACAGGAATTTTTTCGCATGGTTCTTTCCTTGGGTTGCCGTCGCCTGCTGATGATTTGTGTGCTTGTGTGGTTGCCATATAAATATTAAAAATATTGCACAAATTCTCCATTCCCAAGTGTCCATGTGTTGTGTGTCTTTCCTTTCATTGCCCGCTCCCACTTCCTCGCCACACCTCACGCGAAATAATAACGAAAAAATCGCGTTTTATAAATTTTTAAAAAGTGTGGCAGCACCGCCAAATGTAAAATAATAATTTAGCCACCAAAAAGCAGCAACAAAGGAATGAAATGATAATAACAAAACTGTGCCAACCATTTGCTAAAATATTCCCCAGTTTACTTATCCTTCCCACGCCCGATCGACCCTGCCCCACTTTCGACTAGCCAGCACCACAGGAAACATAAACATTTACATCTGTATGGCTTCGCTCTGCCCTCGCAATCTTATGTTTAAATGTATGAGCTCTGGCTTCGGAAACTCTATATCTGCTTTTGGGTCTCTTTCTGTTTATGTTTCTGTTTCAGTTTCGCCTTCTGCCGTTTTTGTTTCGATTTCGCGCAGGTCATAATCTTTTAGAATAGACAGCAGGTTGCTGCTTAGGGAAACTTTCTCACCGGTTACTTTATGCTTCACCCACATTCCATTACTATCGAATAATACAAATGTCTATCTTCTTATCTACACACTTAACTGCTAACAGATTCGAAGCTATACGAGGGTTGAAGTTAACTAACTTCGCGCAAATGCAACTGATTCATTCATTAAATAGTTTGTTCGGTAACTGCAACAGTTACTATTAAACTTAAACTTTATATCTGCTTCTGTTTCCACAGAGTATTCAATCTTCGGCGCGTCGAAGCAAGTTTTTAAATGATTTATCTCTTCTTATTCCCGCCGATACGGTCATTAGGCAATAGCTTCGTTGCAGCTATCAATGCAATCAGAAGTTTTTAATCTTGCAACTTTGATTATTGCATTTACATTTATTCCGTTGTGAAGTTTTGCTTTTTGCTCTCACTAAATTGAATATTTTACGAGATTTGCTTTCAATTGCCAGACGACTTTTCTCATTTGCATCTTTAATAAGCTTCATGGCAATCTCTCACCTCTCCGGCTGGCTAATTTGGCTGACGATTGTCTGTCTCCCGAACTACCCTTAGTTGCAGGCCAATTCAATTTCGCGGCCCAGACTTGAAGCAACTGATAAGCAGAATTTTCAAGAAGACAAAAAAACAAGTCAAAAAACTTCTACATAATGCCTTGGCTGTTTTTTATTGCTTTTCACTAATTAAAATAAACAAAATGTGCAACTGCGGGGGAGGTGGCGACGGGGAGTGCACATTAAGAATCCGGCTGCATGTCTGATGAGTTAAGATGCGTTGACTTGACTCGAGTGTTGAGTGTTTGTCAACAGCGATATAAGTTGAAGTGGCAGGACGCTGAGGAGCGGAGAGAAGTTGAGTCGAAAGTGCTTTTCGCTTTGATTGACGAC